>VYZX01012191.1:878949-1013433 GCA_013401335.1 Brachypteracias leptosomus
CCCGCCGCCGTCCCCTGCAGTGGCCGAGGAGACCCCCCGGAGCCCCCCGCTGCCAACGAACGTGTTCGCGCTCAGCGCTCCGGGCTCCTCCCGGCGATCCCGCCGCGGGCCGGGGCCGGGGCCGCCCCGCTGCGCTTCCTCCGCTCGTCCCGCCCTCTGGTAAAGGCCGGCCGCGCTCCGCACCCGCACTTTCGCCAGCGGATCGCAGCCTGACGTTCCGCGGCCACCGATTCACCACCGGCCGTTACCGCCGCCGGCAGCCCCCGCCCCGGCCCCGCCTCCTCCGGCCGCGCTGCCGGCGGTAAGTACGCGCTGCCCTGCCCGGGAATCGCCGCGGCCCGCTCTTCTTTAACCCCCGGGAAGGGTCGTGCCCCGCAGCGCCCGGGCTGCCCGGGACGCGTGGGCTCCCCGCTGGCGAGTCCCTTGGGCGGGCGGGACGGGACGGTTGGGAGCGACCTTGGGGCCCGGGCCAATGTCGGGTTCTGCCCGGCCAAGCCTGAGGGGAGGCGGGATTGCCGGTGTCCATTGGGGAATGGTTTAACTGGCACAAAGGACTCCTCTGGCAGCTATAACCAACATCTCTCCTAGGAGAGCACAGTGGTGGATCTGATTAGAAACCCGCTAAAGGCAGAGAGCGTCTGATGGTAGTGTGTGCCCTGGGATCTGTGCGCTTCAACTCGTGGGTTGAGGCAGTCTCGAAATGGTATTTTCAGGCCAGGGAACGGAACGGAATAGAATGGAATGGAATAGAATAGGAACAGAATAGAATAGGAATGGAATGGAATAGAATAGAATGGAAATGGAATGGAATGGAATAGAACGGAATTGAATAGAGAGAAAGAAAAGGAAAAGGAGAAAGAAATGGCACTTTCAACTGCTGGAAGAGAGAGAATTCTCCCTGGCAGTGACTGGAACCTCTGACATTCAGAGGGTGAGTTTGACTCACCTTGGGCTGACCCCCGCTGATTTTTGCTGGCACCAGGAAGAGGACAGCGAGCGAGCCTATCTCGTTTCTGCTGCCATACAAGACTTCTCTGAGTCACCCCTTTTCCAAAAACACTGGCTTCTCGGACCTCGTCAGACCCACAATGCTCTTCTGTTTGTCCTGACAGGAGGAATTTAACAATAAAAAAAGTTGCAATTTCTTGCCAAGAAACCTTGCTTTATTAATTCAAGAGAAAAAAGGCATTTTACTCCTGATGTAAGGAAAGATATATTACTCTCTCCATATAAGCCTTATTTGCAGGCACAAACAGAATGTATGACTGTTACTCTGGTAGTGCAGGTAGGATTTCTAGCTCAGGCTCCACAAGGATCAGACCTTCTGTCTGAAGCCTTTGGGCTCTGCTTGTGGAACCCTCTGGAGAACGATGTGTCTGGAGTTATTTTGTTCTAAATGCCTTTTTTAATTTATTCAAGCATTCTTCAGCCCGATCTGAATGAGAACCCCTAGAGTAAAGACCCTCTCCAGTGTTCCCATCCATAAG
Source organism: Brachypteracias leptosomus (assembly GCA_013401335.1). Lineage (NCBI taxonomy): Eukaryota > Metazoa > Chordata > Aves > Coraciiformes > Brachypteraciidae > Brachypteracias > Brachypteracias leptosomus. The sequence continues at coordinate 880,437 of VYZX01012191.1, forward strand.
GCTGGACAAGATGCCAAAGCAGGTAAAAAGAAAACGAGGAATCGTGTGTGCTAATTAAATGTTACTGCCAGGAAAGAATTCCTGGCTTGTTTCCATGCAGTCAGGATTAGGTAACTAATAATGTATATTCACCCTTACTTCATGAATAGCCTGTACCTATTAACCATGTGTTACTCACACCAACTAGAGATTTCTGTTATGCCATTGGCCTTAACGGGGCAGGTGTTAATGCTCGTAGCAAGCACATCCTTAAGGGTGTTCTTTCAGTAAAATTAATGGACACGTGAGCTAGGTATCAGAAGTGACTGTATTTTCAAATACTGTTGTTCTTTTGGCTTCTCAGATGAAGAAATCACTTCAATGGCGATGCTCAACCATGTTGCTAAGCTGCATTTTTTTCCCTTGCTGTGTAAAATTTTGTATTACTGGAGATGAACTACTTATACTGTCTGCAAAAGATAATGATGCTCCTAAATGAGTACATTATTGTAGATTTTTTTTTTTTTTTAGAAATGTGTTAATGAGGTTTTGCAGTATATTCTCCCCTGTATTAATGAGCTCAGCTCACATAGTGGGAGTGCTGCTAACTAAATTTAGCACTTTTTCTATATAAACAAGGTGATACTGTTCATTGACTTGGTTAACTTGTAGAGAATTGCAGATTTATGCTACTAAATACAAATGAGTAGGGTTACTTTGGAGGACTTTCTGACAAGGAGAAGGGGAACAGAAGATGAACATCTAGAAAGCAAAAATGAGGACTAGCATCTTTTCTTCGTTTTCCCTTATAGCCTCTCTCTTCTGCCCCCCACAAATGACAAACAGGACCTGAAATCTCTCTTCTGGCTGACTTTTCCATTACGTTTGTACAACAAATGTGTCCTTCCAACTAATATTGTCAAGGACATGGGAGCCCAGAGGCTAAGATTTAAATACTTTGAGTGATTCAGAGGGGACAAATCTTCACCTAATGCAGGCCAGCTCTTAGAGCACCACCACTTCATTCCCCTAGCTGCAATGTGTGCACTCTGCAACTTCACTCTTGGGGCCCTCAATCTCTGCTCTAAAAATGAAAGTCTCTGCTAGGAAACTGCATTTGTGTTGGAGCACAGCAGCTTTCAGCTCTAGCTTGGCCTCTGCAGCCTGTCCTTCGTGCCTCCCTCTGCCCACTCAGGTTGGGTGAGTCTAAGGACACGTTCTTTCTGAGTGCCTTTGCTTACAGTCAGAATTTCCAGTGATGAATTCAGTTCACAGACTGTTGTCAGCCTGCCATCTCCCATGTGCTAGATAATTTATTTCTAAAAACAGAGCACCCCGAGGGAACTGTTGATGCAGGGGGAAGGCAGCTGGGAGGAAGAGTAGCTCAAATATACTAAGTTATGACTCCTGCTGAGACTGAATTTCTGTTACATGGAAGCAGCAGAAGAGCTGTAAACTAGAGTGGATGAGGTGAAAATTCAGCTATATTCAGCTTTTGACTGGTGCTGATCTGACATCCTCTCCAGGAAAATGGCCAAAAAGAAGATTCTATCATCCAAAATGACCTCAGTGAATCATTTGAAGAAGAAGTTAGAACATTTCTCAGTGATGAAGAGAAACTGCACCTTGTTGATGACCTCACGAAAGTCAATCCAGTGACTACTACAACAGGTAAGCAGCCAGGGGAATATCTTCTGAGGAGTCTCTTTCCCTGGTGGCTATTCATATATGGTAGTTACTGTTCTGATTGTATTAATACTACCATGAACACAGTAGTTAAAGATTCAAAGCCTATTAATGCCTATTCAAAGCCTATTAATGCCTACTCAAAGCCTTAGAAAGTTGCATTTGACTTGTTTGAATTTTTTTCCNTGTTATGCCATTGGCCTTAACGGGGCAGGTGTTAATGCTCGTAGCAAGCACATCCTTAAGGGTGTTCTTTCAGTAAAATTAATGGACACGTGAGCTAGGTATCAGAAGTGACTGTATTTTCAAATACTGTTGTTCTTTTGGCTTCTCAGATGAAGAAATCACTTCAATGGCGATGCTCAACCATGTTGCTAAGCTGCATTTTTTTCCCTTGCTGTGTAAAATTTTGTATTACTGGAGATGAACTACTTATACTGTCTGCAAAAGATAATGATGCTCCTAAATGAGTACATTATTGTAGATTTTTTTTTTTTTTTAGAAATGTGTTAATGAGGTTTTGCAGTATATTCTCCCCTGTATTAATGAGCTCAGCTCACATAGTGGGAGTGCTGCTAACTAAATTTAGCACTTTTTCTATATAAACAAGGTGATACTGTTCATTGACTTGGTTAACTTGTAGAGAATTGCAGATTTATGCTACTAAATACAAATGAGTAGGGTTACTTTGGAGGACTTTCTGACAAGGAGAAGGGGAACAGAAGATGAACATCTAGAAAGCAAAAATGAGGACTAGCATCTTTTCTTCGTTTTCCCTTATAGCCTCTCTCTTCTGCCCCCCACAAATGACAAACAGGACCTGAAATCTCTCTTCTGGCTGACTTTTCCATTACGTTTGTACAACAAATGTGTCCTTCCAACTAATATTGTCAAGGACATGGGAGCCCAGAGGCTAAGATTTAAATACTTTGAGTGATTCAGAGGGGACAAATCTTCACCTAATGCAGGCCAGCTCTTAGAGCACCACCACTTCATTCCCCTAGCTGCAATGTGTGCACTCTGCAACTTCACTCTTGGGGCCCTCAATCTCTGCTCTAAAAATGAAAGTCTCTGCTAGGAAACTGCATTTGTGTTGGAGCACAGCAGCTTTCAGCTCTAGCTTGGCCTCTGCAGCCTGTCCTTCGTGCCTCCCTCTGCCCACTCAGGTTGGGTGAGTCTAAGGACACGTTCTTTCTGAGTGCCTTTGCTTACAGTCAGAATTTCCAGTGATGAATTCAGTTCACAGACTGTTGTCAGCCTGCCATCTCCCATGTGCTAGATAATTTATTTCTAAAAACAGAGCACCCCGAGGGAACTGTTGATGCAGGGGGAAGGCAGCTGGGAGGAAGAGTAGCTCAAATATACTAAGTTATGACTCCTGCTGAGACTGAATTTCTGTTACATGGAAGCAGCAGAAGAGCTGTAAACTAGAGTGGATGAGGTGAAAATTCAGCTATATTCAGCTTTTGACTGGTGCTGATCTGACATCCTCTCCAGGAAAATGGCCAAAAAGAAGATTCTATCATCCAAAATGACCTCAGTGAATCATTTGAAGAAGAAGTTAGAACATTTCTCAGTGATGAAGAGAAACTGCACCTTGTTGATGACCTCACGAAAGTCAATCCAGTGACTACTACAACAGGTAAGCAGCCAGGGGAATATCTTCTGAGGAGTCTCTTTCCCTGGTGGCTATTCATATATGGTAGTTACTGTTCTGATTGTATTAATACTACCATGAACACAGTAGTTAAAGATTCAAAGCCTATTAATGCCTATTCAAAGCCTATTAATGCCTACTCAAAGCCTTAGAAAGTTGCATTTGACTTGTTTGAATTTTTTTCCATAATACTCTTCTTGTAGATTTAGCCACAGTGATCCCTTATCAAGCTCTGCCTGCAGAGCTCACTGGGGTTTGTATTGTTGGTTCAGGGAGTCAGGGTGTGGTTGAGAATTAATGCTGCTGAAGGACTCCTGCATGACCTTGTGATTGCGGTTTGGTGGTAGATGAGTGTAGCAGAAAACAAGGCTCTAACTTAGATTGAAAATATATCCATGAAATTGGTTTTGAAAGGGAAATTCCTCACTCAGCTTTTAAAGATGATCTTGTTAAGAGAAGCCAAGGCCTGTTCCTTGTGCCTCTGTTCTTCTAGTGAACAGATCTGCTTTCTAGGACTGACTATGTGAAACCTCATAAAAGCACATAGTTAGCAGATAGTTAGCATCTCCCTGAAGATTTTTAAAAACAAAGGCACCTCTTAAATACATTGTTATGTATATTAGACCTATATCACTCTCTTGATCACCTCATTCTCTAATAAACCTAATTGGTAACATATCTGAAGATTTTTATTACAAACAGGAACAGAAAGAGTCAAATAGGCTTTTCAAAAGATGCTAATAGAAGGTGTGTCTTTCAGTTCTGAAATGTCTTCAAGCAAGATATGCAGTAAACTTGTTTTATACGAACGCTGGCTGCAGCCTGGTGGCTTTAAATCCATTTCAGCCTATCTCCTATCTCTACTCACCTGAGCTTATGAGAGAGTACCATGTTGCACTGCGTCCTCAGGTAAGCCTTTTCTTTCAAATAACTGTCCTTCTGCAGAACCCAGATGTCAAATTCTTCAAAATCTATATAAGCAAAATAATCGTAAAGGATAAAACCCATTTCTAGTGAAATAGTTCTGTTAAAAGAGCAGTCCTGCTTTCAGATAGATGTGAGAAGACCTTTGCTATCTATTGCTCCTGACCTGTGTAATTACTGTTCTCTTAAATATGAATATTCTCTTTTACTGCCAGGATTTAAAACCTCACATCTTTGCAGTGGCTGAGCAAACCTACAGAAATGTCCAAAGCCAGATAGACCCCATAAACCAGTCTATCATTGTGAGTGGAGAAAGTGGTGCTGGGAAGGTAAGGAGACTTTTTCTGACATTGCTCTTAAGTTTTGAGATTTGCTAGTGATTTGTAGTGCACAGCATTTTAGTGACCAAGCAAAGACAGAGAAAACAAAAATTCTGACAGAGCACATATCCAGTCTGCTCTAGCACAACTCTCCTGAAATATACGTAAAGCATTAAGTGATTGCTGCAATTAAATAGTCTGCTGAATCTCAGTGCTCTTTAGGTGGCATCTGTCTTTCTGGGAGGGCTAGATTTGTACCATTCAACAGGAATTGCACTGGAGCTAATGTCTCAGCCTAGGCTGTTAGGGAGCTAGTGGGGGTCTCAGCAAACCCTGTGTAGAGACTTGGAGAAAGAGGAGAGTTCCCATCCTATCCAAGGCCCTTCTGTAATGGTCCATCCCTATTCAGGAAGGTATTGAGGCCTGATATTCAGGAAGATTTTAAGCCCGAGAACAAAATGATTTGCTGAGTGTTAATGACTCAAAGTCTATTTACATTCAGCTGTTAATTCTGGCTGAGCTTCCAGATGGTTACATCTTGGTAAAACTGCCATTCAGCAAAGCACTGACTCCAATAGCATGTAAATGTGTGTCTGTTGCACGTAAGCATATGCACCAAAAGATTCCACTAAACTAGAGCTATAAACCTGGCACAGATACCCTCTTTAGCATCATCACCAGGTGCATACTGTGTTTTCAGAACCTAGCACTGTTTCACTAACTGACATAACTAATAACACAGCAGAAACAAAGGCCCATTGTCAAGCCTCTCTCTTGCAGACTTGGACATCTCGCTGCCTTATGAAATTCTATGCTTCTGTTGCTGCTTCAGCTATCTCCCCAAAAGGCAATGAAGCTGTGGAAAGGATAGAGAAGAGAGTGTTGGATTCCAACCCCGTCATGGAGGCATTTGGTAAATGAGGCTTTTCTGACAGCAAGAAGAAGTAGTGGCCATTGTGGAAATTCTCTTTGTTAATACACAAGCCTAAGCTAGCTCTTGGTCCTCTCCTTTAAAAGACAAACTCTTCAAATACTGGAGCTATGTGCAGATCACCCTCAATATCTGTATGTCCTACATGGAAGGGTGGAACCACTCTGATTATTCTGTGTCTGTCACTGGCCATTTCACAGGAAATGCTTGTACCCTGAGGAATAACAACAGCAGCCGGTTTGGAAAATATATCCAGCTTCAGTTAGACAGGTAATAATTACTATGTGAAAACCTCATCTCTTGTCTTGTTCCTTTGTATCATAGCAACACAACACCTGTCAGATTCTGTGAGGAAGTCTTGTTGAAATCTTTGCTTTTTTCCCCCCCCTCTAGATTCCACCATCTGAGCAGTGCTTCCATTCAGACTTTCCTTTTGGAGAAGACAAGAGTTGCCTATCAGGCCCCCAATGAAAGAAACTTTCATATTTTTTATCAGGTTTGTCTTCAGTTAATTTTCTTAGATATTTCTGACAAACAGTGGGGATGAAATCACCCAATTCAGCACAGTTGCAGCTTTTAATATTAAACAGTTTTCCTGCCTGCCATGCTTCCAAATGAAATCATGCTCCCAGTACCTTTTTCTTCATTGTCTGTGAGCTGTTAATACCAAAGGCAGAATTCAGACCTTACCTTGTTTTCTGCCTCCAGATCACAAAAGGTGCTACTGCAGAGGAGAGGCTGGAATGGAACCTTCCAGAAGGGGCTGACTTCTGCTGGCTGCCAAATTCTGAAAGAAACTTGGATGGTAAAGATTAGTTTCACAGACTGTCCGTTAATAATGGCTGTAACTCTGAAGGAAGGCAGGCAAAAATGTGTCTGTCCTGTTAAATCCCATGACCCAAGTTGGTCAGCCAAGAGCAGACATTTTGCAAAGCCACCCACATTAATGTGATTCTTTTTAAGTTTCAGTTTGCACTATTAAGAGTTTTCACCTGGCTTAAACCAGCAGTTTCTGGCCTAGTGAATTTGCATCTCTCTGTGGCTATGTTTAGAAACTGTCTTGTCTCTGGATGTGCTTCAGCAACCTGCAGCCTAACATCAGAGCCCCACAGAGTCAGTATTCAGTCAGTGACTTGGTTCTCCTGCTTGTACTCTAGGATTTACCAAAAGAACACTGGACTTCCTCGATCTTCTGGGACAATTCCAGCTAAATTGGTTGTGGTGTAGAGTGTTTTGCTTGCCCATGTTTGTGTGCATGGCTTTCTTTTAAATAGCACTTGTCTGGCTTTTCAGAGGACTGCTTCGAGGTGACCAGAGATGCAATGTTTCACTTGGGCATTGACCGCTCCACGCAGAACAATATTTTCAAGGTCAGGTACAAACCATGGTCACCCTGAGGCTGCTAGTGATGTTTGGAATGTCTTTTCACTGTGGGATTGCTGCAGAAGTAAATCTATATCAATGTTCAGAGCATGGCTTGTTTGGTCCTCCTGAGTGGAGGGCCTGCAGCTACACGTGAGGCTGCATAACCAAATATTAGTTCTTCACTAAAAGCCTGCACCTGAGAACTTCAGTTTTCCTTCAGTAGTTGCAGCATTAGGAATTATCATAGAAGCTTGGAATCTACTTGCTTTTTTTTTTTTGTGCAGAAATGTTTTGACTTGTCCTGTTCATGTGGCTAAGAGGACACTACCTTGCATGGGAGCTCTGTTTCAGAAAACTCAACGCTTGATTATATTTCAGGTATTGTCAGGCCTTCTCCATCTTGGGAACATTCAATTCTCTAATCCACTGGATGAATCTCAGCCCTGTGAACTAGAAGACAAAGCCAAAGGTGAGGCAACAAGCGTGCCGTGCTCCAGAGTCTTGTTATCTTAGTGCAGATGTTTAATGGAGAGGATTACTACACTCTTCTGCTTGATAGGAGACTATCAAGGTCATGAGCAACCCAAAATTTAAGCATGTTTTTGTTCAGTACTTTGTTTTTAAAGTACTGAACAAACAAAAGCCTAATGCTCCCCTGCTCTGAGAGATAATATCCTTCCGTTACAGGTCAAGGCAACTGCAACATTAGACAGTCATTTCAGAAGGATTATTGGCAGAACTGTTACTTTTGATTGTAATCTTAGGCTGACATCACAAGACTTCCAGAGATCTGACCCAGAGTGGAGAGCAGGGCTTTTAAAAGGAAAGCTTTGAAGTTTTCATGATAAAGACTAAAACTTAGTAACAGCAAATCTGTTAAATTGCAGCACAGAACACAGGTTGTTCTGCATATCTCTGGGAGGCTTGTGGATCTAGTTTTCCTTCAGAACCAAAACACTCTCCTCAGCATGAAGTTTCCTACTCTTCACATGCTCTGAGTTCACACTACTTAATATTCAAATAGTTCTGCATATAACTCAGGTTAGCAAGATCTTATTCTTTGTTAGCAAACACTAATTCTTCTACATTTCCTTACTATCCCAGAAATAGCTTTTTCTCTCTCTGATCATGACTGTTTAACTATTTGGATGTAGAAGTCTCTGCTCAAAAAAAGCTGAAAAAGTAACAAAGATGTATCTAGAGAGTACTCTTTAAACACCTGCTTCAGTGTGGCAAACCTCCGACTTTTTTGGTCTTGTTGTTTCATTTTAAATAGAGCACCTAAAATTCTAGGGGTACTGTACACCAAATTGAGAGTCTTACCTTGCAAAACTTTCTCCCAAGTTTGGGTAAAAAGATACGAAATCAACATTTAAGTTGATGAGCTCCTCGAAATGTAATTTTTCTGTCTTCCATAACTTTCAAGGGGCTGAATTCACTTGACACTCCAGATAATCTTTCAATGTCTGTTTTCCTGAACCAGATTTTGTGAAGACCGCTGGAGATTTGCTGAAGATACCTGTTGAGGAACTACTGGAATCATTAAGAATTCGAACAATAACTGCTGGAAAACAACAACAAGTCTTCAAGAAGCCATGCTCCAGAGCTGAATGTGAGACTAGGAGGGACTGCCTTGCCAAAGTGATATATGCTAAGTAAGGACACATCAGCCAGGCTGCTCTGCTAATCCATACAACTTGTGAGAGAATAGAGAAGCCAGAGGAATTTACTTGCCCTGGCTCCCTCCTTGGACTCAGTAACATCATAACCCTCCCTTCCCCACTCAACACACCCTTGATTTGGTTGTAGATACTGACATGGCTGCAGTATCTAATAAGAGATCTGAGACAGGTATCTCTGATAGTCCCCTGAACATCTCAACTGCTGTTTCATGTCAGCAGGCAGCCTGTCATAAGTTTTTGTTTCTTCCATCTGATACTGGTATAAAGAGCAGTAAAAGAATGCTACCCTGACTGTTGTAAGCAAGCACTTTCCAACTAACCCAGTTGTCATTGCAGATTGTTTGAATGGCTCGTTTTGGTCATAAATGAAAGCATCTATGCAGATCCATCAGTGTGGACCAGCTTCATAGGTAGGAGTATTCAACCCTGCTTTAACTGAGTAGCCCTCGGTCTTTCAAGCTACTCCCAGGCCTAAGTGCACTGTCTTCCCATTCCCTCTAGGTTTGTTGGATGTTTATGGTTTTGAAGCCTTCCCTGAGAACAACTTGGAGCAGCTTTGTATTAACTATGCCAATGAGAAACTGCAGCAGCACTTTGTAGCACACTACCTGAAGGCACAACAGGTAATACCCCACTAAGATCAGATGTTAAATATCTAATTTTAAAGCAGTAATTTGTCTCTTTAATTGTATTTCTGCACTCCTAATCAGACTGCAACCTTCAGTCGAGTAAATAATGCCACAGAAATCAGTGGGATGTTAGTAAATTTATTTTTTTTTTAAAGAGGAGAGTGTGGGACAGTTGGTGGAATGAGTCAGCTTTCTCTCTGAGGGTACTGGAAATCTGTTCTCTCTTACACAGCTCCATTGGCTCTGTGGCCTGTTAAACTGTTTGCATTCCCTCAAAGAGCTGAACACTTTAAATTCTTGAGGTAAGCGCAGCCTAAATTGAGTTCCTCTTGGAAGCTGCTGCTTATAACCACATTAAATCTCTTTAAGTATAAGATACCTGAATGGGTGGGGAGCTTCTAGACCTGAACTTAGCACGAAGGCAGAGAACAGAACCTTGTAACCCAAGCATCGACAGCACGTGGTACCTGGTGGAGGCCCTTCTGTCACAGGAGAGCAGCTTCATAAACCCAGCTGTCAGGCTGGTACCTTTAAAGACAAAACACACTGAGCATCAGCTTTAATTTTCAAATGAGGAGGTCCATGAGTTGTGTTGTTCCACAGTAGAGAAGGTATTTGCACCATGCTAAATACATTGCAGTCACTTGCCTAACTGGTCACATGCTGCTAATTCCAGTCCTCATCTGAGTGCTCTGAAAGCTACAGAGTCCATGCCAGGACTGCTACTCTAATGGATGTACTTCAGTCCTTGTTGAATTCCTCCACATTACAGATATATTACCACAATGCACTTTGCCATTAACTGGAATCCGGGCAATTATTTTCTTTATGGCACCAACATTATGGTACCTTCTGCCTCATGGGCTGTTTTTTATCAATTTATTCAGGAAATAAGTATCTCTTGGACCATCATTTGTGCTTTCGTTTTCCAGCATTCTTTTGCCTGGCTGCCCTCATCAGTGTGCCAGGGGGTTAATGGTCAGTGAAAATGGGAGCCAAGTCAAGCACACAATTACTTTCCTTGAAACTGATTCATGACCTCTGTTTCTAGTACCCCTCCCAATTACTGCCTGACCTCTTACCTCTCTTGATATGGCTGTGTCCCAAACCACTTAAACGCCATTAGTGGCTGTGCTGAGCAAGCTTTTGGCAGGAGACTTTTAAAATAACTGGCCGGAGCTTGTGCTTGTTAAAAACTCCTGACAGTTTGCTCTGTAATACAGCATAAATGTTGTACAAGTTATTTCAATCAACGTCTTCCTTTTGGATCAGGCTTTGTTTTAAATGGAGCTCAGTTAGTAAAGTCGGGCACACAGGGATTGGTTTAGGGCTATGTCTCACTCTAAGGAAGGAGTTCTACAAATTCCTTGCCCTTCAGGGCAAACCCAGCACAGCCAGAAGAGGCTTAGTGTGACTGTAGCCTCTGCTTGTTTACTCTGTAAAGCAGCCTCGCAGTGCTCTCTGATAAACCTTAAACAAACTGTTCCAGCAGGATCTGCTGCTACATACTCAAAAGCTACCTGGGGTAGAATATCCTCATTTGTTTTTTTTTTGCCTCAAGATTGCTATTGAACATGAGCTGAGCTTTGGATGAGCAAGCTGAGCCTGGGATTAACTTGTTAAACAGTAACTGCATGAAACTCTTACAGTTATTTGAGCTCTGGTGCCCTCTGCTGCAGAGTAACCCCTTTCTCTCTTACTCCAGGAAGAATACGCAGCTGAAGGCCTACAGTGGTCTTTCATAAACTACCAGGACAACCAGACCTGCCTGGATCTGATAGAGGGCAACCCTCTCAGCATTTTCTCTTTGCTGAATGAGGTAAGCATGGCTCAAAACCCCCAATGCTTTTGGCCTAGTTGCCTGCCTTGCATTCCCTGTCACCAAAGAAAACATGAACACTAAATTAGTCAAAAACTTGTCTGCTATAAAATTTCTGCAGAGCTTATTCTTCAGGACAATCATGGCACTGCTTCTTCCTATTCTGTCTTTTTTTTCTCTGATCCTGGATGTTCTGATTCAAATACGAAAAATCCCAATTACTTCCCCCCCACACCAAGTATTTCAGGGCTTGCATACTCAAAGCAACTCCAAAAGCAAATCGTAGCAAAATCTATGACTTCAATTTAAAGTAGTTTAGTTTTTAAAGACAGTTCTTTATGACAAATAAATGCAATTTTGTCTTGTTTGTTATGCAGGAGTGCCGCCTGAACCGACCTTCCAACACTGACCTCTTCCAAACTCGGGTTGAGAAATCCTTGTCTAATAATCAATGTTTAAGTCGAAACAAGTTTAGTAAGAAGCCTAACTTCATTATTTCCCATTATGCTGGCAAAGTCTGCTATCAGCTGGCAGCAATGGTGGAGAAAAATAAGGTAGGTGTTTTCAGAAAGAGCCGTTTTTAAAAAAGAACCAACCAAAAAAAATCTTACAGACCAACAGCAGTTTAAATCAAAGCACCACTAACATGCATGTTCAGTGATGTTTACTGGCTATACATACCTTGCTCCAAATAAATCCTTCAGGCCATGTAAAACTGGGTCATGTTCTTGGTCTGATCTTCAGTGAGCCATCACTGGCACAAGCAAATGCTTTGTTAGCAGACCCTTCAGATGAGGATTCAGTGGACCGTGTATCACCAAATCATGGCTTCTGAGACAATGCAAAAGTGTTAATGGCATTAGGGTGTTTCTATAACCATAAATATAGCACATCAATTGCCCCCCAAAAATCAGGGAAGTTTATGAGAATACAAGAGCATGGACTTGACTACTGAATGTTCTGAAAGTAGCAGGAAACTCAAGTTTTGGCCTCGCTGTGCCATCGGGGAGTAAGTGAAATACTCTGCAGATAAGAGGTTCCCTTGTCAGTTCTGACACCAGCAATTATAGCAAGTGGTATTAGATGATGCAATAAAATATCATCTCTTAATTAAAAGGAAGACTTTCTAATATCTGCTGCAGACTGTCCTACAGGGATTAAACTAGTCCTGAGACTTCTGGCTCACTGAAGTTGTGTGATGCGAACCACATTAGAAGCAGTCACACATTTGACTAGATCTGTGAAATGTTCAACCAAACACTGTTTTCTGTTCGTGAATCTGACTATGAATGAATGTATGTAGTCAGATTTGAAACTACAGCTGGTATCAGAAATACTATTCCACCCCTATATGGGGAATTTTTAGACCTTTTCAAAGATGGCAAGTTTCTGCCTGAGCCCAAATACTAATGAGTCGTGTTTGTGTTTGCAGGACCCCATTCCACCAGAGCTGGTCCATGTTTTGCAGAATTCTAAGGACCCTTTGCTTCAAAAATTATTTCCTGTGACAGAAAGGGACCAAAATAACCTCAAAACCCAGAACAGAGCAGCTGTTGTTACAGTGGTGTCAAAGTTCAAGGTACGTTCTGTGCAAGTTTCTGCTTTCTACTGCTATTGTCATAAATAGGTGAGAAGACAATAAATTGGACCAAGGTCAGTAAATGATATTAAAATGAAACAAAACATTGTTTTGTCAAACAAAATAGCTTCAGACCTCTGAGATTCTCTGGGGTCTCACTCAATCTAATTTTACCTTTTTCTTTAATAGTTGGGCATCTGCCTTTGTGAAGCTTCTTCCAGCCTGTTCCTCTTGAGGTGTTAACATCAACCGATGGCCCTGCTATAATTTTAGAAACTTTCTGAATTTACCATCAACAATTTTACAAAAGCATCCATGGAGAGGATTTTTGTTTTCTCAAGCTGTCCTTACAGAAGAGCTCTGCTAATACTGAGTCTGTAAAGCCATCCTTGCAAAAAACAGCTTTTCTAGAAGACCACTGATTAATTAACCTGTGGAGGAGGAGTCCCTAATTAAAGCTGTATTTCTTTTCTATAGGGCTCCCTTGAACACCTCATGCAGATTTTGAACAGCACCACACCACATTACATCCGATGCATCAAGCCTAACGCTGACTGCAAGGCAATGACTTTTAAAAGAGAAGAGGTAATATTTCAAAAGCTTTCCCCCACTGTGTCTATGAGAAGCTTCCTAGAGACATTGCACAGGGGTTTGCATTGGGTCTCTAATGACCTTGAGTCACTTGCAAAGCTCTTTCCACAGCACATTTTTAAATAACTTTTTCTCCTTTGGAGCTTCTGAGGTAAACATCCTTTCAGAATCACTGATGATGCTTGTCTAAAGTGGAGCTAGTAAGCACAACAGCAATTCCAGGTGCAACTTACTTGTTGCTTTATGAGAAGCTCTCTTACCAGAGCACTCCTGGGTTACATGGGGTGCTACCATCCCCACACTTCAAATAGGTAAAGGTGATCTGACTGCTCCACAGCCCTGGTCACACAGATTTCTTCCTGGTGAAGGCCCACAACAAAGCTTTGCTTGCTCCTGGAGTCTAGTCTAGAACAAGTTAGATGAGATCAGCCAACGCATATGTCTTTGGGAGCAGAGCAGCAGATGCTAAAGTTATAACTAGAGAACCTCATCTGATATAAAATCAGGCAGCTGGAGTAGTGCTGCATTAATTTTAAACCCTCAAGGGGGCACAGGAGGTGTGCCTCCATGCTTGACCCTACTCTGAGTGTTACTCAAAGCAGTAGCTCAGTGGCCGTACAGTCCCCTTCTCCAGCCTCTTCCTCCATCCCCCAGTTGCTGGTGCAGTGGGGCACACCAGCTCTGGCGTGGTTGCTGAGCTGAGCTGCATGTGGCTTGGGTCAAGCACACCCCACCCACGCCTTAGCAGCAGCTTCCACAAAGCCACTGGTTACCTAAACCACCTCCATTGATGCCTCAGGTTCTCAGCCAGCTTCAGGCGTGTGGAATTGTCGAAGCCATCAGCATCAGTGCAGCAGGATTCCCTGTGAGGTAAAGTCCAAACTTTTCATCAACATCTCCCACAATCCATTTCCATAGCAGTCAGTGGCATGTTCATTCTTCAGAAGAGCTTATAAGCAGGAAATCCAAACATTTTGCAGTCTATTACAGACCACAAAACTACCAATTCTTTCAAAGCTCTCAGAAGAGTTCTGCTCACTGCCTGCTTTTAGGCTTATTTGAGCAGCTCTTTCATGTTTTGGAGACAAAAATACCTGTCACAAATCAGGACTGTTGTTCTGTGTTTTGGACCATGAAACTGCTCATTCAGCAGGTCCAAAAGTGCAGGAACAGCACACCAAGCAGTGCTGGCACAGCTTGTGCTCAAGACAATGGGATTCTTCCAAATGCACCAAATACTTACAAAGTCCAGATGTGTCCCTAAGACCTCTGGTCTGAGAGCTCACTGCACCTTTCCAGTATGAGAAGCTGGGGGAGAGATGTTTTGATGTGGATTACCAGGTACTAAAACTTGAATTGAAAGTTTTCAGCTTCACAGTAACATTTTCAGCAATTAAAGTTTACTATCTGGCAAATGATTCTTGCCTAGAATTAACTGTACATTTGCCTACCAGGATCCCTTTCCAAAGTTTCACCGAGCGCTATGAAATCCTGAGAAAATCCCGTTGGGCTAATAAAACCAGAGTGTGTGACAAAAGCAGCAATCATACTGCTGAGGAAAAAGGTAAGTTTCTTTAGAGAATCCCTCTATCAAGGAAAATTATCACTGCACCCATCTGCCCTTGTGTGGATCAGATGCAATTACTGTATTCAGTGCTAGGGACACTGCTATTCTTAAAAGGTTTTTCTAATCTATCACCAACTTGTTTCTAATTTGCGTAATGCTTACAGCAGGCTCTTTTAAAAAGTGAACATTTTCATCTTATTGCTGTTTTTCTGTGTTCCTCTTGGGTAGAACAATTACAGTGATGATGGTGTTTGGGGTTCTCCCTCCCCCAAATATAAGTTGGATTAGAGTTGGTTCTTGAGTAGACTTGGAAACCACTTACCTTTTTGCTTATATTCCTTCTCCTTCCTTTTTTTTCTTTTTTTTTTTCCCCACCTTGTTTTCTTGCTGAACACACTGACCTTCTAGCTTACCTGGATTCTGCTGCTTCTTCTACCTTTTGCAAACTTCTGTCTGCGATTCTTTTTTCTAAGCAAGAGCGAGGATGGACTTTAAAAAACACAATCCAGTCTACAAGGTAACATCTTTGGTATGAACTCCTGAGCAAAGGAGCTCATCAGGTGGTTACATTTAATAATTGCAACCCCCTTCTCTCTCCCAAATTAATCCCACCTTCACCTAATGGGGCTGTTCAGTAGCCAATAGATGTGAGAAGCAGGACCAGTAAGTATCAGCCTATGTCAGATAAGTAAAATGGGTGGAAATCTGTTCACCCTGCAGAAATGGAATGAAGGAGAGACTGGAAAATTGCCTACACACCATATCTTTCCTCCTCAATTATAAACCCATTAGCTGAAATGCCTCACTGTGATAGGTTACTGGTCCTTTTTATCTTGAGCAGGTAATAAGCTGCAAACAAAGCAAAACAATTTCCTAAACACAGGGATAAGCTTTTGGTTCCCTTATCAGCCCAGCCCCATGAACACCATCATAGTCACCAGATGTCTTCCTGTAGGCAAGAATTGCTTATATTTGTTCTCAGTACCTTAAAATGCTCTCATCTCCTTAGAAATATTGATAGCAGAAAAGCAATCAGTATCCAGGATGGAAGGATACAAAGACCATCAAGTTGCGGCATGGGGCTGGCAGGAACTCCTGCAGCATTGCCTTGAACAACCCAATCTCTTTCAAGGACAGGTCTGAATTAAGTCTACCTCTGTTTCCAAATAGATTCATTTGGTTAACCTGTTTGTCTCATAATGTAAAAAATCATGTACTATGTCCCAGAAATGGTTTTAATAACCTCTTATTGCTGCAACAAACTCCTGCTTAGTGTATGTCCCTGTAGCTGCTTCCGATGCCCTGTGAAAGTTGTAGAATCGTGTAGAATTCTTTCTGTTCCTACATCTTTCAGTACATTAAGGATACGAGTCTAATTCCTTGCTTTTTGTTCTTTGTTCCTACCAGCTTTGAGTTTGGGTATTTAATCAGCTTTTCTTAGGACTGAGCTGCTCAAATCTATTCCTCATTGCATTGCTGTTGCTTTCTAATGTTTCCATGTAGGATGCTTTAAATAACACAAGAACAGCTGAGCCCCCCTGTGTCTGTTTCATTGTCTAGACCTGCCCCAAGTGACATTGTGGATAGAATCATATGTTTTAGGCTGGAAGGGACCTCTAGAGGTCATCTTGTCCAACCAGGTTATAACAGAGGTGATAAGGCAGCACCCGAACTACTTCCTAGTTCAAACACTCCACGCTGCTGTTGTAGTTGCCAGCACGTGGTGAAATTGATGCTGTTACATTTTTCCCTTAAACACAGCTAGATCTAGTGATGTCACCACCTCTTGTTGTAGATCTATCCCCCTAAATGGCCAAAGTCTCAGTGTAGAGACAGTTACTTGGTCCTGATTTCCAAGTTTTGTGATACCTTCTCTTCAATGCTTCACTTGCAGACGAGGCTCCAGTGGTGGCTGATGACAAAGCAGCACGTTCTGTTGTTTTTGAGATCCTTCAGAATGTGGTTATGGGACAAACTACTGCTGAGCAAACAGAGGACAGAGCAGAAAACACTTCAGTGTACTGTGGCAAAACCAAAGTGTTCATGGCTAATTCTGTGGTAAGAGTGCTGCTCCCCTGGCTCACAGCTCTGGAGCATGCTTGTATCATGGGGATTCTGGCACAAGTTATCATCATGGCTTAGGGATACGACTGCTAATGACCAGAATTTGGTGTTTTCCTTCAAATTGTTAAACTAAATGAAATATCCACCAGAATCCAACTATCAGAAGCACTTTGTTTAATGGCATCCTTGTTGCTAACGGATGAGGAGCTGCACTTGTGTCTGGTGCTGTCAGTACCCTCCCAGTTCAGTAGATCACAGCTTTCCTCAGCCTCTGCTGACACTTGGCTACTGTGACAGGTCTTAGCAGCTTCCTTGTGAGAGACAAAGGAGATGAAGGCATCTTTGCAAAGCTTGCACACTGGAGGATGCAGCCACAGAGTTCCCTTCAGTGGAGCTAGTTTTAAGTCAGCTGCTACCATGACTTTGGGAAAATCCACTTTTTCCCCTCACAACACTCTTTTCTCCCCGCTCAGATACTCACATTTTCACTTGACATGTTACTAATCAGCACTAATGAAGTGCTCTCACTTCTAAAACTTAATCCAGCAGTCTTAGGACACCCGAAGGTGTGTGTGATTTTCTGACAAACCCCAAAAGGCTGTAGAAGAGGGAAGAGTTGTGAACCCAACTCTGTCCTGAGTATTAACTCCAGGCTCCTTTCTCCAATGCAGCTGGAACAACTTGAAGCTAGAAGAGCAGAGGTATTAAATGAGAAAGCCTTTTGCATTCAGTGTTGCTGGCGAAGATTTAAACAGAAGAAACTAGAGAAGGAGAGAAGATCTGCAACTGTCATCCAAGCAGGTAATTTGATAAGGGTGTGGCTGAGCTCAACAAGTCACACTTCCAGTTACACTGGATGTTCTGTTAACTGAACATGGAGGAAGCCCAAGTGCTATCTCTCTTACATTGTGTGCAAGAGCTTCAGAGATTCCTTGTACTCAGATTTCTTTTAATTAAATCTTCAGCTGTCCGTTCCTGGTTAGCCCAGATTCGGTTCCAGAGGATGCGCAGAGCTGCCAACGTCATCAAGCATGGCTGGAGGAAATGGAGAGTAAGTACATTGGTACAGGAGAGCTCTGGAATTGAGTGACTGAGGTTTTGCAGGGTTTGAGAGAGTCTGCCTCTGTCAAGTAGCTGTACAAAGCCAATACTGTCAGTGCTCCAGAAAACTCTTCTCAAGCTGAAGAGAAGATGGATGCCTGCCTTGTACAGCTGCTTCTACAGGGTGGCAGTGTAGAGACTGCAGAATAAACTCATTCCTTACCTTCATAAAATGGGAAAATATCCCAAAGGGTGTCCTATCCCTTAAGACACCCTCTTTTTTAGACTCTTATTTTTGCAGTTTTAAATTTTGTTCAAGGTGTTTGGGATTCTCATTCAAGAATCTTGTTCTGCATCTCTTCATCAGGCAAAAATGGCTGCAATAGCAGCAGCAGAACTGGATGAGGGTGAAGAAAATGCCTTCTCAGCTCCTGGAGCTACAGTGATGTCAGCCAAACCACCCTGCTCTTTGGAAACAACCTGGCCTCTGCAGGCAGTAATTCAGTTCTGGCCCCTTGGCCTTGTCCTGGCTGCTGCACCTGTTACTGTGCAGGGACTTCGGAGAGACCTGTCCCTGCTGACCTGCCTCAAAGTGCTTCAGGAGAGCGGCGGCTACAGGGTGGAAAGTTGTTTCTTTGGCTGTGGCATCACTTCCATCAGAGCTCTCCCCCAGGTAACAAACCTCTCACGCTCCAGCCAGCAGCACAACTGAGCTGCCCTGAGTTGAGGAACCTCAGCACTGCTGTGGAGCAGAGCAGCTCAGAAGGCTGCTCTCAGGCCACAGTCTTCCTTGTTCTGTCAGTAAGTCAAGCTAGAGACAGGGCTGAGCTGAGACTTCCAACTAAGCATGAAAATTATCAGCTATTAAGTACTATGTTTTTTTCTGCTTAGGAGGTTCAAGTTGCACAACAAGTAAGCACATGAAGCATCCACCTGGGGAAAAGCCACAGGATGTAGTAATAATAAATATCCCAATAATTCTGTATTAATTTCACCATGCAGATCATGCACAGACTGATTCACACAGAGGATTTCCAGGGCAGAAACAGGGAGCAGCCCTCAAGTACATCCCCTACTCACATGCAGAACAGTCTTAGTATCTGTACACTTAGTACAAACAAGCCACAGCCCACATCAGCTTCTCTTAGAACCTGCACTCTGCTTAGAAATGACCTTGTGCCTGTTGATAAATTTTGGAGGTTGCATAGAATGATGGATGCAAGAATGGAGCCTGTGCCCAGCCACAGTTACTACAAGCAGGAAGAAGCAGTACCAAGTAGTACTAACTAAATACTCAAATCTTCAGAGTTTAAGCTAATTTCACTTCAAATTACAGTACTGGTACTCTTCATAGTAATTGTTTCTCTTCAGTCCATTTGTACTAGCACTCCTTTGAGGTCTTCCTCTATCCTTACTCATATTCACTAGTTGCTTATATACTTAATTTGAACAGGAAAATTACCTCAAAATCTGGCAAAACCACCAAGTGACTTCTCCACCTCTTTTTCTTGCAGGGCTCTGTCAAGTTTCACTGCAGGAAGTCCCCCCTGCATTATGCAGATGTCAGCCCCCATAGGGATGCCTGTTCCATCACAGGATTTAACCAGATTTTACTGGACAGAAAAAAGCTCCTTCCAACATAGCCCCTGGCCAGCCGTGTGTACTGTACTTTCTCCTTCAGGGAAGGACTGTCTGCAAGCTGCTGCTTTCAAATTACTCAACGTCCATATCTGCTGCTACCTCAGGGCTTTCTATATCCATGCATTGTAAGTATAATATAATATAATATCCTTCAAATTTAGAACGCGTGGGAGGCATTCCTCCTCTCACACACAGCCATGTGTCAAGTACTATGAGAACACTCAACATAATCAACACAGATCAAATGCTTTAAGCAATATACACTTGAACTGAGCTCTTCTGGCACTACCTGGGAGAAGCAAGAGACTGGTAACGAGAGCACAAATAAGACAAACATTTCTGATGGGTGCTGGATTCTCCTCAGGAGGTACAACTACAGCTGTTCTGACTGGCTACCAGTGTCCACTAACATCATAACACTTCTGACTGTGACCAGGGAAGTGAGTAGCAGTCAACTGTAACACTAAAGGCAGATGTCTCAGGGAAAAGCAAGACTAGACTCTTGCTTTTTATCTATAGGACCAAAGCATATGTACTCTCACAACTGCCACATATTTCCAGTGCTCCCCACTCAACAGCGTTACCTCTGCCAAGGTTCTCAGCAGACCTGCTCTACACTGTCTCTTTCTTGCTCATGTGGGTCTTGATAATGTTCAGCTTTTCTGTGTATACCACTTTTAAATAAACCATTAATACCTTGTCAAGGTGTCTGACCACCCACAACAAAGTTTAGTTAACAAAAATATTTCAGATTAGTTTGTGGATTAAAATAAATGCAAATATATTTAATATTTATCGTCGTTTCCCGTGGTTGACAGTACTTCTGTGCTGGTAGAAAAGCAAGTCCACAGAACATCAAGTTTAATTCCTAGTGTCCAGAAGTCTGTCCAACACAACTATGCCACTGTTTATCAACTCTACATTGAAAACTGGAGCACTGCCATCCATGAGCAAAGAACAAGGAACCAGAACGGTGCAGCACGGTAGCACAGGATGCTGCCAAATTTCTCTCACAGGGAAAAAGCCTCAAGGAAAGACACATGTCCCCACAGTAGCTCACTCAGGAAGAATGTTCTCCTTCTCTGGAGGCTCAACAATCCTCAAACAGCAGTCTGCAAACTCCACAAATAACGGCTCCTGCATGTACTTCTTCATGATGGAACTTTTGTCTTCTGCTTGATCAACTGTCAGCAGTAGCTGCCTGAGGTGTGGATTCAGAAGCAAATCTCTCAGTTCTTCTGATTCCCCTTTAAAGAAAAGAAAGTTAAATGGTACTCATCTTGAACAGTTACAAACACAGCTGAGACCACCCTTGTCTTGCAAATAACCCTTTAAAGAGACAGGGTGAAAGGCCAAGTATCAGGCATTTAGATCTTTAAAGCCTTGCAATGATGTGGACAACTGGGATAAAGAGCAGTGCTCCACAAAGAGCTCCTGGGAATTGTGTCTGCTTGCTCTGCTGAAGGTCCTCCACCACCCCCTNGGCGCAGCGCGGACACCGGTACCGGCCCGCACCGCCCGCTTCACACACACTACACGGCTGCAGACTCCGCATGGCACGCACGGTGACGTCACTTCCGGCCAGCGGAGCGACGAGCGCCTCCACCCAGGCGCACTTAGTAGAGCGCCGAGCGCCACCCTGCCCGCCCCAGGTTATTCTATTTCTGGTTCTATTTCTATATTTCTGTTTCTACTTCTGTACTTCTGTTTCTATTTCTATACTTTTGTTTCTATTTCTATATTTCTCTTAAAGGGGTTTCTTCTATTTATATCTAGAAATATATATATATATAACAATATTTACCTAGAGTAGTATATATAGATATATCTATATAGATATTTATAGATATATNTTCTCAGGATTACCTAAAAGCTTCAGTTTCTGCAGCGGGACTCGGTCCTGCTCGTCATCTTCTGTCAGGATGTCATCCACCGACCAGAGGCTGTCTGTGGGCAAGGACAACAGAGCTGCAGAGGGGCCGGGGGCTGCCCGCGCCCTCACCGCCGGCCCGTCCCACCTACCTGCGTGCTGCCCGGCGCGGCTCGGCCCACCGGGGACGCCCTGTCCGGCCGTGGCCCGCTCCTGCTCCCGTTTCGGCTCCGGCGCGCATCGCTCTGGAGGAGGAGACACCGTTAGCAGCGGTGCGGCCGCCCGGGCCCCTCCCAACCCCCGTCCCGCCGGTCACTCACCCTTGTGGGTCCTGCAGCACGGCACGGAGCAACTGTGGGGGGAGAGCCGCCGGTCAGAGCGAGAAGAGGCCCCTCACCGAGCGGCCGCCGCTCTCCGCATCCCTCACCGGGCGGGCAAAGNGACATATACATAGATACAAATATAGATATATAGAGATATATCTATAGATAGGTCTGATATCTGATATATCTGGAATCTCTCTATATGGATATATCCATAAAGGGAGCTTCCAGATGAATTTGTGGATTAAAATAAATGCAAACATATTAAATATTAATTGTCATTTGGAAGCAATGTTTCCCATGGTTGACAGTATTTCTGTACCAACAGAAAAGTGAATCCACGGAACACCAAGTTTAATTCCTCGTGTCTAGAAATGTGTCCAACACTACTCTGACACTGCTTATCAACTGTATATATCTCTCAATATATAAATATGTATCTATCTATATAGATACCTACCTATTGATATCTATCTATCTATCGATCTATCTATCTATCTATCTATCTATCTATCTATCTATCTATATTTGTCTGTCTATCTCTCTATCTGTCTATCTCCATCTCCTCTTGAAGGGTTCTGGCTGGGTTCCAGCTGTCCCCTCACCTTTGAGAGGACTGTCACTGCTATAGACGGTGATGCATTAACTATTCCTGCCCTTCCCTCTCACTGCCAAAGTCAATAGGGAGATGAGTAGAAATCACATCATATCATAAAAAGCACGTAATAAAACCACCCTCAGGCTGATCTTTACCATCTGCCCCATGGTAAGTTTGGGTTGAATCTCCTGTCGTTGAGTTCAGGTTGAAATACACTCAGTAGGAGACAGATGTTCTGTTTCTAGCTGAGCACTTCTCAAGGCTGGGGGTGGTGGAGCTGACAAAACCCTGACAGAAATGTAGCATTCAGCTGGAAATATGGAGCCACATTTATCTTGCCCGAGTTACATTATCCATTTAAATAATTCATTTTAATTATGGATCATTTAGTGCCATCCATTTCCTTAAATGTCTGTGTTTTAATTCAGACAGAAGAAATTCTCCCAGAATTCCTCAAGGTAACGTAGCACAGGAGAGGGGTTTTATAGCAATGAACTGGATTTATTAATGGGTTGGCACGTGCCCATTTCTTACCTTAGTGAGTGAACCTGTTTCCTACACCAAACACACTCTTTACTCACACTTGCTTAGGACAGATTCATGGGATTTTGTTCTTAGTTCCCTCAAGCCTCTTGAAACACTGAAACAACAACAAAGTAAACCAACTGGAAAGAAGTCCCTGAAACCTCCAAGCTCTGCTGGAAGGGCTGGATTTGGGTGGTCCAGGTGTGTGTGTGTTTCATGGGGGTGAGAACACTGTCACCATATGGATTGTCACATGGATGTAACACCACTGAGCACCATTTGAGCATATTTTATACTCAGAAAGATGAGCTGATGTCAGCAGGATCTACTCAATAAGGGCTTCTAGGTTGGTAGCTGTGGAAGAGAGAAGAAATCTGAGCTTTGAGATTCTTCTAGACAATACCCTTGTATGATTTAACAATAAGAATTCATCTCTGTTAGGACCTGACAGAAGAACTGTTCAGTAGCCAATTTCCTTTTTGGAGAGGAAGGGGGTAAGACTAATATATTTTTCTTTTACAAAATACTTGGTCTTGCCATTTTTATTTTGTTTTGTACAGGCAGCCTGACTGCAGTTCTGATACTGAAGAACTCAAGTGAGGTTTCCTCCTAGAACAGTGCAAAAAGCCATGGACTCAAGTTGTGCCTCTATTTATAAGCAGAAATACGAAAAGTGTAGTCAAAAATTACACAAAAACATGTAATCCAGCTACATACCACAGTTAAAAACACAACAGTGAACAGTGCTGAGTGCTCCCATTGACAGATTCACCAGATACCCAAAGATACAATTTAACCGACTGTAAATGAGAAAATAAAATCACGTTTTCCCCCACACCACTGAACACTTTCTAGCCATTTATCTGTCTCCAGAAACCACACAAGTAACACAAAGGGGCTGTGAATCCCAGCAGCAAAGTGAGGACAATAGCAGCTGCTCTCCACACGCAAGGCAAACACGGCTAATGGGGTTATTTTTATCTCCAAGCAGAACAACTCTCCTGTTCCCAGTTTGAGGCCAGACAAACCAGGCTCACACCCAACTGCTGCAAACCCACCACGATGCTGCACCCCATTCACTCGCTACCCACAACTATGAAAGCTGCTGAGAGAAGCCACAAAGCTCCAGCCCCACTTCCACTGGTGACTACTCTGCAGTCCTGACCCATGGGCAGTCCCAGCTAGATGTTCTCAATGGTGCAGGCTCGGACACGGTTGGTGGAGAGGCATTTCAGAGCCTTCAGCTTAGCCCCCAGAGTTTTGAGTTTCAGGGTATAAATTATGGGGTTTCCCAAGCAGTTCATGGTGATCAGCATGGCCGTGCAGTTCCGAAAGATGTAGACCCCTGGGTAGAGGTCGATGTGGCACTGGTGGTTGGTCGCATCGAAGATGACTCCTGCGAAGAAAGGAGCGTAGGAGATCAACGCCAGGAGCCAAATGAAAATACTGGTTCTGGCAACCTGGATTTCAGCAGATTTGTAGGTGCCAGTAGCTTGTCCACACGCTTTCATTCTCTGCTTTCTCTTCCTCAAGATGATAATGATTCTAAGGTAAGTGAACAGAGGTATGATAAAAGCCACCACAACGTTGGGAATGGCGATGAAGATGAGGTAGTCGACACAAAATGGGCTGTAGAGGACAGAGAGATTTTCTTCCGTGTGCAAACAGTTCCACCCCATCAATGGCAAGCAGCCCAAAAAGAAAGCAAGGACCCAGTTAATAAAAACTGCAGCTATGGAATGGTTTCTAGCAACCCTGAATCTTGTCCTCATGCTTTCAGCCACAGCCAGATAGCGTTCGATCCCAATGCTTACCAGGTTATAGATGGTGGATAAAATAGACATAGTATATAAGGAGTAAGGTGCAAGCATATCCTTGGATCCAAAGATTGTAATGTCAGGGTTGGTGATGAACAGCATCGAAATCCAAAAGCCAGAAAAGCTGGTGAAGAGGTCAGAAAAAGCCAAATTGCAGAAGAGTACAGAGATAGGCTTGTGCAGGTCCTTGGTGGCCATCCTGGTGAAGATGACGATGCAGTTGAAGATGACAGATGCTATGTTAATGGTCAGCTGAGGGATGCCCAGTGCAAGTACTAAATAATGACTCCAGATCTTAGTGTGGTTAGTGGAGCAGTTTGGGTATCCATTCATGGTGGCAAGTCCTACTTTCAGCTGCTAGCGAGATCTGCTTTACTCATCCCATATTCCATAAGAGACCATAAGAGGGTTGCTGCCACCTTGTCCTCCAGGCACAGAATGAGTCCTAATGCACCTCTTCTGCTGCCACATCATCATCATCACCATGGATTAAACTTTAACCACTGGTGTTTTTAAATATTTGGGTTACCAACTCCAGGCATAGCCAATTACCTTTAAGTTGCTAGGGTAGCCAAAAGTGGAAAACATGTTTGCTGCTCTGCAGATGATCTGCTGAAAGCAACCTTCATCAAGAGTGAAATCTGGCCAGTTCCTGCAAAGATGAATGATCACATCAGTTTAAAAATCTTTAAAGAGATTCTGAAAAGGAATGAACGTGAGCTCAGCTTTAACTCACAAATAAATTAGATGGGTAAAGGATGAGAGAGTCAGAAGGTGGAGAGCAGTCATTTTTTGGTTTTGGAGGAGAGTGTACCTGACTGATGGAACTCAACATCATCACTATTGTGACACTAACCCGGGCCCCAGCTCAGTGAGGATGAAAATCCTAATTTCAGATCAGCTCTAGTGACATCACAAAACATCAAAAGTGCTCAAGGTTGAACAAGAGACAACAGAACTTAGTTGTTCACTGTCTCTTGCTTACAAGAACAAATTGATGCAGCCAACAGTGGCTGCTTGTCTAAGCACAGTTGGGTCCTACCAACAGAACAAACCTCAATCTTGAACACAAAACCATGCGATGAACTAGAGCGCTTCAGGGGGATCCAAAAAGGTAAGAGTCTGTCTCCACAGATGCTCCTGTGCTTGGGTCCACAGAAATATTGCTGTACTGAGTACTGGAGTACTCAGAAGCTGTCAGAATACACCCAAAATTGCCTGGCCTTCCTTTCTCTTGTGGAAATCAGAGAGAACGATGCTTTACAAGCTAGAGAAAAAAAGAGAGATGCATTTAATAAGATGTTGAATTAGTTTAATTTTCAAACAAGGAAACACAGGAGAATGGCTTAACCCTTTAGTAGATTAATTGTGTTGGAGAGAGGTTGAATAAGCAATTCTGAGAGTGTCATTTTTTCCACTTAAATTCATACATACAATGTAGAAAATGACAGACATCTATACCCATCCCTTTGTTATGGGATATTTGGTGTTTGCCTATTTAATGTGTAACCTGGACATTACTAAAAAAACAAACATAATATCATTATGACTTTTCTTTCTCTGTCTTTTTAAAGGCAAATGATTTTTTGAGAACTAGATTTAAAACACTGAAGACTCGGGGCAAAGTCTCTTTGGCCACACGTCCAGTGCTGTCAGCAGAGGGCACTGCTGGAACAAACACAGGATCCCGGGGGGGTGTGGATTTAAACATGCGAGCAGCTCAGGTGAGCAGTACATCAATATTTCGATATGAACAGCACCAGGGATATTTTTCCTACACGAAGCAGCTGCTTCTGTTTGCTCAGGCTGAGTGGGGGTCGCCTCCGTGCTGCCCCATGTTTTATTCCAAATGCCCACAACAAGGAGAAGTCTCCATCTGAAACCCAGCAGCTGCCTTTAGCAAAATTATAGAATCATAGGATGATTAAGGTTTGAAGGGACCTTGAAGATCATCTAGTTCCAACCCCCCTGCCATGGCAGGGACACCTCTCTCCCACTAGAGCAGGTTGCTCAAAGCTCATCCAGCCTGGCCTTGAACATTTCCAGAGATGGGGCATCCACAACCTCCCTGAGCAACCTGTGCCAGTAACCGTGTTACTTACACACTTATTCTGATTTCATTTATTTTTTACTGTTATCCCAACAAAGGATTCATTTGCATTAGTAACAGTTTTTACCATGGTATCACAAGGCAGCTCAGCTCAGTTTATGGGCTTCCCGTTTTTCCGACATCTCCTCATTCCAGCAATTCCGGCTCTAGGACTGTAAATCTGTGATTTATGTGATAGCTCTGCCAGAATTTACAACATCAGAGATCTGTGCTGAAATGCTGAGCTTAAAAAGGAAACTTATATTGCTTCTTTTTTTTCTGTTAAAGTTGAAGTGTATGAAAGTATATTCAGGACAGCGTGCAGTTAGTAGTACACAATTACATACCAGAAATATGTTATGCAAATAAGTGATGGGTATTTCAGATGGCAACAAGGAAGTGCAACGTGTGATTGTATAGAAATAAGGGCTGAGAATTGCTTAATCAAGTCTGCTGATGTGTTAATACCCTACAAAATATTCTTCTGAAAGCCTTAGGGGTAAACCATCCTTTGTACATCCTATAACCCACCTTGCACAGACCTGCCGACCACACCTTTGGTGTGGGGTTGCTGCTGAACAAGGGCTCTACTATTTCTGTCACCTTGGCAGTGCCAGCACCACAAGTCAGCAAGTCCTTTTAATAACACAAGGACGTCAGCAGGTAACATACAGCCCAGATGAGCATCAGGCAGGAGCTACAGAGGACACCAGACCAAGCCACACGCACTCCCTATCTCCCCTGATTGTGCTTTCCATGGCTCTGGGAGCTGAGGAACAGCAGGTTACCCACAAAGTAAAACATCTTTAAAAATACCCTAGTTATGAAGAGGAGCACGTCTGTGAACTTGGACTCTAAAATGCCCTAGATATTCCTGAAAATGCTACTTGAAATTCCTGTAATTTGAAAATCTGGTGTTGAAGCATGAAACACTAAGTGATATGAGATCGGAATGTGATTAAAAATAATATCAGGTGGTATAAATAGCTCTTCACAAAAGCTTTGTGATCTTATTTCCCTAATATAATTGCATAAAAATTAGCATAATGTTGCTAAAGGAGACAACATTATCCTGGAAACTGCTTTTTTTAATGGGCTTCAATGTCCAGAGAAACCCATCTTTGTATATTCCAATCCTCTGTAGTAGAGTTTGAGCTCTGAAAAGCAGACAAAAAGTAGTTTGGATTGAAAACACTACGTGGGGCAGGGCTGTGGCAGAGCCAAATCTCTATGTCTAACACCCTCCATTCAAGGGTATTCTCCCACATTCTGGGAACTCTGCAATCTTCCCTGTCCCTGTGCTCAGCACACACCTGTGAGGAGAGAGCATTATCTACACTTTACAAAGGGAACAGAACAATCACTTATTTGCTCAAGATCGCCCCGAAGTCCAGCACGGAGGGAACTGAATCTAATCTCCTACATCTCAGGCTAACCCTTCAAACACTGGCTGTGCCGTGCTGCTGGCAAGCCTCTGACTGATAGTTATCTGCATTTCACCTCCTACAACACCTTTTAGTCCTATAATTACTTTTATATTTCTTCGGCTGAGTGTCCAAATTGCTATTGTTTTGATATTTGTCATGTGTAAGAGACGGGATCTTTTTATGCAGAATCTCAAAGTTCAATAATAATTACCTGATGGTTGTGTCTGTGGAGAAGACAATAACCACTGAACTTGTTGAATAGGCTGAGGAAGAGACACGAGAAGCTTTAGGCTGAATTTTTAATGACTATTCAAGTGGCTGTTGTGGAAAATCCAGCTTCACCCAACTGAGCTTGTGGGTTCAGAAATGCCCAGAACCTGCAGCACTCAGACTTCAACCGGAATCCCAAGTGCTCAGCAGCTCTCAGAATAGCAGACCCCAGCTGGGACATGCCAAAGGTGATCTCAAAACAGGAAATTAAGTTCAGGAGCTGAGAGTCCTGGTTTGTGCCGTAACCCTTGGACAACATACACTTCTACCTTAGCATGATGCAACAGCAATTCTCTATGTCCATTATGCTGGTAATCCACTGGGAAACTCGAGTTATGCCTGAAACTACAGGAGAAAAAGCCACATCCATATAATGAAAATAAGAACCCCATAGCACAATTAAGCAACAGATGATTTGATGTTATATTCAAAGCCATTTAAATACACTATACACAAGAAAAACAAGGCACTGAAGGGATATAAGGTTTTACTGGTCTGGTTTCTTCCCTTTCATATTCTCCCTGAACTCCCATCCAACTCCAACTCACATTCTTGAAAGCCCAACCCTTGTTTGTAGTGAAATGCAGCAGTTCAACTTTCTCCTTCATTTCCCCTGCACTCCAACCCTACAGTTTACCAAGCTGGGGACAACACACAACCTGAGCCAAAAAATAGAAGTTACACACAGCTTGGCTAAGCATCAAGAAAGATGAATTCCTGCTTGCCACGACCTTCAGCAAAGCCTTGGGACAAGAACATCCGCCTGCCCAGTCTTCCAATGGGCATCACAAGGGCCTGCAAATAAGGAACATTCAGGAAAGGGAGTAATACAAATAAGGAGCCTATTTATGCAATTTATGTTTTAATTTATGCAGATTAAAGTCTTCCTCTTTGGAGAGGAAGACAAATGGAATGTATGATCTCCTTCCAAGATTTTGCTGAGATGTTTTCAAAACAGAGAGCTCTGTGCTCCTCCTCCACCCACTCTCTTTGAGGAATTGTTGCCTCACAGGTTTTGAGTTATCCGATGTTCCAGCTCCGCTTTCCTGGCCCTCACCAGGACCATAAAATGAAGACAATCATCAGGCTTGAATGTCTCCAACTGCTGTTTCACCTTTTGTTAGCTACAAGCCACAACACAATGGCAAGGACGGGTTCTTGGAAGGACACCCCCACAAACCAGACCCTCTCCCTGTCTGTGCAGAGCCTGAACATTTCTCTGAGATGCCAGAACTGTTATTTTCACTTTTGAGAAGCTTGTATTATGCTGTGTAAAGGGAGACAAAGGGAGACAAACACTAATAAATACCTGAAACCAAGGTTGGATGGTAAATGAAGCCTTTCACCAATAATTTCCCTGTGAAGCAGCCAAAATGCATCTTATCCCTTTAGACACAAAACAGTTCACACAAAGAGCATCTTCCTTTTGAAATAAACAACTACAGGGGCATAGTGAGGACTCTTGATACAAAAAGCAATGGTCTGGAATGTGTGTCCTTCAAAACCAGGCTGTAAACACACAGAGCTAAACACACAGCTTAGGGGCAGGATACTTCAGAACACACCTTCATAATTCTAGGAAATGTTGGGTTGCACACTGCTGGTGTTTCATCACTCTCCAAGTGAAGACTATTCCCAAAGAGTAGTGCTTTCTTTACACATATACTGGGAAAAGTCCAGCTTTACTAATGATATCATATAACACAGGGTCTAATCCCTGGGTACAGTCTAAAATAGATAGCAAGCAGTTAATGCACCAGAGCTGAGCAGAAGGTCAAATAAAAAGTCATTGCAAAGACTTCTAACTATTCCATGGAAATGACCTTGTATTAGAACAAGCTTCCCAGTAGAGCAGATTCAGGGACAATCACAGCCAGCTCACATTTTCACAGGAAAGGTGAAGACTTAATGTTTCTGATCTACCAACAGCTATGAAATTCCAGATTTCCTGTTCAGTGGAGAGGGAACCCTAACGAAGAAAATTATGGCACAATTAAGTGAAGAACACTGAGGATGTTCTCTCAGCCTGAAGGTTTCCCAATTACTCAGTCACTAACCATAAAATTCATCTGTGTTTAAAGTCTCCTGGAAGTGCTTCCCTCTCTTGCTGCAGGGACAATTCCTCCCAGGTCAGCTCATTTGTGAACAGGACTCAAGCCAGTCTCACCCTCACAAGCCTTAGATCTTCCTTCTAGGAGCACCCACTCAGCCTCCCAGCACAAAGAGCTGCACCACCACCTTCACTTTGATGGGGACCCGTGCATTTGTACCACAGAGTCAGACCCATCCCCTCCTGCCTGCACTGCTGGGACACTGGGGGTCTGCAGCTGTTCGGGTGGAAGGCTGGGAACAGCTCTGGACTTCCTCTGGCTGCAGCACATGGTAGGATCATTTGGCTCAGACACATGCAAGGCTCATTAGCCATCACGTCAGTCCCTCCAAATTTCCCCTGAAGCTCTTTGGGTAGCAGCAGGTTAATGTCAGAGCTCACACGTTTCAGAAACCAGCCTGGGGGGAACACCTCCCAAATCTTCACTGCTGTGGCTCTCAGGGCCACAAAATAAGTGCAGTTTTCACTGGTTTTGATATTCCCTCCTATTCTTACATGCCCCAAAGCTATGGAGACAACTGCAATCATTATACCAGAAAAAACTAGCCTTGAGTTCAGTGATGTGCAGTGGACACCTTGCATAACTTTGTCTCTTATCTTCTCTGAGCAAGATACTCATATGTATTTAGGTTCAATGCCCAAAGGCCTTTATGTAAAACCCACCCATAGTGCAATTCCTTTCAAAAATATCCCTAGGTGCAAAGATGTCATCGAGAACTGGTAACAGAGCATCTGAAACAGGTAAGTTTCTTTAGGGAAAACCCTGGAGATTGCACGATGCCTGCCCTGCTTATTTAGATTACAGACTTTATAAGGAAAGGGAATGACTTTCCCTGAGTCTGCCTTCACTTTCCATCACAAATGAAGACTTTTATTTATTACCACTTTAATAATGACAGGCTGGACAAAAAAAAAAAAGGAGGAAAAACCCCAAACCCAAGAATCTTGTATTTCAAGATCAACAGTTCTAACCCTCATATTTTTCACTCCTAACCAAAGGGTTTCTAGCATGCTCTCAGTTTTCAGACAACTAAACACCAATAGAGTGAAAAAAATTCATCAAAGAGCTTTGGTTCGGCTCCTCCAGTGGAGACCATTCTCAGAAAGGAAAAAAAGAAAAGCCCAAAAGTAAAATGACTTGTAGGTGCCCTTGGAGGTTGACACCACCTGACATGGCCACATCCACACCCCCATTTCTCTCTACGTGAGAAGAGAGAAATGCACCTTGCTTAGATAGCTCCACCGAGACTGCCCGGCTAGGAAGCTAAAAAATGCAACAAATTCCCTTATTGTTCTTGTCACTGCAGTAACTATTTACCTTAGCACCATGTGCTAGGCAAATCATCGTCTGCTCCTGCTTTAATCTACCTCATCCAGGATGGAAAAACACTCCCCAGCAAGTCTTCATTGTTGGAATGTTATTTATAGCCATCCTTTTTATGAATAAAAGCCCTGCTCCTGAGTCTGCTGTCAGATTGCCCGTGGTTATTAAAGGTTCTGATCCTCTGCGACCCTACTACTAACAGCAGAGTGGCCAAACTCTCCACCTGGGAGCCCACAGCTCTTGGTAAAGGCAAGAAGCACTTTCTTGGCTCCTTTTTAAATTGAGCCCTGGCTGCATGACTTGGCTTGCTCAGCACAGTCAGCATAACTCTGCTTCACTTTGTCCTCCCCTTCATGACGAGCATCAGGTCAAGCATCCTGCTCTTCTTGCACCCAACCCAGCACATGGGTTTCATCCCCATGGACAGAGAGGCATTTGGGGAAGTGGAAAAAGTTGCACTCCCTCTTTTGTTTTCCTCGGTTGTATCAAAAATCCAATCCAAATTAAAATACGAAAATGAGAGATGAAGAAATATAAAAATACAGAGATGAAATCCCTCTATAATAGGGCAAAAAAGCAGGAATGCCACTTTTCTGTACACACCTTTGTTTGTTGAACATAAAGCCCTGAATCAGACACATGCAATTAGAGCATTCAGATAGGAAAGCAAAGGACACAGACAAAAACCCCAAGCAACCTGCAGGTATCATACTGTAGCACCAGAAGCAGGAAAGGTAAGAAATGTTATTGTTTCCAGAAAGGGACCACAAAACCTCCCCAAAACAAGCAAACCAAAGGTGTGCTCTGAGCTAATTCTCTAAGTGCAAAAGCAGCTATCAGTGAGGTATTGCTGTGCCACCTAACAAACATTTCCTGCTACTGCAGACACAAGTCCCATTTTCCAGGCTCACAAATCTCCTCCGGTGCTGAGCAGCTGCTTGGAGGGCTGCAGGGAAGGGATGGGGGAGGTGAGGGACTTGGGGGGGTTGTTTCCTTGGGGTTTTCTGAAACAAAACACGAACCTTAACCTACACATTAATTGAATGTCATGTGGCTGTCAGGGAAAAAAAAAAAAAAAAGCTACCAGGGAATAAAAATGTAGCATTTTAGTAATAGGTTACTGAACGTGGGTAGGTTGAAAAGCATCAGTTATTCACTGTAGTGCTGGAAAGCCTTATTCCTTTTGCCATCCGTTTGGGAGAAATGAATAAATTTAGGCAAATCAGGAGTAGGATAAATCTGGAGAAATTACAAAGGGGAGGAGTTCACCCTCCTGGCTATGGCTTTCAGGTCTGTCCAGGGCTACTTACTCCAGTATAAAACTGAGAGCAGAAATATGATCACATCCTAAGAAGTCTAATCAATTCTGGTTTCAACACTGAGCCTATTTAAAATAGATAATGGAATTGCTGTTCCTTGCTCTGTTCTCTCTGCACATTCTCAAGACAGAGGCAGCAGGTAAGTCCTTGCCTGTTCTTTCTAACCTCATGTACCAAGGTTACTCTTATTTGTGATTTTTTTTCCTGCATATCAGAACATGCAGCACAGACTCTCTAATTCTTCTATGTGACAAATGAAGAATGTTTTACTTATTTCTCTGCCTTTTATTATTTGTGGTAAAATATGAAGTAAGGACTTTTCTCATGAATGAGTGGTGGGGGGTTTTTTTTCACCTTTAGAGATTCTAGTTATCTTCCTCCTCCAAGAAAAATCAATGAGGTTTGACTTGATCTCTGTAAATTTTTTAAAAATCAAACCATAATTTCTTTATCTGTAAACTTCTTAGAACTTCAAATAGCTTGTTCTAGTTTTCTACTCACACTGCTCTGCTATTTGTGATATAGGATGCAATTCTTATGGTCGCTTACTGAGGGAAAAAGAACAATATGTCTTTGCTGCATTAGCCCAGCAGATCCATCTATTTCTGCACTCTGTGCACTATGTCCATAAGTACACTATGCACTTAGGATGACTGGATTAAATAGCAATCTATAATTAGTTTTGAAAAATGCAGAAAGTATTTTTATGCTTCTATTAGATCAGCAAGGCTATAACGTTGAATAAATCACCTTCCCTATGTAAATATCAGCACACAGCCTCAAAATTAAAGATAAACACTGCAGTTCTTAATAGTAATGAAGGGTCTATTGTTTGCACTAAAATAGACCTGACTGCATTAAGGAGGAAAAAAAAAAAGATACAATATTATCAGAGGTATCAGAGGGAAGCACTGCACCAAGAGCCTGTTAAAGGGACATGGGTTTAAAGCAGATTCAGTTGCCAGACTTAAAGTAACAGAGGTCTGGGATGCTCAGAAAGTGCCTGAAGGAGCACAGCCTGAGCACTGGGGAAAAGGGGGGTTCCCACCCTTTATTTCTCTGTTTTTAACTCATTCTCCATATCCATGACTTGCCTTTTCCAGATTCTTACCTGACACTCAGGTACCTTCCCTCTTCCTTAGATGTATTTTTAGGTATTCTCTCCCCAGAGGCTTCCCACACGTGGTCCAGGTAACAGAAACATAAAGAACCTTTGCTCTCCCAAAGTCTACAATTAGTGTTTGCTCGATATTGATCACTGACAGATTAATATTTTGCTAAATTTACTGCTCTATTAAGGGATTTATTACAGGTTCTTGAAAGACTGTTTAGAAAATCTTTATGGACTTTAACAGATCAGCATTAACAATTAGTGCTTTAGCAGATGGAAGTAAGATAGGAAATGCACAGAGTAATTTCTGTTGCCTTTTTT
This sequence comes from Brachypteracias leptosomus, assembly GCA_013401335.1. Lineage (NCBI taxonomy): Eukaryota > Metazoa > Chordata > Aves > Coraciiformes > Brachypteraciidae > Brachypteracias > Brachypteracias leptosomus. Next base: position 915,016 of record VYZX01012191.1, read on the forward strand.
CCAGTGATGATTATTTCCTGGGCATAGAGGTACAGTCATTAATGCACAAGAAATCTGCTCTCTCCCTCGCCTTCTTTTCCAGACCTTTTCCTGAGCTAGAAGCTTCACAGGATATATTACACTAAGTTAAAGGCTAAACATTTCAAGGAACCTCAACTTCTGAGAATCTGTCTAAAGTACTTATTATTGCATTCAGAAGGTATATTTTTAAAAACTTTTCAGAACTAGCTTGAGAGCTATCCACTTACCAGCTTATTTAGCATAACATCACCAGGGCTGTATTTAATTCACCACTCAAACAGCCAATATGACTGAGTGCTAATCTTTCCAACTGCTTTCAGCATTGACCTGTCTTAATATCATAGCACCTATGTTTTAAAATTATTACTAACAGTTAATATAAGGCTTTATAAAGAAGCAAGCTTCATTAACCCCGTTCTGTGAAAGGGAAACTGAGGCACACTGGTGCAGCCACCTGCCCAGGGATCAACCAGCACCACGAAGAGAAACCATTTAGCTCAAATCTCTGTCCAGCACCAGTCCAGCGCCATTCAGAGAACAAGGATTGCAGGGGACAGCAGGTGCTTTGTGGTGGTGTTACAGCAAGCTCCAGGTGTTACTGAAAAATAATTTTCTTCAAGAGGGCTGGCATGTTTTAATATTCTCATTTGTCAGAGACAAGGACTCAGCCATGAGAAGACATTCTCCCCCAGTCCGTGCTCTAGTGTTTCAAAAGATTGAGGCACGATAGATCATGATTCCTCTAATTTTCTATATTTCTACTTGCACACCTTTAACTTTCACAAACGTAAGCTTTACATAACCATGCTTACACTCACATGAATTCTCAGCCTGATGTTTCCTCAGGGCCATTCAAATACAGAGTATACCTGGTCTCCATAAGCAACATAAAAAAAAAAAAGATGCTGTGACTTCTTCCATTTCCAGTTCTAATAATATAGGCTGTGCACATATTTATGGTTGTATTTCAAATCCATTTTAGGATCAGCAAAATAGGGATGCTGGTGCACCTACGTACACTCTGGGATGAAAAGATGCTTTTTCAGTTGTCTAAGAAAGATCTGCAATATGACTCAGAACACATAGCAAAGGCAGTAAGCCATAGGTGCTTTAGGAAGTATGGGTTGCCTGAATTTCCCTCTCTCCACCCACCTAATCCAACACATGATTCAATATAACTCACAAGCCATCACTGACATTATCTCCAAGTAGTTACTGTGACTATCCCATGCAAACAGACTTTTGATCTCAAGTTCTGAACTTTATGGAGGATGCATCTCTTAGGGCTTCCTTCTCTTTCTTCCTTGTAATCATTCAAGGTACTAGAATAGATCTAAAGGTTTGTCTGGGTGTGCCTACCATCATCCATACATGCCATGAGTGCCATCGTTGTCAGATCCACTCTATGCTGGAAGAAACACGAGCTCCCACTTGTCAGAAGATACCTGACCCTGGGCTCTGCTCTCTCCTCTCCACGCAGCTACAGAAACCACACAGGCAGCAGAGAATTCTCCAGCTTTATCATCTCTGCTGAACCAGGACTCAGTGTTTAATATCTATCAAACACTGAGAATTTTTCACTAATAAGGTCTCCCACTCAATGTGGATCCTGCAATTAAATTTTAGCAAATGAACCGAGGGATTGTTACAGTGAACAGAGGTTTAGTCATTGTGATATTTGGCTTACAGTTGGAGAGTTGATGGCTGAGGGAAGGATGGACACAGACTGCTTGATCAGGGTATCTAAAGATGCAAATCCTGTAATCTCAGAGGACACTTAGTTCCTTCCACAGTTTATGATAGGGGCACAAAGTGTTAGGGCATAGTAACAATTCCATTCTCTCTCGTTGACACTAAAATTCAGCAAAAAGGCAGAAAAGTGCTTGTGGAAGAGCAGCAGATGAGATAGTGGAGTCAGAGAGCAGCTCTTCAGTTAGTTCTAACAGCCTGTTTCATTTTGGAGGGCAGAGAACCAAGCCCAGCAGAAGTAACACCATATATCACTAGAAGACTCCCAGAAGGCAGCTACAAGACAGCATTAGAGTCATATATGGAATAAACTTTGAAATGTTTTAAACTTCTGACATTTCTGCAGCCTATCAGGTATGGCATGTGGATATATCTGCGTTGTACAGCTGGATAGTTTTGTGTCAGACCAGGAGGGCTTTAATTCTCCTCACATTAGTCTATATGTGAAGTTACTCAGGAATACGAATGGTGCAGATACATTGTGCTGTAATCTACATTCACCTGCAGATCCTGATTTCCTCTTAAAGAATTACAGATGTAAGCATTGTAAGATGACCTCTGCTGCCTCCATCACACATGAATCCAACATCTGCCCCTCGTCCCCATGCACAACTCCAGAATGGCTAGTGACTGAGTGCATCCAGCACGTAGTGATGATGACTGAGATCATAGGGGAAGGAATCCTGCTTTATCCATGCCGTGCCTAAGGCAGCACATGTCCATGTGATGCCTCAATAGGCAGCAAGGCTCTTGAGCAGACAGATTTTTTATTAGACTGATGCATCCAAGGGCACCACAGCTCCAAACCTCTAAAATCATTGTTCGCTAGTTTTCAGCCCATTTCTGAGTGGGCAATTTTCCATGTACACCATGGACCCAATCACATTATTAATGCTCCATTTAAGGATCAGCCTGACCAGTGTGAGCACACTACACAGTCATCAATTTGTGTTAACTTACCATTTAGCTGACCTCATGCAGAACTGTGATGTGCTCATCACCTCCCCCTGCTCCAGCAGCCAAGCCAGGCTGCTCTCCTGCTGCTCCTTACCTCAGCTGGGGAGGAAGGAAAGGAGTGTGGTAGAAGCCATACATAGGACCCATAGCCAGGTGATAAGTGACATTATTTCAGCTGAAGAATGACTCTCCTTTCTCCTATAGCAAAAGGTATCAGCATAAGAACAGGAAGATCCCTCACACCCTGCACTGTGATAGTTCAGAAGCTGGAGTCATGGCTTCTCCAAGCTCTTACATTTAGATTCTGCAGACTGGAAGCAGAGAAGCATTTTCAGAGGCAGGCACTGCTGTGAAAAATCTTTCTTTTCGCTGCCTAATATAACCCGCACAAACCACTGGGTCTTTAAGACCTGCTGCAAGGCCCAGTTCCTCACCCTGGTGTCTGTCTTTAGGCAAATAGACTTTTTTCCCTGTTTGGGGCATTGAAGGAGATGCTTTGTTCTGTAGCAGACTCTATCTAATGTCCTGTTATTAGTTTTTTAGTCACATTTCTAGCCATAGGATCAGTCATCATAAACCCAGCACAAAACACTACAACAGGGCAGGAAAGACACAACGTAATTTGTTTGCATTAAATTTTAAAATTACTAAAAAAAAGGATTTCTGAATTTTATTTGACTCTGCCTCTGTTGTAAACAAGGCAAAGGAAAATACTCTACAGAAGCAAATCACCTTAGCCCTGGATACTCATTTTTTGTCAAAGGGCAGTTTCCTTCTTTGGTACAGCGAATTTATGAGGACACAGATATGTGACAGAAGCTACACCAGTATCAGAGGTCACAGCTGAAAACCTTTTCCTCCCTCTCTGACACTAAAGTTGTTTGCAAGTGTTTAGAGGACATATCTAGAACTCTTTGGACTTTTCCTGTAGTTTACATGTGTTACAGGCAAAGACCACATGTGATTTATGTATATGTGTGCAAATGATAAACACACTGCTCACATCAGATGTGGTTACTTGTAATGCTCCACTACTACAATAAAGCTTATTTTCAAGGCTAACTCCCCATAAGACCTCAGAATGTGCACACATACAGATGTGCATCATTATGAAAAATAAGATTTCTGGGTAAAAGTAACTAGAAGAGAGATGAATGATCACAAACATTTGTTTTTACATGGTTAGAGATACACAAATCTGGAAGTAAACATTTGGAGCTGATTTTGCCTGTCAAAGTAGGTGATTGGGGCTTCCTGAGGATGTGTAATGCTTAAGGATATATAAATAGACTTATGTATACACACTCAGTTTGTGCTCAGCAATCTCATTAATTAGAAAGATAGACTTGGATTCCACTTGATTTTAAGTTGCTTTGTCTTTTGTACTAAATATAATAAGTTTCACAAAGCAAGCTAAAAATAGAGCCCGACACAAACCAAAGCTAAAAATACACAGCAAGCAAAAGTGGGGTTTGCCATTTTTGTGGAAAAGGCCAGTCCTGACTCTGCTGCAAGGCCAGTGGGTACCACAGACTCCAGGGATGGATTTGGAACTGGTGATAGAGCAGTGATGAGAACGATGGCTCTGGGGGCAGCGCGGTGGGAGCAGGGTCAGCTGGAGGGCTCAGAAAACCACAAATTGTCAGCGAGGACATGGCTGAAAGAGGGTGACCCAACATCTGAAGGACAAAGGAGTCAGACAGTGAAGGAGAGAGAGGATTTGAACTAAAAAGCACCAGAGGATATTCTTCCTGTCTCAGTACTTCAGGCTGAGAGGTCATTCAAGCTTCAAGAGATGAAACGTCATTAATTAGAATAGCTGTCAACATAGAAAATTAATGGATTTCCAACCACTTTATCCAGAAGGACTAAAACTTATTTTAGTAACTGTTTTGAGTGGATGGACAAATGAAAAGGGCCATTTTCAGCTAGCCTGAATACCACCTGTCTCACGGCACTGAGTCAGAGGAGATGTGGGCTTCCAAGCAGCAGCTCAGCAGGTTCAAGTAGGGCAGTAAATAGGGAACAAGTAGGACAGTAAATAGGGAACAAGTAGGACAAAGTAGATTTAGGGACTTTTATGGAATTCAAGCAATCTGACCATGATCCAAAGAGCTTAAGGGTCTTTTCCTAGATCACACAATAGCACATTGGTGAAGGGCTAACGTGCTGGCTTCCAGCCAGGAGCACTGTCCTCCATCCAGCTGCCTAAGTGGACAGAAGAGGGAGTTCTCAACTGAAGGAATTTTTTGCCTCAGGTTTCCAAGCTAGGCTTGATAGCTAAAACAATTGAAAACATTTACAATAAAATGAAAACAATACGTAATTGTATTGTTTTCCAGCTATTCTGGTGCCAAGAAACAGTTTTGGTCAGGAAACCAGTTGTAAATTTGGCAAGGAAGAAACAGAGATAAGTCGTGCTGCTTACTCGCCAGGAGAGACTCCCTAAATTTAACTGCCTTGAACTTTGTGAAGGAAGAGGAGGCCTTCAGCCCAGTTCAGCCCTACTCTAAATTAAAACCCAGCAATGTCATGGTGACATCTATGATGTGGTGCATCATGACTTAGATCAAGAATCCACAACACAATGTAGGAGCCAGGTGTAGTTGAATAATAGAGCAATTGTAAGTTCAGGTGTATAGAGTCATAGAATTGTTTTGACTAAATGCATTTGTAGAATCATAGAATTGTCAGGGTTGGAAGGGACCTTAAAGATCACCTAGTTCCAACCTTCTGCCATGGGCAGGGACACCTCCCACTAGATCAGGTTACTCAGAGCCCCATCCAGCCTGACCTTCAAAATTTCCAGGGATGGAAATGTGTGTGTGTGTATATATATATATATACTGAATGTATATACACACTAAATTATATCACTTCCAATGGTGGTGACAATGCAGAAGTCTCTATTTAATGCCGATTAAACAGACAAAGAGCTTTTGGAAATCCTGGCTTGTATCTAATGCCATCCTGAGCAAAGCACAGATGCTCACAGCTTAACTCCCGTGTCCCAGCCAGCTCTGGGAGTGAGCTCTGAAACCCTCCAGGGCAGCTCATGTCACAACAACGGTTTCAGCACCTCAACTACAAACTCAAACAAAACCCACAAAAACCCCAACCCCACACTTTCTGCTGCATTTTTCCAGGCAATAAAATAAACAACAGGAAAGAGACTGGGGGAGCTGAGGTTTGGTGGGAAGAGCAGCCAGGTGAGAGGGCTGCAGAGGGGTCTGGTCTGTGCTGAGTGCCTGTGAAAAAGGGGCTTTAGAGAAAGAGAGATGAGAGACTTTGAAGGGGAAATGGTGAAAAGGTGAAGGGCACGTTGTCAAGAGATGGGACAACGGATGGATGAAGCAAGAACAGGAATTACAGATTATGAAGCAACTATTTGAATGTAAACACCAGGGAGGGAAAAGAATTGTTTAGGGTGGTTCAGTGATATTTCTAGGAGTGATGGGATGCAGATAAGCAAGTGGAAAATGTAAGCTATTAAACAGGAAACATTTCCTGACAGTGAAGGCTAATAGACTGTGGAAAAGTCTCCTAAGGGAAGTGACAGGAGCCGCATAGACAATTAAAACTAGACTAGACAACATACCTTAGGGCATAATCATGCCTAAGACCACAGACAACTGACTGGATGTGACAAGTATCTTTCCTTCTTGCTTCAGAAATAAAGCCACAAAGCCCAGGGTGGGGAAAAAGGACCATTGTAAATGCAAGGTTCCTGAAACATAAGAAGGAATCACACCTGACTCAAAATCCAAATGCAAATTTTCCTTCTAAGTAATGCGGGGTATGGCAGCTTGGTTCCTCCTGAGCAGTATTTACACAAAAGATCCTGATCTCTGATGTTATATTGCCACCAACCAGAAAAAAAAAAAATCTAATTCACAATAACCATTAATTCATTGTTTGCTCAGGCATTCTGCAACGTTTAAGTAGATCATTGTTTAAGGTTTAACAGCTTTAAGGACCTTTTTCTTAAGAATTGCTGAGTTAATATCCTGTTTGACTTCAGAGATACCAACCAACTTTCTAAAGCACTGTGATAAGTTCTTGGTAACAGAACAGAAATCCTTTGTTGGTTTGCAGACACTAGGAGTTCTGCAGAAAGCTTACAAAAATTAGATGCTAATTATTGGGTGTACATTGCATTTGGCAGAAGAAGGTAAGAATGCTCATGATTGCTGGGTATAGGGCAGCAGCAGCCACCTGAAGCCTGAAGATGGTTTTTGTTAAATTTTTTTAAACTCTTTCTCCCCATCACCTTGATGTGCAGACTGAAAAGTTTTTAGTGTACCCTTCTGTCAATCTACTAAGAAGTGATTGAAACGCACAAGCTTATTTGAGAGAACCTGCCAAGCACCCATCAGCTGGTAAAAAGTCAGTGGTTGCTTTGTTTGAGAAGGGTTGAAAGGCTCCATAACCTACTTGCCTTTCACTCCTCTGGTACAGAGACACTGCCCCAGGACCACTGACAATATGATCTGGTGATATTTCCCTTCCCTCAGCGTTTCCTGTGGTCGTCTGATTTTCGTGGTTCTATGGTCATGGTCTAAAAGCTCCACAACCTTGCACGGAATGAACAATGAACTTGCTGCACTTACTCCTAATTGTGAATCATATTGACCGTAAAATTGGATTTGCATTACAGTAATGCTTTGATGTCCAAGTCATGATCACGCTCCCATTGTGCAAGGCCCTACACAAACCCAGAACAGTAGACCTTGTTCCAAGAATTTACAGTAAACAGATCATGAATACCTCAACCGACCTTGATTTCTCACCTGGCAACTTTCCTCCTTGCTTTAACCCACGTCTCAAAGAGGTTGAGACCAAACCTTTGCAGGTAACTATCCCCTCATGCCATAGAGATGGTACCACCTTTAACCATCTGTGTCCAGGTCATTTCTGCAGTACATTTATTCTCCTGAAGGGTGTGAACATAAAACCTGCAAAGAGCCCACTCCCCATCACAGGCTGCTGGTGCAGCAGCTGCTAAGAGCAGAAACTGACCCCGGGTGCCAAGAAGGGGTCTGCAGCCATTCCCCCCTGTGAACACTAGCACATATGAAACACAACCACGCATTTCAAAGGCTGCCTTACCTGGGATTTGCCAGGCATCTATTGATTAAAATATCAGTGAAGGCACTTGGTGACATTTTGTGCTTGGAACTTCTGGTCCTGCTGTTCCCCAGGGGAGATGAGGAATCGATCTCGCTGCTGGAGCTCCGGCCAGGTCGTGTGTACACAGGCCTGAAAAAATGCAACCATTGGTTTTAGAAATGGCAGGTCCTAAAGCTGAGTTTTGTGTATGCTTGGAATGTGTCACCCAATAAAACCTTGTCGAAACGGAATTTTTGATAATTACAAAACATTAATGGAATAACGCTGTAGAAATCACCACAGTTCTCACAAACCAAACATAGCAATGTTGTTTACTTTTCTCCTCAGCATTAGTAAACATTTGCTAAACTAGAACGTGAGTCAACATCATATATAGTTTTCGGCATAAATTTAATTTTTCAGAGGGATGTACTAAAACAGCATCATTTTTTTCAAGATTATATTAATTACCACAAGCTCAGCCAAGTCTCCCTTTGCTGTTTTAGCCAGCCACATTTTAGATCAAGGCTCTATTTATAACTTCTTCTAAATACTTAATAGATGGATGGCAGTGCTATGTTGCTGATATGAAGATAAAGTATTAAAAGCAGTTATGAGCCTTCCAGCAGATGTGTTATAGAAGATCACAAATTATGGTAATTAGCAATCTAATGACAGGACTCCTCCATAATAATCCCTAAAAATTGATTAGGTATTATTAAAATCATTAGTCATTATTACAATGTCTATAATTTACTAATCATAGGCAAACAGAAACTGGAGTATTAATCATGATTATAAGGGGGTTTGAATTGGTATTGATTTAAGTTAGATGGCCAAAGAGGATGGTTATACAGCTAGTCCTGTTAAAGTCCATTTAAACTTCATAACTGTCACAAACAGCCACTGAAGCACGATGTGATAGAACAGCCCTGACTTTCCTGGTCAGTTCAACACCTACTTAAGTTAAATTAGCTCTCTTCCACTGAATGTCACATTTCTTCTGACAATGAAAAAGTAAGATGAAGCTGTTCTGCTGAAAAATTTTTCAACCATCTGTGTGGGATCAGAGTTTGATAAAGAGTCTTCGTGTCGTTCGGGAAATGACACCCTTCATTTCTGAAAATTCCTTATTGCACTAGGTAATCTTTTCCTGGAACAGGGTGAGATAAGTTATCTGGCATAAGTGAATTTACAAGTATATGAAAGGATGGCAAGCACAGAACTGATAAAAGGAAGTTTATTTTATCACTACATATATTCACATGTGGAACTTTTGCTTCAAGAAGTTGCTGAAGCCAAAGTTTCAAAATCAAATTATTTCAAACTGCAGCCCATGTAGAGTTCTAGTATCTCCTGCCAGCACAGTCTGGGGGGGCTGTTAACAGGTGGGAACTGATTCATTCAAGACCAGGAAGGAATCTAGAGAGAGGATAGAGCTGCCTAATGCAGGATTTTTATGCTCTCTTCTGAATTATTTGATACTAGAACCCAGCTAGACCTGCTGGTTGGTGTGCTCCATGCTGCTAAGGCATCTTCAGCCTTAGGAGGTTGGACCAGATGACCTCTAGAGGTCCCTTCCAGCCTAAAACAATCTATGATTCTATGAACTAAAGATTTCTTTACAGCCAAAGCATTCACCTCTTACCAGCCTCTGTTGTTTGTATATTTAAGAAATGAAACATTTTACCCTAACAAAATCAGGCAGACAAAAATAAGAAGTTGTCAAAACTGTGTGGCCAGTCATCATTCTCTGGGGATCAGAGGCTGCAGCTCCATTTCCCACCTGCTTTCTCTGCAAACAATTTGTACAGCTTTTCATTCACCTACATTTCAATATCTGATTTTAATTTTGTTTGTTTGTTTTTGTTGAAGGCCCTTGGTGCTATCTGTCACAGAAGTATGACCAGCCACACTGTAAAGGTACTGCTGAACAATTCATTTGTCCTATCACATAACTGTTGGGATTTTTATGTTTTGCAAAAGGCCTCTTTATGAAAATAATGCAAAAAGTCACACAACCCAGCATTTCATGCTGCATGATCGTGTTATATGCAAACATAACTGCTAAGCAAGATACCTAAACATTCTTGACATATTGATATTTTTAAAACTACAAAAAAATAACATGCTAATAAAGTTCCTATGTTGAATTCTGACATCCAAAGACCTTTTCTTTAAAGATGTCTCCAGTTTCCCAAGAGAAAGAAATACATTGACTGGTGGGTGGTTTGGCTTTATCAAAGATTTGCATAAAAACCCCTTATTTTCTTCATCCTGACCTAGATCCTCGGGAATGGTATCTAACAAATGCTGCCTGCAAAGGAAACAAGCAGTCACCTATCAATATTGTTACCAAAAATGTCGTTTATGACAAGAACCTTAAGCCACTGAATTTTGAAGGATACGATGTGAAGGACTCCTCAAAATGGAACATAGAAAATAATGGACATACAGGCAAGTACTGTCAAATTATTGCTGTTATTCTGGGATTTACTTGTGCCTTCACTTGGAGCCATCCATTCGCTTCTTGCATGTGCGGGACATGGTGTTAGGTATCACTACTGCTACTGAACAGCCAGGAAGCAAAAATAAGATAATACACCTATATTTCAGAAGCAAAGCTTTCAGAACCCCTTCTGAAGCAAGGCTTGCTGGGAACTTTGTGGGAATTATCTAGTTTTTGGATTCTGGACACATCCTTGAGTGTCTCAGCAGAAACAGAGCTCGAGGTGTCAAGGGAACCACAAAGTCAAACCACCACCTCGGTGTGGGGGTCTTACTGGTTCTTTAAATAAGGAGCTGAAATCTCAGATTCCAACCTGAATGTGGATATAATTTAATGTGAGCTCGTTGATCAGGTACTTACTGACACAGTAAAGAGTGAATCAGTGAAGGGCAAACCAGTAAAAAGTGAATCAGTGAAGAGCAAATCAGTAAAGAGTGAATCAGTGGGTAGAAACTGAGCACGGTTTCACTTCCTCCACTTCACTAAAAGCAATATTCATTAAGATGCTTCAGCAATATTACACTAAATTACTTTAGCTTTAAAAATAAATCTATTGTCCCTTTAAAAAAATAATCATCTATATGTGATCTTAAAATCTTAAATCGATTTTTTTAAGCATCAAATCCCTAAAATGGAAAGTTGCAAATGACAAATACTTTCCTAACCTGAAATGGAAAGGTAGGAAGGCAGACAGCTGGGTGGATTTTCACAGCCAGAGATCCTAGTTTCAAACATCAGTATTTTGACAGATCATAAGAAAAAGACACATTTTGAATTTTCATTAGTATATGGATTAAAGACTTTCCCACTACCCAATGATATTCTAGAATCTCTGTATTCCAGTCACTGTGCATAGAAATGTCTTTTACACAAGAATTAATATTCATAAGGATTGGGTAGAACTCTCATCTTTCCCAGCCATACAAAAGAATTAGTTTTTAATCTGAGCTTTTAAAATGTCTTCCTTCTGAGGGCAACCAATTCCTGTGATACAATGAATACAACACTGGAACTCTTATTGCTTAAATTACAGCTGCAATTAGAAGCTCTACGTGAGATTAAACTATCACTATGGTCGATGATGTGCAGATAGTAAAGGTCAGTGCCTCAAAGGTCCAACAATTGAAATAAACAAAGCCAAAGATAAGTTACTCATCCATTTACAGATAAAAAAAACAAAGTAACTAAATGACTCACACAAGCTTTCAATTCATTTGGAATTCAGAACAGAAATGAAATCTCTGGGGCTTCAACCCAGGTCAAAACAATCTTTCCTATGGAAAGAAAAGTACTGTGCTTAATGTAGAGGTCTTAATAAGTAAATTTTAAAAATAGATCCCAAATGTCTCAAGCACAGGAACTGATGGTGATTTATAGCCAGAAAAATATCTCCTCAGAAAATTTTGCTTTGCTGTTAACAACAGATCAAGCATCATATTAAATAGATACAATGGCTTAGATGCTGAGGCTTCAGTTGCAACACAAATTAAAACAGAATATCATTAAACCCTGCCTAAAACAAATGTTAACATGCAGATAATAGGAAATAAAAACTACGTTTGAAAACCAAATAAACTGTGATCAGGTTTAATTTTAAGAATACTTTGATAGAGGGGGTACTCCTATAGAAAAAATGAAGGAATTTAGGGTCTCCTGAAAGGTATAAGTAGCTCTGTGCAATCAAGGAAACACACTCTATTATACCCTGTTCTCTTCAAAATGCAATTAACTGATGATATACAAAGTAGTGCCCTGTCCTTTTCCTTTATTTTACAGAGAGATACAAGTTTTATCAAATTTATTGTAGTTATTACTCATTCGACCAAAGTAAGGAGTAGGATAAACTTGATGCTCAAGAACAAGCATCTCTCTACTCTCACATACTATCAACATATGATCTCCTTTATTTTTTTTAAACAACTTGCTTGTTTTCCCCAGTTAAAGTAACATTAAACTCATCCCCCAAAATCGGAGGCGGAGGTCTGCAGAGAAAATATAAGGCAATAGAATTTCACTTGCACTGGGGAATCCAAGGTGAGCCGCACTATCTTCCTGGGTCAGAGCACAGCATAGATGGAGAGAAACAAGCCATGGAGGTAGGTGAGACTTTGTGGATTGTGGCTTTTATGATATTGTTGCACAAAAATAACAAAAAGGCTGGTTCTCCTAAGAAAAACCAACAGTGGAAATACAGAAACAAGGACAAGTTGGTTGCAAACCAGAAGGCTCTGGAAAATGCTCTGGTTTCGCATGGCAAAGGCACAGGGCAGGCACAAACCTGGAGCCTTTGGGGAGGAGAAATGTTCCAAAGCCTATAGAATCTGGTAACACTCTCATGCTGCTTATTCAATTATATATTAATTTCTGAGACTGCAACCATGAATGGGTCTATGTAACCAGAAAAGCTATTTCATAGTTCCAGCCTCAGGCCGGGGGCCTCGAGCTGTCTGGCTATCTGTCTGTCTGTCTGTCCCCAGGCTGGGAGCAGCACAGCAACTCCAGCCCCGTTGCAGTGCAGGCAACAAACTGGAGAGGAAAATGGACAAATAATTGGCCTTGACTATTGTTTTACAGCTGCATATTGTCCACATAAGAGAAGATGTTCTGGATGTCACAGAAGCAAAGAAACATGCAGATGGTGTGGCTGTGTTAGCGTTCTTTATCAAGGTAGGGAGCCAAATTTTTAATTGCACATCTCAAATCTACCAGCAGTTTGGCTGGGTGATCTATTGTGTTAATGTTGCAGCAGCCCAAGACCTAAACCTCCCTATCTTTGGCAGGCTCAGTGCCAGCACTTAGTTCCTTTACCCTTTTCTGTATTCTGCTTGCTGTTACCTTTTAGCCTCGTGGTTTTCTGTTTTATTCAGAATTAATTGAAAGTTGTTGAGACATGCATATCTGGAATCAAAATATTTCCATTTCAGGGTGAAGAAGAAAATAAAAACTATGCAACTCTAATAAAAGAATTAGAGAATATTAAATACAAAGGTAAGACACTTGTGTCAGTCAAAATGCAACATATATTTGTTTTGAGCACATATACTACCAAATAGTTCATGGTCCAATCCTGTTCTAGTTACAGTAGGGAGTGTTACCTGGAAGCCAAGAGATAAAAGTTAGTTTGTCAAGCACTCAGAGCATCACAGTGGGAGAAGATCCAGTTTTCTGTATTTTCAGCACTAGAATAAATATTCCTTCTTTGGCAGGAGGAAGCCCAGTGGGCATAAAGCCACACGGGGTGTTAGCACAGGAGGTGTGTGCAGCTCGGGCTCTGCGGGTCTGCTGTTGGCGGTGTCCCAAGCAGTAGGGTGGGGAGCACGTGTGGGGATGGGGCTTTGCACATTTGGAGGCAAATACGAACAAAACCTGCAGCCACGCTTGTTACAAGCAGTATTTCCACAGGGAAAAGAGCACAGGTGGAGCCCGTGCCACTGAGTTCCCTTCTCCCATCTGAGGAAGACCTTGGCAAGTACTATCGGTATGAAGGCTCCCTCACCACCCCCGACTGCCACGAGGGTGTCATCTGGACAGTATTTGAGAAGCCAGTTGAACTCAGTATTTCCCAGGTAAGCTGCAGAGGTGTAATGAGCACAGACTTAACTGCTCAGCTGCTTTGTTCCTGTGACACACACACACTTGGCATTGGCCTGAACACAGTCCCCAGTGCCAGCTTTCAGACCCCATTAAATGGTCTCCCAAAAAATGGCAGGAAAGGGGAAGGAAGGGGAAATGGCGATGTGAAAAGAAAGCCAAAAAAGCCCCCCAGGTAAACACCTACCTCAGCGCTTCGTCAGCAGCACTTCCACTGCTGCCACCTGCCCACCCCCACATTTCTCCACTTCTCTTCTGTTGTGGTATCAGGACACTAGAACAGAGCACTTCAAAATGCAAACTTGGAGTCTACCAGCATCAGCTTTAGGCAACCCATTTTAGTCCTATAGAGAGGAACAGGAGACTGAATCAGAACTGCCTTGAAAATACAGATTGTTCAGCTGACAGAGTACATGACTCAGAAATTCAGATGTCCTGGAGTGGGGTCTCAGCAACACTATGAGCCAGCACAGCCTGGCCAAGAGACAACATCTGTATTTTAGTCCCTTATCTGCTCCTAATCACCTCAGTCCCAGCAGTGCTCAGCCATGCACAGTACACAGGAGTGAGCATCTGGTTGCTCGGGGCCAGCATCATGCTGTGAGCAGTCAGAGATTTGGAGCAAAGCAAGAAATCCTCATCTTCTTACTTTGTGTCACTGTGACGTGATGGGCAAGGACAGGACTGTGTGTGTCACAAGGGCTGGTGTAACCAGTCCCTGGAGCTGGACAAAGCATTTGGCTCATGCAGAAAGGAAGTCCCTGTGATTTCCAAGGCTAAAAAGTCATCTCTTGGTGACCTCTGGCAGTATCCTCCATCACACTGTTTCCTGCAAGGTTGAAAGCATCCATACAGTTCAGAACAAGGCACTACAGACTCATAGTATCACAATCTCCAGTGTTTCATGGAAAAAGGATTTAACGATTTATTTTTTTCTTCAATGTCTGCAGATCTCTCAATTTTCAACAGTCTACTTTGATGTAACAAACTCAACTCCCATGGTTGACAACTTCCGACCTGTCCAGTTTCTGAACACACGAAAGGTTTATTACTCCAGTGCCAGCAGCACCCTCCTGCCTCCTGCCAAGTCTCTACTCTTGGTCCTCATGCTTACGTACATCCTGAGTTCTCTTTTCCAATGAACACTTCTCACTTCATGCAAGATTCTGGGCTTTTTGGAGGTTTTATTTTTTTATAGCTGTTTTTTGGGTTTTGTATCACGTATTCTCTCTAACTACTGACTTGTGAATCATATCTGAACACAGAATTTAACCTAGTCCTGCTCCAGACACTAACCAAGGATTTCTGTTGCTGCTCTTATTTAAAATGGAAGCCATTGCACTAAATCACAGGAATTTGAAGGAACTGTAAGATAAAGCTATGAAGATTCAAAGTTTAAAAAACCAACAACAAACTCTTAAAGATAACATTAGCATGGATTATCTGCAAGCCTGTAGATTTAACCCAGCACTGGAGGGACACGTCACAAGCTATACAGAGGACATTCAAGAGGAATCTCTTCTTAAGTGCCTATGAAGGGTTTTGTTTGGAGTATGTTTACATTCAACACTGCAAATCAGGAAGATGGTAACACGTGGAGTAATTCTTATTATCCCCACATTGTCCTACATGAAGGTACAACACAGAGCAAAGAAAAAAATGCTCACACACAATTGAGCAACGTTGGGATCACCCTGTCTAGTGAAGGAAATGTGTCAGATTTTGTCTGTACTCACACAATTTCCCCCCCTTCTTCCTTCAGAATACTAAAGTTAATTTTTGGATAAGGATACTGGATTCCTTTCACCTAATCTATGATTCTGGCTTTCAGGTTTCTCTATTAAGCCTATTTATTCATCCTAGTATGGGATCCTACTCTGGGATGCCCACAGCCACTATGATATGCTAGAAAGAAAGAGGGAAGCTCAATCACATCTGTGGAAATTCCCTCTCTTTGGAGGGCTGCATTTGAAACATGAGATTTTGATCCTTTACAGTTTTCATTTGCCTAATAAAATGGGATGGATCAAGAAATGGCTCTTTCCAGTATCACATGGTAGAAGTTTTTAACTGTCAGTTTGAACGTTTCAATAGGAACATTTCTCTTTTTCTAATAACAACATACCTGCAATATTCACATACGGTTAAGATTCATAGTTTTTCAAAGAAGATTGTGATTTGAACTGATTTCTTCAGATCTTAACCAATTACTTGCAGAAAAGCTCAATATATTGGGAAATGACATTTCCTTATATTATTCCAGTACTCTCTCTGAAGACAGCCATAGCAGTTTTCTTTGGCTAATGCCACATAAGATGTTACAGTTTGTTTTAGGATGTTAGATTTTGGCCAAACCAAAATAAAATTTCATATCAGCAAACTCGTATTTTTTTTCCTTGGAGCAATGTTTGCAGAGATGACTTTATGCTACAGCTCTATGGCCATTTTCAGGAAAATCCTGGCAGTGAGACTCACCAAAGGAGAAAAAGCAGGGGAAAAAAATTATTTTCGTATTTAACAATCAAGACTATAAGCTTAAAAAAGCTACATGGGAAAGCAAATTCACCTTTTTAAGTTTAGAGGAATGATTAAGACTTTAACTGTATTTTTAGCTAACTGGAAAACTTTTGAGAAGCAAACATAAATGAAATATTAAAGCTGAACAGAGACCTATATTTTCATTGCCTTGAGTGTTTGTTTCTTTCATCCTTGCTGAAGGGGAATCCACACTACACATTCAGAGAAGGAATGGGGATTTTTTTTTCCCATTTTCTTCACAAAGGGGTTGAGTTTGCATTTCTGGGGGGTGGGAGGGAGGGAGGGAGGGATTTCTAGTATCTTGGGACATTTCTGATGTCTCTCAGCAGGCTTCTGGAGGTTTTACTTCACGTGGGTCAGCTGGGTATTAGCTGCACAAAGCAGAATTGCTGTGAGTGCCTTGCTCAGCAGAGCTGGGGCACAGCCCAGCCCGTCAGCACTGGACAGGCAGATTCCTTACAGTGAAGGTGCCGTGGATTTACCCCGGGTACCTTCACCTCTGGGCAAACACCTGGCCAGTTAGTTAACCAGGATAAGCAGCTGCCTACCTGCCCATCAGCTGAGCACGTCTGTGTTAGCTATTTCCATTACATCCCTCTACATCCCACAAATAGAGAACCCATCCTGAAATGAAGAGGAAAGATGCTGTTGTGCAAGATGTAATAAATGGAAGGATTCTGCAAGGCTCACATTTTATTGCTCTTTTAAGATCTGCAAGCAACACGGTAAATAAACAGCAGGATCACATACAAAAGTCCCATAGGATGGGGAGCTCCTGTTTTAAAGAGCATTCATGTTCTCAGGAGGCTTCCACCGACAGCGATGCCTTTGGCACTTAAAAAGTCTCCTGCATCTGATGGGAGTGTAAGAGCCCATCAACCCTCCCTGTTCAAATTATTTACTGTAGTTTATTGCTGGTGATAAATTATAGATCACAGGGGCAACTTTTTACTAGGTTGTGCCTCAGTTTACTATGTAGATAGAGAGGAGCGTTTGTAGCAAATAGTTACAATGTGGGAGGATCTTATTTACTATGAAACATATTAAACCATAACTCAGAGGAAAAATAAATCTGCTGAAAAGGTGGTTAATCCTCTGCAAATACTCTTCTGCATAAACCTCAGCACGAATAAAATCTGAATAGCCAACTATGGCAATTTTTACTTAGGGAATCTGAATTTTACTCCAATGAGGAAAAGGGAAGCGCTACAATCTGTGTCTGTGTCAGTGATCTAGTTCAATTTGTTGTTTGCCAGAGGCACCTCTTTGCCACCAGGCAGACACATTCTGTTCTGGTGCAGGACGTGACAATTACAGGACTATTATTAATGCAGGGAATAAACACAAACCTACAGCAAAACCTATTCAATTTGAAAACCAGGAAAAGAAGGAAGGCTTGAAGTGGGACCTTTGGTTTTCTTTTGTGAAGATAGTTATGGAAAAGTAATTTACTGTTCCACAGGTAGCTTCAGGCACTGATTTTCAAGAATTGTGTCTATGCTCCATTTGGCTTGAAATTTCTTATATTGAGAAGACACTGGGAAACTCCTGAAGAGCTATTGGCCAAGCTGTGATAATACAGGAAAGGGTGGGGGGAGGAACAGAGGCATTTAGAAAGACCCAGAAAGAACAGGATTTTCCCACGTACAGACAAGTTAACACAGAACTTTGCTAATACATTGCACACATGTTGGAGCCAGAGTTGAAGACTCTGTGACACCAGGCTGGATACAATAGAAAATGAAACAACACTGGGAAGTGAAATCCACTAGAGATGGATGTTTCAGGTTTCAAACAAAAAAGAGAAGCAGGGGCTTTGTCAGTCCTAATCAAACCAGAGATAGGTGAGCATCTGGACTGCAGAAAACCAGAGCTGTGAACTGATTGTTTTCAAGAATGTAAAAAGACCAAAACATTTTGGGAGATTATCAAAGCTTAGATATAACTTTGTTTATGAGAACTCTGTCCTTCAGCAGCAGCTTGCATTTTGGTTTAGGGTTTGTCTGTAATGGCTGTTGTGATAGAGTCTGTTCACCATAAGGTTGAACAGCAACTAGGGACCCACCAGGCTTCAGTAGGTGCCCCCCATTGCTAACAACACACCAAGCTGAGGCTACCTGGTGTTGTATATCACATCCCAAAAACAGTCAGTCCTTTCCAGTTCTGGATCAGCCCCTGATTTGTGCAAGCCTTGAGAGGTCTGAGAGGTGAAGGAGCAGCTCTGCCCTGAGAACACTGACCCAGCTTCACTCCTATCACAACCATCTGACAGTCGGCGGGGGAACAGAGAGAGACAACAGGAGGGGCAGGCACAAAAAAATTCCTAATACAACATGTTTGCAGCAAAACATTTTCTCAGGAAGCAGAAAGTGACAAGGAAACCTTGTGATTACTCACAAGAAATATATTTACTTTATCCACAAAGAATTTTAACAAACTTTGCCAGTTTCATTGTATGGTCGGCTCCTCCTGCTAAATAACCATGAACTCAAAATGCACTTTTCTTCTCTACGGAATCAATTTACCATAACTGCTCAAAGAAAAGGATAAGGCTTTTTGCTTTTTCCTTCCCTCCCTTGCCCATCCAAAGTGGATTTGACAGGGCAGGCAGCACTTGCTGGCACAGCCAGCAGCCCTCCAGTTAAATAGATGTCATACAGCAAAGCCATGAAAAATATCCCTCCATCCACCTCTAGTCAAAACAGCTTCCCAGTCTGGTTTTGAAGTCTAATAAACATGTTAGTACCAGGCATAACATCAGCCACCTCTGATCCAGAGATGGGAAGGTCTATTGCCTGTCACTGTACCTTGCAAAGGAGATAACACTCCACCACAAAATTGTGGCTGGGCACGGTAATCTTAAAGGTCTTTTCCAACATAAATAGTTCTATGATTCTATGAAAAATGATAATGCTTGGAGGTCTGAGGCTCTTTTCAACAGAGTTAAAAGCAGACGTGGTGATTTCCTTCCACTAAGCACTACAAATGCCATGGGATTCAGAGACATTTCAACGGCAGAGAAAGAAATGTCATGGTAGCTCTGTGCAGGCAGAGGTGGCTGTGGAAGAAGTTCCATATAGGAGAAAAGCATATATAAATCATAATATTTTTTAAAAGGCTGTGTAGGACTTACTAGTAAATTAACACGTGTCTATGGACAAGCCAATAGAACTCTAGCTGAGCCTCACTGAGGACATACACATGAGGAAACCAAGACTAGCAGGTTCCTACAACACTGCCCAGCCTGACGGGCTGCTCCCTGCAGACGCAGGGAACAATGTGGCCAACCACAATCCTGCAGGATTCTTCTACAAGAAGCACCTAAACCCCTCCTCACACACATGCTGAGCCTCCCACTTGCTCCTTCCAGAGCCTTATGAAGTGTCTGTTTCATCACGAGGTGATGAACTCAGAAGGAAGCAGCCAAGGTAACCAGGACACCCACCTGAGGTGTCCCATGGCCCAGGGCAGGGCTCAGCCTGGCAAGTGTTTGCACGTCTTGTTTTGCTCACTGTTATTCCCCTGTGCAGACAGGGCTGACTCACCCCTTTGCTGCTCACAGGAGTGGTCCCTCTGAGGTGGGCAATGGTGGCACAGCAGCACCCGCTGTGGCCAAAGTCGGGTTCAAATGGGAGTCAGGGCAGCCCTGCCATGTAAAGAGTGACCTGAAAGGAAAAAATGGGTGGAAAAGAAGTAAAAAAGGGGAGGAAAAAGAAAAAGACCCTCTCAGATGACAGGGGTGGCAGGTGAGGGGTTGGGCACCCACAGCCCTCGCCTGCCGCTGGCCACCAGCTTCTTGAGGGTCCCTTCTAGTCAGGCTGAGGGGAACCCAGCAAGCATGGTGACCTCCTTGTTGCAGGCACCTGCTGGGGACCCATCTGTGAGAATAAACCAGCCCCATGCCACCTTCCCCACCATGTTTCAAGTGTTGTAGCCCTGGGGCTTCAGGTGGTGAACGTTGCACCTCAAGAAAACCCCCTAAAAGCAGCGTTGTGCCAGGCTGGTGAAGGAGCCCACTGCAGAGTGCCACCAGCAGCTCCAGTGAACAGGGGTGACATTCCCAGATGTTGCTGGAGAAGCTGGTCAGCAGTGCTGGGCCACCACAACCCTCTGTGGTCAGTGCCCATCACGGGATAAAAAACAATCAAAGAATTTGGGAGCGTGAGCAATGGAGCTTCTCAGCCAGGCTGGGGAAAGCTGGGGCAGTTTGTCTTCCTGATGTTCTCCAAACTCACTCTGAACACAGACAGGACCCATTTAAACCAACTGCTGAGAATGGGAACATGTGGTTTTCATTATGACATTTAAATATATTTCCTAAAAATAACCTGCTGTTTGGGGGTTTTAGTATCAGAAATAAATCCATATACACCCATAAAACCTGATTATAATTAGTCACACAAGTAAAACTGAGTGTAATTAACTACAGCAACTAATTGAAATGCCTTTGGGACATTATTTCCCTTCTTGCAGTTGAATGTAGTTTGCATTTAAAGTTATTTTATAAAAGGTATAAGATTCTAATCAATTTGAGTTACTTTATTACCTTTTACCTACTATTATCTTCTAAAATGATTTAGACATCTAGCACTCAAACATAGTTCTGATTTTAAAAAATCCAGATGACACTATTTTAATAACTATGGGGTTTGGTTTTTTATTATCTATCTTCTCCTAGTTAGACTCGTCAAACTTTTTTTTATCTATCTCTTCATAGTTAAACTTTTTTTCTTTTTATCATATGAAGAGAACCTCACAAAAATATATTCATTTCCATTGACAGAAATTACCTTTATAATGCCAACACCCATTCATTTTCCACATTACTAAGACTACTTGTTCTCAGCACGTAGGAGAAAGATCTTGATGGATTAGTTTTAAGATATGTGTGATTACAAAGAATTTATGAGAGAGAAAGGAAGGCAGAAGTTTTGCTGATTGTGCCAATGTTGAGATTAAGCCCTAAATAAATCATAGTAATCATCTATCAAGAATGCTAGATCTTTGAAAACCTCAGCCTACTTGAGTTTGTTGTAAATGAAGCTCTGAACATTATTCAAAATGTTTTCTTACATGCAGTAAAACATAATGTTTTATGTCCTGGAACCCAACAGTCACTGCTGAACCTATAAATAATCCTGGGACAGGATTAAAAACCGGTGACCTCCCTAAGGTGAAGGAAAGCTGCTGATAAAAGAGCAGAGTAAAGACACAAAGTCAATCCCTGAGGTGCTGAAGTCTTCCTTCAGCTGAAAGTCACTGCAGCTGAGGACTCCTCAGCTTTCTGGGCTGCACTTCATTCCAAACACATGGAAGAAAAAGGGAGGATCCACCATTAACTTCCATGTCCTCAGAGAATTTCAGTGCTCCAAATCACTGATATAGCTCAAACCTTTTGGTAACTGGGTGTTGGGACATTCCCAGTCTGAGGAGCAGGTTGTAAGCAGAAAAATTGCCAAAGCTCCATTGGCTCCAATGGCTTTGGCTGGCAGAGAACACGGTGTCTTATCAAGCACCACAAAAAGGACTCCAGTGTCACTCATATGAAAAAACCTGAAACGGGCTCTTATTGTCCTGATTGTTAATACTGCAGTGCCAGAGCATAAACGGGAAGTTGGGGTGTATGATCCCACAGATATGAACCACATGTTATGGAACTAGATAGATCTATTTTTACAAACTCAAGCTCATAAAACACAAACATCCAGATTACACGGAAATACATTTCAAAACTCAGTCCAATTCCTGCTGCAACCTTAGGAATGTTTTGAGGTCGTGACAGAGAAGGGTTGGTAGGACACCAGGCAACCCACAGCTCATGACTTATAAATGCCTCATGTGAAGTTTTTTACAAGGAAAATTCACACCTGACCATTTCTCAGCAGCTACTGAACAACCTCAGTAAGAGATTCAGCCTCCAGAAAGAGATGCCAGCTTGGTGAGACCTTGTGGCTTGTTCTGCTAGCACAAGGCAGCACACATAGGAAGTGTATAAAGGGCTGTGCCATAGAAGCACCTCTAGCAGTTAAAAATCATTTACAAAAGAAAAAGAGCATGCACAATAAACTATGTAAGATGGAATTAACTCTCTCAATAGCTCATTTTACCACCTTTGACTGAGACATAGGGCTAAGTAACTCTTAACTTCTCCAGAAGATAGAGCTGCCTACTCTTTTCAACTTTCTGGCTAAACAGACTGAATAGAGGCTTAAAAAAAAAAAACTTAGAAAGACTAAGATGAGGGTAAAATAAAAATCCAGACATGAGAAAGTACAAAACTGACTTTACAAAAGTAATTTTGCAATAGGTGTCCCCAGCAGAACCTATGGAAGCAATAGTGTAACTGCTTCTCCATTTAGAAAACCAGGAAGAACAGCACGATAATAAAATCTGCCGGTCGCATGGGCAGCGCTAATAAAAACCTCAGTGTCAGTGCCTGCCTCACTGTCACTGCCTGCCAAGGTCCTGTCAAGGCAGCTGAAAAGGAATGATTAACACATCCTGCGCCCTCATTACCGAGCAGTCAATTATCCCCGGATACTCCGAGGCAAACAGATCATTGTCGGTGTTCCCTGCCCCACACTCTGCCCTCACCTGCCCGGCAGAGCTCTGCCCTCCTGCACCTCAGCCCGGCCTTGTGGGCTTGGTTTTGTTGTCTTCGAACTCACCTGGAGGGGAATGTAAGAACAGGCAGTGCTCTTATACCCGTGCTCTTAACACCCCCAGGTTAGAATCTGTATTCAGTAATTTTTATAGGAAGCTCCTTGCAGCACCATTTGTTCTTATTAAGAGGGATCTGATCATCACTGATGACTTTTAAGAGTATTTTACCATCAGTAACATTATTTTTAATACTGGAAGAACAGCATTTTCCTCTCCTCCCACCCCTCACTCCTTTTTCCCCTTTATTTGAAACCATCCCGGTGTTATAAATGACATACAGCAAAATGCAGCATTACCAGTCTTTATATGAGCAAAGCAGTGACCTAATATAACCCCTGACTCTTAGAATTACACCTTTTCTGGCAGATTGGAGTTATGGGAATGCTGGTTAAATGGACAGAAGTCAATCATAAGACTCCAGATTTCTGTATGCGCTTATGGATAGACATAGACACACATATATAAGCATCAGTGGAAGAGTAACACATGAAATGAAAGGAAATGGTAAATACACTTCTAAAATGTAGAAGGGTACAAGACAGAGGGAGGATGTTGTAATACACAGCAACCTTGGGAAAAGGAGGAAAGGTTAAGTTTTAGGAGTAGATAACTACCCTCACCTATAGCTGAAAGAGCCAATCACATGTAAATAAGCTTCTTACAATAGTATTTACTAGATGCACATTGCAAATCAGAGTGCCAGAAGCATTTCACAGCCCCAGCCTGCTGCTCCTGCCTGTCGTGTCAGGATACAGTGTCCTGGCTTGAGTTAAACCCAAACCTTGCCATACAGTAACGTGGGTTCATTGATGATCAGTTCATTGGCTCTCTGCAAGATGTGCTGGGACAGGGAGCTGCAGAAGTGGGGCAAAAATGAAGCCAAATCAAACTTTTGTTCAAAAAAATGAAGACAAACAGCAAGTCAGTCTGGAAGAAATTGTCCTCTACACAAATTACTATACTAGCAACATTTTTTTTTTTTTAACTGATCTGTATCAAAAACCATTAGAAGTGTTTTCATGTTCGTGTTTAAGTTTCAGTCTTCACTGGACAGAAGGCAGGGAATCCACTCACAGACAGTGAGACTTACTATTGCTTTGAGATTTTGCCTTTTTTACCAGTATTCAGTAATGAAGGTGAGTTCCTAATGCCTCTACCAGAGACCAGCAGAAAACCAAGGATTTCAAAGACAGCTTTAGAAATCACACCAATTTTCACTGCTCTCCCCATTTGTAGAAAGCTGCTCTCCACTGTTCGTGTTTCCAGAGCCAGGCATTTGAGCTCAAGGCATCAACCCCACTTTAACTCAAATCTGTTTGGAACACTATTTGTTAAAGCAGCATGTTTTCTATAAATTAAATAAAAGTGATTTATGGTGTGACTCTGTAACCCAGGCAGGATCATTTCTGCAAAGGCCAAAGGTTCAAAGCTGATGGACTGAAGGGCAGAGCCAGGGAATAACCTGCCACAGGAGGGTCTCTCCAGCAGATAACTGCAAAGACTAGATGTAGATACTAGTATTCTGAAAGAAAAATTGAATTAGGGCCCTAACAAAAAAAATTAACACCTATATAGGGTACAGCACAGCACCCAGAGGTTAACACAGGTATGTAGCATATGCAGAGTATGAACTCCTGCAGAGAGCAGAGCTTTACTGTCACCTGCTAGGAACTGCATCGTGTGCTGTGACAAGTTAAAGTACCAAATACATTTTTCATGTTGACCTTATAACGTTTACCAGAGTGCTGTGGCTTTGGGGAGAAAACCCCTGAATCACAAGGCTTTCAGTGAAACTGTGGGGATAGATTGCACCAACCAGTTAAAGAAGCCCAGCAGAAAAAAAGGCTGTGAGGACACTTGAAAACTGGTTCACTCAATCTATTCACCCTGAGCCAGGGCGTACAACTGTGGACGTGGAAAAACTACAAATAGGACAAGTGACCTCCTCCTAACACACTCAGGGTTTGGTATTCCAATTATTTTTGGGATCTGAATAGTAAAATGATTGCAAAATATTTGGTGCAGCTTGGAAGGGGTTGTCAGCATCAGGCAGTTCAGCCAGGGTTGGTAATTCTACGTTTAAAGTGACTGTGGTAAAGGCAACTAAGCAGGTTGAAGGTCTCTGTAAATTGTGCAGGTTGTTCCCCAGCTGACAGGACAGAAGAGGCAGCCAAAATAAATCTGGCCTCTCTCTGCAAGTATTCTTCCTCAAATACCTTCCTTTGGAGTAATGTTTTATTTTAAGCAAAATACATAAACAAAAGAAAATAGTGTCAGTGTTTTACTATTGTACACGTGAATCCAAAATGCCCCTTATAGTCATCACCAAAATAAATCACTCGACCGGTTTGAAATGGTGGGAAACTTCAGCTTTCCTTTCATTCAGATGGAGAACACTTTATAGTGAGACATTCCTCTGGGATAGTACAAATTTTCATGGATTCAGATACAAGTTGCCATAGATTTTTTTTTCATAGCAAAGCTATGTACATTATATTTAGTGTGGTGGGAAAAAGAATCTGATGAGAATCTTAAATGATGATTTTTATGCAAGAGAAATAAGCAATGCCATTTCCAATGGCTCTTGCAAGAGCCCCTTAAAACAACAGCTTTCTGAAAAGAAAATAGCTGATAGCAAAGAATCTATTTTCATATTTTCATGGCTGTACCCTCATCCTGTAGGCTAGTATCCCTGTGCAGCATTTTTCCAGTAAGGAGTTTACAGCTGAATTATAAGACAGAGAGCCCAGCTAAGAACACACTCCCCTGTCCCCCTTTTTCCTCTCCTATTTTTTTTTTTTTTAAACCACAGAGCAGAGAGAAAGAAGTTTTGTTCAACAGCCTGGAGCAATCTGAAAAATCAGAGCTCAGGTTGCATACGTGTCAGCTTTTCCATTGCTGATACTGTTCCCTTCAGCTATCCTGCATTTATTTTTAAAAGGTCATTAAGCGAGATACAAAAGGTGAAGTGCAATGTTACAGATTTATAACCTGCCTGAGCACTCCTTAGACAAAGGGTCAGTGCTGCCTCCAACACAAAAGCTTTGGTAAAGGAGGCGTCTGCTTTCTACCCTGAGACATCAAAGCCCAGCAGTTAAAGGAAGGGAGACCAAACCCAGCTGAGAGGCAAAGATATTAGGAGGGGATCTTCGCATCTGTGCTCTATCCCTTACCTTCCTTTAATCAACTCTGGATATATTTCATTTATTTATTTGAACTCTGCCCTTCTTCACGCTCAACTTGTCTTTTGCTGTGTTTTGCTGCCTGCCGCTCACGTGTAAGAGAAGGCAGCTTGAAAATACAGCTTGTGGTTTTGTCACAGTTAAATCAAACAGGTTAAACAACAGCCCAAGCTTCTTATCCCTACAGATTTTGTGCTAAAACCTAATAATTCTTCAGGTCACTCTTCATTCTTACTGCTTTAAACTGCTGCTAGTTTGCCTCATATCTCTCTGAGCAGTCATGGATTATGCTAAAAGCAAAATTTAATGACTTGAGTAGCTGTTTGAAAATATCATATACACTGAAGGCAATCATATTCTAGCTTATATTTCATTCACAATCATTAAAAGAAATATAAATAGCAGGAAAGATAAGAAGTTTAAACAGCCAGTGGGACATCTCTGTTCCCATCTCATGGTCAGGCTGCTCCTCTGATACACTGCTAACTTTTATTAAAAAGCTGACACTAAAATTCTCTTTGTTACAAGTTAAATACTGGGGCTGCCTGCACCCAGAGAGGCTGTGGGCCCCAAGATCTATTTCCTTGTGCATGTCTTTTAAACAGGAACATTTTTATAATCAAAACTGAAGATAAAATGGCAAGACCACATGGCAAGCAAACACAATTCACTTGCTCGCGTGCAAGGTCATAAACAGGAGCATGTGCTGATGGTGAATGTGCATCATTTGGGTCTTCCTGTGTGGAATCCTTTCCTGTCCCTTGGTGAAGCACGTGGATACAACATGAATGGTTTGGATTTAAAATAAATCTCCATAGGGGTTTTATTCCATATCTAGAGGAACAACACATCATCTAACAAACATTCCTTTACCTTTCTGTTGTGTTTGCTGGTGGATCACAAAAGAAAACCTCCAGCACCTAGATGAAGCATTAAGCCATGATTTAAACTTCTGCATGAACATCTCAACATCAGAGCTTAAAAATTCAGCCAGTTCTACTCTTGTCACATTGGAAATAAGTTCAAATCATAGGAGAATTCAGGCTGGAAAGGCCCTCAGATGCCTCTAGTCCAGCCTCCTGCTCAGAGCAGGGTTGGCGTGCAGTCAGGCCAGGCAGCTGAGGGCTTCATCCAGGTTCTTGGACGCCTCCAGAGACAGAAACCCACATCCACTGCTCTCGTGGTTAGCAAGTTTCTCCTTGTGTGAGGTCAAAACCACTCTTTACTTAACTCTCTGTCTGTGGTCTCCATTCTCCTGCCTTGAACCACCAAGGAAGCTGGTGGCACTTCTGCAATTATTCCCTTGCCTGCCTTGACCTGGAGCAGGCCCAGGGCAGTGTCCATGGTACCCTAGACGTGACCTGAGGAGTGTGGAGCACAAGGGGATAATCACTTCCCTCAATCTACTGGCTCAGCTCCTGCTAACGAGGCTCCGGGCGCTCCTCGCCTTCCTTGCTGGCAGGACACGCTGCCGGCTCCTGCCGAGCTTGCTGTCCTCATCTGGAGTGTACTTCGAGGCTGCAGCACATCAGTAGATGTTCCTCCAACCCCCAACTGCTGAGCTCTTCCTCCCTGCTCTTCCTCCCCACCTTGGGCAAGCCTTCGTGCACAAATCCTGTGTACTTTGTTGTCCCCACGGTCCCCTCCTGCCCACGTGGCACCGGCTCCAGGAGCGCTATTCGGGGACAATTGTCGAGATGGCAATGGAGAGCTTTGGAGGAGGGATCTCCTTAACAATGCGAGGGTCAGATCTCTGTAATCACATTGTTCCTTGCATTGTCTCCTTACTCCAAACATCGTAATACAAACATCATTTGTGAGGCTTTCTTAATTTGCCACTGGTGGTGTTGGATCCTGTTTCTGGCTCAGAAGCAGCAGCTTTCCTTTGTTGTTCTCCAGTTCTTGACTAACATGCACTCCTCAGTTTTCCTGCAATTTCTCATTAGGAGGCCAAGGTTTATTTATTAGACGTATAAATATTTTCTCCATTGAAACGCTGCATTAAGTGAAGGGACAACTTTTAATCTGCTAACCACCTCAGCCATAGTATGTTAAATGTAACGAAGGTTTAGGTGAGTGCCGTGTTTTCTATATCATATTTCAGCACATTTTAAACAAGATTATTCCTGTACCCAGAGCTGCTGAAACACTTGGCCAAACTTGTCTCTGGTGTTAAGATAGTTAAGTCTGTTGCCTTAAACTATTTATTGGATTCCAAACAGCAGCACATAATCCAGCACCTTTTCATAATCCTGCACTTTCCCTATTTATTTGTCAGTTTAGTTCCTTTCTTCTACCTCAATTTGACCAAAAAAACCTCAAATGGATGATCTAAAGACAATGTAAGTTGCAAGATAATTTGAAGAAATACAAAGCTAGAGAAAAGTCTGTAAGAAGAAGATATCTATTCGCAGACAAGATCTGAAAGTCTAGACTGGATGATCTGGCTGTGACAGAACACTGACCAACTAAAGTAAAAAGAAGGTATTTCAGAAAAGAAAATATCTTCATTTAACTTTTTAATTTAAAGATTTTATGCTTTCTTTTTTTTCAAATCAACTATATCTGCAAGCATTAGGGCATGCCCAAGCTCGGTGATGACACTGCTTTGAGCAGAAGGCTGGACTGGATCACTGAAGCTCCTTCCAATCAGAATTATTTTAGGATGCAATAGTTCTATGATACTCCGTGCTCTCATTTGCTTTGTATTGTCTATGCTACACTTTGTGGAAAAGGCAGATGGTACAAAACAACCCTGATCCCTTCAGTTTGAGTCAAAGGGCAATGTATTTGTTTCTTACACGAGACAGAACGAGATCTGCCATGGTAAGGCCCCCAGAGCTGCCCCTGCTTCCCACTTCCTGGAAAAGGGAGAAGAACATTATTTTAGCACATTATATAGAACTGCAAAACAAGTTACCAGGAAACATTGAGAGCAGTTTGGATCAACTATTTCCAAAATCTAGAAATCACAGTCATCATATACAAGAACCATCTCATTTGTACTTTGCACTCAATAAAAATCGAATGGTGAAAAAAATTTTCAGCAGTACTACAATAAATAATATTGCTTAACCCAGTACAAGGAGTCCTGTATTTCCAGAGATCAGACAAACACTTCAACAAAGGCTGTGAGGCATCTGCTGCTGTATTTATTTTTTTTGCAGGGGACAGAACTCCATGAACTCTGATAAACAAAAGCAGCGTGTGCCCCACCTAGGGACATCTGTTTGCTCTGCAGTCCGGGTTCTTAAATACACTGCTACAAGTCTGAAGGTGAGGTTCAATAAGTCAGGTACCGGGGGACAGGAGATCCTGCTGCCTTAGCTCTATTTTTACAATTTTATGTTAACAAGAGACAGGAATGGCTGGAAGCAGCACTGTGATGATGGTTTGTAGCTAAAGACTGAAGAGAACATCAGAATCAGAGTTTTCAGGAATGGCTCTGAGGTATCACGCCCAGCTCCACAGGTTGGAAAAACCCCCACTTGGTTCCTTGAAGCATTTAATTGTTAGAGATCTATCTGGATGGTCCTAAATAAAAATGAAAGCTGTTTTTTGCCGTTGTTTTTCCTCATTTGTTTTCAATGCTAACAATTAACAGATCACGCCGGCTGGATGTGCTTTTGGATGTTCTTTTCATACTTATTTACCTTTTTTTAGTTTTAAAATGAGTGCTTATACAGGCTTTTGTTGTTTCTGCACTTCTCACAAGCTTGAATAAACACAGGAAAGCAGCTTGGGTCGGTTTTCTCCCCATGCCTGTTCCAGGGGCATCACCAACACGTGAGATGCAAATGCTGCCAGCACCTGATTGCATGAAAGCACAACAATTAACTGAGGTTTAACTAATTAATAGAAGTTTTCCTTGCAATTTTCAGTCTTGAGGTAATTTTTCATGAAATCTAAATAAAAGACTGAAGTTGATTTCCCAGTATCCTTTCAACTCTGCCTTCAGATGAGCAATTCCCTGAGCCTATGACATGTCCTATGGACCCCCTGATGTCCTGCTCAGTTACCTTTCTTTAGAGCCTACCGGTTTTGCTTGCCCAGACAAAAGGACTAAATTGCAAAAACTGCTAAAATCTGTCTCAAGGATAACCAATATTTAATCCTCTAAAGACGAGAATCATGAGTTTGTGTGTCTATGTGATAGAACAGCCAGGATGTCACCCATCTGCTTTAGTTGCTTTGTGAATTAAGACACATGATGCGAGCAACTGTCACAAGCAAGAGCAGCATTTCTAGATTCTACAAATATGCTCCAAAAATTTGGACTTACATTAAATCCAGAAGCATCCTTAATACATTTTCTAGTTTGTGGCTGATTTTGCCAGAGGGACCTTATCAAACATTCCTTTTAATTTTCACAAGCAGGAAATCTTTTACACGTGAACGAGGAAGTTGGAGGCTTGTCCCAAACAAAAGGCACAATCTTCCAAGCTTCTGTCACGTTTTTATTTTCCTGAATAAAGGTCTCAGAGAGCATGGATGACTGCATTTTACCAACTTCTTGCTTCAATTTATGGGGCCTGAGGGAAAAAGTGTAACAAAAGCTGCAATTAATACATGTGCAGATCGTCCAGGCCCTCAGCAGTGTGCCCGCAGTCCTTGTGCTTTGTCAGAACACTGAGAAATCTGTAGATAAAGGCTAAATTTATGATACAGAAAAAGCAGCAACACATTCTCCTGTGCCAGCCAAAAGGAGGATACACTCTGGCCATAACCAGCAACTCCAGAACAGATGCAAACAATAGGATGAAGAGGAAAAATAGTTTAGGACTTAGGTTTCTAAGATCTCAGGGGAAGTGTCAGTGGTCAGGTCCTGGCAGCAGGAGTTGGTGCATCCATGTTTCCCATCACGCTGAGGGAAAGAAGAGGTTTTTTGCCTAAGAAGGTACTTTCCTTGTTGTCTTTCCCCCTCCCTCCCAGAAGGACCAGAAGCCATATGGTTGAAGAACTTTACTCAAGGTTTAAGGGAAGGCTTCCTAACCACCACCAAGCATAGGTCGCGTATTTGTAGCACTTCAGACGCACATAAAAGTACGTGGGCAAAATTCCAGCTCAGCTCCTCTCCCAGCTGCTCCTCTCTTACCAAATGGGCTCTGCTCATTTCAGAGTCCTCATCTGAGACTCAGAGTTCTGATCTGGGAAGTAAAAGGCATTCAATAGCAGAAAATGGATGCAGGTTTTTGGCAGTGATATGATCTCTTCATCTATTTAATGGCCCCCGGTATGCTCCTGAATCAATAAGAGCTTTACTACTGAAAACAGCACGTAGGAACCTCTTTGGTAACTAGAATTTTTAATTTTTTTCAATTGCACTTTCAATCCCTAAAAGCCTTAGCAGAGGAAATTCATGATAGGAACAACTATAAATCACATTCCTTGTTTCAAATTAAATTTTCCATATTGAAAATGCACAGATAACTCAAAAGGACATTGTGGAATTATTATGCTTGTGAAGAACCATCACCTGGAATGCTCTGAAAATTTATCACCAGGCAGTAAAGATGACTGCACTGAGCAAGTGTTGTCATTTAGTGCTGCACAAATGCCCCAATTGCAGCTGATAAGTACAGCAAGAGATGGCTCCATTTCCAGAGACACTCACTTCTCCAGCGTCATCCTTGACGGTACTGATGCGTGCCAATCCCTGCTTAAATATCCATTTAGCATCTTCAAGGGCCATAAAATAAGAACAATAGTTCATTTCCAGCTAAACATAATCACACGGTTTTTGGAAACATTCAAAAAACAAACAATCCCCAGCGATATGTGACTCCTGATAGACCAGCTTACTGTGGACTTTGGTCCAGTTGCCAGCTCAACCAGATTTACTTCCCCTTTGGAAAAAAGCATGACTGTAATTGCAGTAAGTCAGTGTCTGCACAGAGGAAATGTCTCAACACCATATACAATCAAGGAGAAAATACGTGAGCAAACACTCAGATGCAGAAGCAATGGCAGGAACAGATCAGGACACCAACACTGAACATCAAGTACCTTCAGATCCTCCTTTCAAAGGCCCTGCTTCCAAGAGCAAAACCTTCATGTACCTAAGGGATCACTTCTTTTGAAATGGATTGTTTCTTAAGAATAAGTGTCATTATTCCTAGCAACAATACTGAACAAGGGATTCAACTGAGAAAACATCAAACTTACCTTTTGTGAACAATAGAAGAGTTTCAGATGAGAATATAGTTCAGGTACCTTCTGCTTATCAGTTATCAGAGTTACCATGTCCTTTCTTTTCAGAAATTCCATGAACTGACAGCTGGATCCCTCTGCCAAAGTTTTATTTGACTTCTAAGCTGCAATCTATTCTGCAAGTGCACGTGTCCCAGCAGGATCAATTTTGACTCTTACTCTTCCATGTCTCTCTCAGAGTTTTCACCCCTCCGATAACTAAGTGAAAGATTTTTGCCTTTGACTTTCCACTTCGTCAACCTTAAATCTTGCACCAACTAAATCTGGGCAGTAGGATCCAGCTAAAATACACTGGCATAAAATAAAATATCAACAAACATGCATCATGAACGGAAAAGATTCTAGATGAAATCTCATGTTCAACTCTTAAGTAAAAAGCCCAAGTATTTTCTCAGAGCATTCACCTTTTTCCTTTACTTTTTAAATCCTATGACCTGACACACGCAGGGAGTGCTTCCTCCAGAGGTAACACATCAAACCACCCATATTCCACTAGAATTTACCTTGTGAAACTCAGTCTGTATCTCGTGCAAAATTTTCCCAAGGACTTTTTGCCATTAACCTCACAGTTATTAGGATTCATGAAGAAGTTATGGTTGGACTGGATGACCTTAAAGGTCTTTTCCAACATAAATGATTCTATGATTCTAAGTCTACCTTCCTAGAAAGCCACTGGGAGTCTCTGCATATATGAAACTTCATCTTTTCTGCAGGTGGCACCAGAAAATGGGATTCAGGAAGGCTTCAAGTTTTTTTCCCTTCTTAAAGAAAAGAAACCTAGTGAAACATTTACAACTTATATAGAAAAATAAAATAGAACCAAACACATCAGCCCATGCACTGACCACAGCCACAACCCAGGGACCTGGCACCATACATGAACCAGGCTGTGCTTCCTTCCAGCAGTCAGATGACCTCCTTTTTTCCAGCCCAAGTTATTCTGTGATTTTACAGATGTAACAGGTTACAAAACAACATGGGAGGAAATGATGATTGCCTGTGCTGCAGTGTCTGACTCTTCCTTTAGCTGCAGGAAAGAATTTCCTTTGCTGGCCAAGGCAGCAGTTTCACTCTCCACCTCTGCAAACTGCGACCAGGCGTCACCCTGGAGCCAGACAAACCCATGGCTTAGGAACTATATATATTTTTTTTTAACTTTCCTTTTGCTTCCGTGTCTTTTGCATGAATTGTATGTTGGGAGAGCTGTTTTTATCTCACGAGAACAGATATTCTGCTTGACCTGAAATGCCTATCGATCAATTACTCAGCACAAGTCACGCAGAATTACTCATTCCCATTTACTTCAGACTATTGTAACACAAAAAATTTTAACTTCAGAAATTGTTCCTCCTGCTGAGGCAAAACACCATGTGAATAAGCAATATGCAGATGATTCCCACTGCAGATAAGCCTCATTTTCTCATATTAACAGGTTAAAAATAGTTTCAGGCAGGCAGTGCTGCCCCAGGTCCAGCTGAAGGCAAAAACCCCACACATCACAAAAAGACTTCTCATAACTTCCTCTAGAAATCTCTAATGATGGAATCTTTGCATGACTTCCTTATAATCCCATTATTTTTTTAACATGCCGAAGCAAAACTTTTTTTTTTTACCTAATTTCTGTTAAACTCAAAAGGAGCCTCATTTACCACAGCATGAGAACCCAGAATAAAATTATTTCAGCTCAAATCTTAATTTTCCAAGTACACATACAAAAATTAAGCAATTAAATATTTTACAAGCCATTTAAATTTTCTTCTCCACTTATATAACCTGAAGAAGGATCCTCAAGGGTAGGTGAGAAGGGATCCCATGGGCAGCCACTGTGCTTCTAAGTCATCACTGACCTCACTTCAGATCTATCAAAATTATACCTCAGAAAAACATGAGAACCACAGAATTCATGTGGTTCAGTGCTCTGGTTCTTCAGGCTAATCTGTAAGAAGGAAAGGTCTCACCTCACCCTCTCTCATACCTGCAGGAACACATTTTAGATGATTAAATGGAATAATTCTAACAAAATGGAACAGAATGTTCTCAAAAGGAAAACTACAATAACTTACACCCAAAATTTAGAAGAGTTGAAATATATGGGTACTTTAAGTGCTGCACTGGACAAAGTGCCCAGAACTGCTGTGTGCTTACTCACACGTCCCAACTTCTTGGATTGCCAATTCCACTTAAGCTTAATGAAAACAGCATGGAAATGCCAAAGCAGGAAATCAGCAATTAAAAATTATCTGACAAGAAGTGACACTTCATCTGCATCCACAGTATTTAATTTGTTTGAATAATATAGTTACAGATAAACAGGTTCACTCCATATACAATTACCGATACCTTTTTTTAATACAGCTCATATTCCAGTACATCAACACTATTTTATTTACAAGGTATTTATGTACATTAACATCTTTCTAAAGTCAGTGCATTGTCAATAAGTTTTATACAATAATTTACAAAGTGAATGTAGTTAATAGTTAACTTAATAAATTTACTACTAATTCATTAATTAATTTAATTTAAAAAAAATTAATTACAACCAATGTAACAAACACAGAAGATCAAATAACATTAGTAGATTGTGCTACCTGCTTAAATAAAACATTTTAAAGTAAATCAGTTGAAAATCTTTCACTTTTCATGGAGTTTGCAGAGGGAAGAGTAGACAAATGGGTATTGAAAAAAGCTCCTAACCTAGAAATTCATGTTTGCTTTTTTCAGTCTCAGTGTTTAGTCCTCTTTAAAGATAAAAGACCATATAGGATAGGGAGCAACACTTCACAATAAGACAATACTCATTTTGGAGCTGATCTGCTGTCCTCAGAGAGGCACAACCTCCAACAAAGGCAGGGAGGTTTTCACCTGAGCCAAGGCAGCAAGATCAGCTGGTGTCACTTCTTAAATGGGTAAAACTCGGATCTTTCGGGAAATTAGAAACTTACTGGTAGGTTTGGCATTCTTGTGAAACATGTTAAAATGAATCCAAACATTTATTTCAGAGATCAACCACGTAAGTATCAATTTTGTTAGTGAAGATACAAAATCTAACAGATTTGGAGGATGACATGACAGAATTAGTAAGCTGCTTAGACTTCAGCTGAAGAACAAAAGGCCAAAAGAGTGAAACTTTTCATTCAGGTACGCAAACCATTTAACACTGAAAATGTTTAAAGAAATGCCTACTCAAAAGAAGAACCATCTTTTCCCCAGTCTCTGCTAAGCCACAGCCATGCTTTCCTTCATGCAATAAGCCCATTGACTTAAAAGAGCATGTTGCAAGGACACGGAAAGCAATTCTGGTTCAATCACAAGTAAATGCATAACCTGTCGCAGAAAAAAAAATAATTTGAAAAGGCAACCAAATTTTGAAAACAAGAAACTCCATTAAATTATGAAATAAAAAAACCAACCCACCCATGAATGCTATGATAGCAACCTGACAGTCTCAGCTTCTGATTTGAAATACACAGTGGATAATTCACAGCCATTCACTCCAGAGCCCTTACAACAACAAAAACAAACAATGTTTTTGAACTTAACTACACAAACTTTTAAAAGTGCAAATCTAAAAGCAACACCAGTCATGAAACATAAGCTCAAGCATCTTTCCTTCCAAAAGCTGGGAACGTTTTGTGCAATGTGCACATTTTAAGACACCGTGCATGTAATCACAACTACTCTCTTCAACCTGAAGCTTCTTCTCAAGGCATCTCAGCACTCTGAGAGAGTGTTCTTCAGGAAGAAAAGCCATTCCTGAAACACATTGATCTGCACAGCCAACACGTGGAGAAAACACAATTACAATAAACCATTTGAGTGTCAAAACTAATCTCTTCTCAAATTAGGATATGGTTGTGCTCCCAACATACAGAAAGAAAGCAACTGACACACATTAGTGGTGGCAAAACTGGAAACTTCTCTTATTCTTGATGGTAATTCATTAAGTTTGTGCACTTTTCATTCTCTTGCTTTCCCTGTTTTGCCAATAAAATGCAATAAAACTGCAGGAAAAAGGAGGTAGCAATATCATGTTGTCCAAAGACAACACTACAATTTTTTTTCCCCGTTATCTTAAACCTAAAGAGAGCCATAGGGGTTTGTTAGAACAGTTGGTAAACTCTACACTACTTTGTTTAGCTCTTGTTTGGACTATTTAATTTAGCTCTTATTTGGTCCTAGTTGGCTTTTCTCAAACCATTTTATTTAAAGGCCAATGGCAGTCTCAGCCTGATGCTGAACATCAGAAATGTTTAGAGCATGTAGTGAGATAACAGAACAAAACAATACTATCTTTATATTGACTGCTATTTAATTAGGGTTTTCTTTTTGTGCTTTCAGGTCACAGGGTACAATAACTACACTTAGGTTATCTGTTTCAATAACATTGTCACCAAATGTAAGTGTCAGGATGTTATCCCTCAGATTCTCAACACAGCCCACAGAAGATGCTCTGCTCACTGTAGAACACAGTATTTCTTGTAATCAGACTCAAAATCTTCATCCATGCTGCTCGTGTCTGCCATCTTTTTGCCGTCTATCTTTGGCAGAAATTGTGCATAGTCTACCCCCTGCTGCTCGTAGAAAAGAATGTAGGCAGAGTCGGTGTCGATTTCATCGGGATGTAATTCCTGAGAGAGAGAAAAACCTGGTCTGAAATAGGCAGTGGGACAGTGGCCTTACTGTCATTGGACCTAAAATACACACAACTGACCCAGAAACAGTATTTGTAACTGGCTGTTTACAAGAAGAATCCCATTTTCTATCTCCTTTATTATAGCTATCAGGCTCCATTATTTACTTGGAAAGTATGACAAATTTTATAGTGATAAATGCAAATACTTAGAAATGCTGGAACTTAGTAATTGAACACAAAACTGCTAGCATCATGGAAAAGTATTCTTGGACTTCCATTTTTAGTCATTTTTCCATCTTTGCACAAAATAAGCATCTTTCCTTAACCATGGCAGCAGCTGATGAACAGATGTTAACTTGGAAAAAGCCTCACATACAATTCCAGTTAACAATTTTAATATTTATCTGATGCAACTTCTGAGATGCTTATGATTTCAAAGGATACTTCTCACCAAATGTAAATTTCTTTGGCTCTAAGTGAGCAAGACAAACATTATCTGCCACAGAAACAAAGTATTTACCTTACAGCTACTGTCATTGTAGCAGTACCACTTGTTGTTCGGGTTTTTGGCATAAGTGACATAATGACCCCCTCCCATAATTCCTGAATGGCACTGAAGAAAACAAAGAAGAAAATAAATATCTGGATCAAACATCAAACCCTAAAGTTTACAGAATAAATGATTCATAAATTCATGATCATTAAGGGAGTGACAATGGTTCATGACAATCCACACATCTGGAGCTGACTAGATACTCAAGCAGAAAAAACATTTTGTAGAGAGAGACTTTGCAGTTGCTTATGGCCAATTTATTTTGCTGACAATTGCTCTACTTTGTTGTCCTTCTCAACAGATCCCTACTGTCTGTAATGAAACTTCACTCTCGTGAGACCCCACCTGGAGCACTGCATCCAGTTCTGGAGCCTCTATTACAAGAAAGATCTGGACGTGCTGGAATGTGTCCAGAGAAGGGCCACAAAGATGATCAGAGGGCTGAAGCACCTCTCCTATGAAGACAGACTGAGAGAGTTGGGGTTATTCAGCCTGGAGAAGAGAAGGCTCCAAGGAGACCTTATTGCCTTCCAGTATCTTAAGGGGGCTACAAGAAAGCTGGTGAGGGACTTTTTAGGGTGTTGGGTAGTGGTAGGAATTTCTAGGGGGAATGGATCAAAACTAGAGGTGGGTAGACTCAGATTAGACATTAGGAAGAAGTTCTTCACCATGAGGGTGGGGAGACACTGGAACAGGTTGCCCAGAGACATGGTGAAAGCCCCATCCCTAGAAGTTTTTAAGGCCAGGCTGGATGGGGCTCTGAGCAACCTGATCTAGCGGGAGGTGCCCCTGTCCACGGCAGGGGGGCTGGAACTAGATGATCTTTGATGTCCCTTCCAACTCTGACAATTCTATGATTCTATAAATGCATTTAGTCAAAACAATGCCACATAAAGATAATTTACTTGATAAAAGAGTTGACTTACCGAAATTGCATATAGATTGTAAATAGGGTTAACACACACTTCTTCTCTTTGGTCATCTGCAATGTCATCCTCACTGTGGTTCTCCACCTGGCCGTTGATGCTGCCGTTGCTAAACGCACTCTGCTCGCAGATGTAGCCGTTGGCAAGAGTCACCTCATTGTCCTGAGCAGTGTAGAGTTCACTCTGGCTACCACCCAAAATCTGCCCCCTGGTAAGGACATCGCCTTGATCAGCAGTACACCTCTGCTCCTGGTCAGTACCATTCTCTTTACTCACATCCAAATTTTCTTTGCTACTCGACAGTTTGTTTTTGCCCAGCTGCGGTAGCCGCAGACGCCCTTTACCTCTTCCTAAAGTCCTCGGGCTACTATTTGGGCTACTGTTTTTACTTGAAGGACAGCTGGTTCCACTTTTCCTCCCCAGAGATGGAGATGCTGAAACAGAAAACACGGGGACTACTAAGACAAGCAAAGACAGAGTCTAGTTGGGTTTTTTTTCAATGGTAAAGATTCACTAAGCTTTCCAGAGGAAACAGCAGCAGCAATGAGCACTTCCAAAGAACCACAGTGCTTTAGTCAAAGAAACATTCAAGTTTTGTTCATAATATGATTCCCCCCCTCCAAACATCAGTGTTGACTGGAGTTCTCCCTAATTATTACCTACCTTTGATATTATTCAGGACAGTAGTGTTAAGGGAGGATGGACTTCTGTTCAGCGTGTCTCCTTCTTCTGGTGTGTAAGTCATCTGCAGATCTGCTTTTCTAGGCTCCCCTTGGAGAGTCCGTGGTTCAGGAAGGCTGTCAACCTGGAGCGTCAGTTGCTTCCTCTGAAAGTGACTGGGATCCCTTTGTACCAAAAAGGCACTTGGGTCAAAACTTTCTCTGGGAAATTTAACAATTTTCTGAGATTTTATCCAGCGGCCATTTACAAACTGAAATCTCTTCAGGTGAATGATCTAAAGAGAAATACGTTAGAGAAAATTAAAGGAGGACAATTACATCACAGTGAGTAATTTCACTGTTTAAAAATACTTTTTTTTTCCCCCCTCCAAACACATGCATTTTATTACATGCTAATAAAAACCAGGAGCAATGCTGTATGTGACAATTTGGATTTTGGGATCAAGCTGGTGAAAGATGGGACTGAAATTTTGTAGGGAAATGATGGAAAAGGTTGTTTCAATTTGGTGATCAGCACTGTGTGTTTTGAATAACCTACCAAATTTGAAAAGTGAGAATTGCAGGTGTTAAACAACTAGACAAAAGACCACGTTACCGGAAAGACTGCATGAACTCAAGTGTCAGAGCAGATGACACTGAATGCAAACCACCACCATTTCCTGCAATGTATCAACTAAAAAGATTCACAACTCTTTGAGGTTTGTTTTATTTTCCTGCATTACAGAAAAACATGAAGCAAACTAAGTCGTTGCCCCTCCTGAGACTGTGAACAAAAGCAAATCTTATTCAGAACAGAGAGGCACACTTAGCAATTCAAATTTGTGATCCATGTACTTTGGTTTTGCTGCTGCAGAGGAAAATTACAGAAGATCATACCAAAATAGGGGGAAGCCTCCAAAGATCCAGTTTTTTGGTGGCCAGACAATGGGTCTTGCATTTGGAACAGTAGTACATCTCATCCTCCCCCAGTTCTTCCTCACTGGTGAAGGCTCTAAGACAGCTATCCAGATTGATGGGCTCTGCTTGCGCTCGTCGGCTTTGTTCAACACTTTCATGTTCTTCCACAATCTAAAGTGAGATAAAACTGTCTCTGACTTGGAAACATATAAAAACCGCTCAGAGGAAGGCTCTAGTCACAGCGTCATACACATAACACCGTATAGTTATATTTAGGATTAAAGATAATAACTAGATGTACTAGGTATACTAAGGAATTTTATCTCAATTATGAAGAGGCAGACACACAAATAATGCACTGCCCTTATTCTTGAGTTCTGCTGAGAGAATTATCCCAAGAGCACAAGTTTAGAGATTCAACTCACAGCTCAGAACACCTATTCTACATTAACTCAGCTATAGGCTTACCTTCAGATATGTTTTGTTGACTCAAGGAGGAAATAGGTTTATTCACATACATAACTGCTGATAGCACTGATGCACTTAGAAAATGCATCAAATTAACATATAATATATTGTGGAGCAAAAGGAGCTCACAACAGACAGAAAACACACTGCTGTGGTTTCTAAAAGCTTTCCTTCTACATTATGGTCACATAAGAGGTCTAACATGAAGAGATCAGTTTATCCAGAATATGCTATTCAATGATTACTGACTTCAACAGAAAATGGACAAAAGAAGCATGAATTGCAAAAAGAAAATATTGGTGCAATGGGTTGTGCTTCAGAGCTATTAAGAAGCAATAAAGGGTTTGTGTTGAAGTTTTACCCGCTCTTGCGACGTCTGGTAGCGCAGATGGAGAGCTGTTGGATCCCAGTCCACAGCAATGTAAGCGTTCCCAACACAAGCTCTGTCTTCTGTGCACTCAATTTTACAGCCACGGCAAAACCTAGATCAAAAAGATGTGTAAATACACTGTCCAATAACCAAATTTTACATTATTTCACACTCCAGTTCTGCTCCTTATTTCGTAATGTATGCACCCTTAAAGTTCAGGCTTTGCCTTCAGTGTAAAAAAGGCTTTTTAATAAAACAACCATCAGAGTCAGTTTGCTGGTTTACTACAAAATGTTCATAGAGATGAGAAGTTGAAGCAGTTGGGTGAGCTACTTGCATATAATGCTGACCAAGCCTACCTCTGACACCAAAAAATGACAATGTTTCATCTCCACAAGTATTTTCCAACATGATAGCTAAAGTTAGCTAATGATAGCTTATTATCTATCTGTAAGAGACTTCTTTTAAAACAAGTACATGGTCTGAATACCTTCCACCAAGGGTCTGGAATTTTCACTAGCATGTCTAGGTTTTTGATAATCTCACGTCTGCCTCCTAATTTAAAGTTTCTGTGTCAGCAGAGCTTTCAGCTCTCCCAGTCATAAAAGCTATGCTACAGGAAAAGTCTGCCATGTGAGGGTTTTGGTTAAATTAGATTCTAGATTCTTATTGTTTGATATTACCTCTGAAGTCTGAAACATATCACAAACCCATCACCATAAATCACATTTCTGCTGGAAGGAATCACTTACTTAACTCTAAAAAGGATAATTTACCTGTACCATGGACACCAAGCACAAGAATTTCCATCCTTCTGAACCACCCTCAGGGTGAATGGGTACTGATACCCCATGCTGTCATCACTGAAACAGAAGAGAATGCAACCATGAGCACTCATCTAGACTGCTAATTATCATCCTTCACTATGCTTGCTACGTTTACTCTAAGAAAAACACACACAAAACCCCCACTAAACTATACTTTTGATTAGATTAAGCTATTAAAACAAGACCTGCTTTTACATCCCCTAAACTTGTCAGATAGAATTAGTTATCAATCAACTGGATGAGAACAAGTCAACCAATTTGTGTAAAGCCAACCTTGAAGTGCAGCTAGAAGGTATACCATATTTAACTGTATTAAAAAGGAAGCTATTTTTAATTATTGCCATTATTAAATTTCAGGAATTTAAAATGACTCCTTACAAAAAAACCCCACCAAACGGAATCTGTAGGCAGAAAGCATGTGGGGTGAAAGCACACACAATTGTTCCTAAAGTTGTTGACATTTAAAGCTTAATTATAGATTAAAAAGCATATGTTCATTCAACAGATAGTACGAGAAGTCAAAACTGATAAAAAATGAAGATGAAAATCGTTTTAAATCTTGTAAACAAGTCTAAGGCACTGTATTATGCAATTCTATTATTATTATTGTATTATGCAATCCAATAATTCAATTATGCTTTGGTAAGCCTGAGGTGCTGCTCTCACCAGTCCTGGGCATGATTACTGGCTTCCTGAGGTGGGAGGGGGCTGGCCAGGCGGGAGACCTGGATCCACACTGCATCATAGAGGTCCTTCTTCCGCGTGTGAACCGTGCAGGGGACGATCAGCGGCATCCCAAAGAGACTTGGCCGGTTCTTCTGAGATGAAAGAAAATACAGCTCTGTCCTCATCTGTGTATGGGAAAGAAAGAAGGACTCAGATGCAAGCATGCATTAACTCACGGTACCAGAACTACCAGGATGCTGATCTTGTTACTTATTTCAGGCTTAGAATCATAGAATGGTTTAGCTTGGAAGGGACCTTTGAAGATCATTTAGTTCCAACTCCCCTGCCATGGCAGGGACACCTCCTACTAGATCAGGCCATCCAGGACCTCATCCAACCTGGTCTTGAATACCTCCAGGGATGGAGCATCCACAACCTCACTGGGC
The DNA here is from genome assembly GCA_013401335.1 of Brachypteracias leptosomus. NCBI lineage: Eukaryota > Metazoa > Chordata > Aves > Coraciiformes > Brachypteraciidae > Brachypteracias > Brachypteracias leptosomus. The sequence goes on from VYZX01012191.1 coordinate 958,014, forward strand.
AGCCAGTTCCAGTGTCTCACCACTCTCTAAGTAAAGAATTTCTAATTTCTAATCTAAATCTCCCTTCTTCCAGCTTGAACCCATTACCCCTCGTCTTATCGCTACAGGCCCTTGTGAAAAGTCCCTCTCCAACTAAAAGAAACCATTAATACTATTAAAAGTACTCTATTTCAGCAATTTTTTCCAATATTAAATACTGGAAATTTTTATCATTGACTTGAAACTTTGTTATATTTTTTGATATTATGGCAATGTTATTTAGGCATCAGACCACACCAACATAAATCTGTATTTCAACCATGTACAATATTTTATATTTCATATGGTGCATATGAAATACATGCACCATTAATTACTCCTCCCCCCTCCTGGTGATGTAGACACACATCCAACAATGCTAATACCTGTCCCCAAATGACCTCTAGACTAGGCAAACTGGTGTTTGCCAGAGAAAGAGAATCTTTACACCTAGAGGAGGCACTACACACTTGTACACAGCTCGTTCCAAGCAGATAAATCAACCTTCATGTTATATCTCCATTTATAAGAAAGATTTAACACGCAGGCTTAATGATGCTGAGGCACAGCAAACAGCCCCCTCCTTGAATAAGTGTTACACAATTACCCCTATCCATTGATAAGATTTTTGGCAATGACAAGTGTGGATTCCTGAAATAGATTCCACAAACCATTTTAACTGGTTTTTAAGCTGTATAACTAACAGCTTGTAATGGCTCAACAGCATTCTACCAATCAGTTACAAGATTTGGCAAAATCTGATTCAAGGTAACAGTTCTAAGAGTGATTAGTGGCCACCACTTGAGAGAGAAAGCAAAAAAGCCTCCAAGTAAACAGGGAAGTGAAACAGAGCCTGCACCCAGTGCAGACAGGACGTGTGGCTACTGAGGTGTTCAGTCATCCAGCTTTGACATTTAGAATTCAACTTAACTACAGATGCTTCTACAAAGATAGTCCATGCTAACAGAGCCACCTAGGAACGTGCTCTATGTCTTCACTCTGTTTCTGTATGAGAAATAAGGCTTTTCCACATAGTGGGAAAGAAATGCATTTCTAGTAGCTCCTCTAATTAGATTTCTTTTCTCTGCTCAAAGAATCTGGAACATTAAATCAGGGAGTTAGTGAACGCCTGAGTCTGCATCGCAGCATTAAAGAACTGGGATGTGTGCCAGTACTAAGGAGAGAAAAATACACCAATATTAGACTTTATGATTTAAATTTACAAGAGTTCAGTTCCTGTAGAACTTGGTGCTCATTTAAGAGGGAAATGTATTCCTGCTCCCCCTTCTTAAGAATACAGATTTATTTATCATGTGGACATGAAAGGAATCCTCGCTGACTTTCTCTCAGTGTGTTACACAAACAATTTATGAGGAATGCAAACTCACTGACCATTTTCCTGTGGACTGCAATGATATACCCTGTGCAGGGGCTGTCAGAAGGCGAGGGCACGTGGCCGTTGGGAGTCCAGTTGGCAAGGGTACGCTCTGTTCCACATGGCACTACAGTATTTGGCATTCCGTTTGGAATTAGGGTTGCTTTAGGAAGGTCCCCATTCATCATGATGTTGGGTGCTCCATTAGCTGACGGCCCAGTTGAGACATCTGTAGACAGACAATTAAATTCTCAATCATCTACAGTAACCAGAACCGTGCATTTCATGAAATATCTTCTACTCTCCTTAAGACCAACATCTAACTTTTTATTTGCCTACCACTTTGCAAAACCAGAGCGTGAAAGAGCAGAGAGTAACAGAGGTGTTTACAACCCATATTATGAAACCACAAACAATAAAACCAAAACCACGCTTCCAATTTTTCCTATGTCTTGCCTTAGAGCCAACCCACAAGTAATAAAATATTTTGTGTCTTTTTTGTGTCTTTAACTAAAGTAAGTATCTAGTGATCTTCAGCCTGCTATCCTGGGCACGATCCTAAAAGGATCACAGACCACCAGTAGATACTGAGACTGCTCATGGCTTTTCTGTGGATAAGAACTCTATTTATCTTTTCCTTAATCCTCAGTTTACTTATCACTGAGAAGTAAGGTTTCCTCCTGAATTTCTCCAGTACCTAAGCACTGTGCACTTTAAATGAACAGAAAAATAAATATATTTTCTTTTACCTGTCTGCACAGGACTTGATGCTGATGTAGGGGATCCTGGAATTGGTATTTCAAATGCACACAAAAACCCGCTCACTGATAACCGGACCTTCTGGTTGTCTTGAGGAAAGTTCTTCAGTAAAAAAGGGAGAGTTAGTCAGACATATATCTACTTCTATCTCTGGCTCTGAACAAAGATACATTATTTTCAAAAGAACAAGCCATCAGCTCATCTCTCCCCTCCCAGCTGCTTTCTTACACCTTTTTAGAAGGTAAAAGGGAGCCAACAAGCAGACCCCTTTGTAGGTCTCTGCAGCAAGACCTGAGAGAGTTATTAATGCTTCTCTAAACACAGCAAAAGCACCCAGCTTCAAGCACTTTCATCCTATTCAATGACAGCAAAAAAATGCATATATATACACACATATACATATACTAAAGTCAGTCATTACTTATGCCTCCAATATCTTGAGAGTGTTCAAACTCAAAGCACTTTAACTTGAGAATTATTACCTCAAGATGATTTTATCCTATTTTCCTAAAAATATCATTAGTAATCAATTCAGTTAAACTTCTGCAAGCTTCTGCATTGCTATTTTGTTTACAAGTGGTTTATTTTAGTTCAATTTACTTTGATTTTAAATCTATTTAATGCAAACCAAATTATGACTTAAGAACAAAATAAAACTTCAAAAAGATACCACTAAGTTGACATTTTTATCACATTTACTTAAATTATTTCACAGTTCTTGCAAGCAAAGCTTAAAGTCAAAGAATGATATATCCCACTGTACACAAATAAACAAAACCAGCAAAAGGATGTTACAGCAATGATTAAGTTTTTTCCTTCTTACCTTTATGTTGGAGCTATGCACTTCTGCAAGTAGAATCTGTTCAGGTTTTAGCCCACAGAGTTCACTTAACTGTTTTTTCAGACCTGTGTACTTTTCATCCATGTTCAATCTCAGGCCATATCGAACAGGGGTAGTACCATCTAATTTAATTACTTTAAAGGGGAAAAGAAACACACTGGTCAGCAAACCAGGGAAGTTTTATTGAGAATACTACATTACAGCTTATAAGAAAACACTTTTTTCACCCCACTTGAAGATATGGTTATCTTTTTTACCAGCCAATTTTCAAGGTCTGCAGACATATGTTAGAAAAATCTCTAGCTGCATAGGTAGCAGAAAATGATTTCAAAATCTGTTTCACTGTATCATCTCTCCTTTTGCCTCTTTTCCAACAATACACGGGTTCTTCATAGTGTAGTTCATGACCCATAAAGTATTTTTTGTTTGTACACCCCCTCCAGCCCTTTTTAATTCTGGGCATTAGGACAATCTCCACAACACAGTGAAGAGAAGGAAAGCTCTCAGAATCCCCACTTTACATGTTTCTGTATTAAGTCCTTTAGTTGAGACTGAAAATGGGACATCTATGCTCTGCTTTTAAAGGTTTTATTTTAGTTTAACTGTATTCCAATGAAAATTCTCATGCTTTATTACAATAAAATGGTTATACTACTTTAGAGCATAAATCCTAACACAAAATCTGGATGTTCTATAGGTGTTCTACATAAACAATTTTTATTTTGTCACTGACAAGTTTCCAGGGAATTAAACATCACTACTCACCTGTGATTTCTAAATGCATGTAGCTATCCATTGGCAAAGGCAAGGATAAAAAATTAAAAGGGTCAAATCTAACACTTATATGTCCACAAGTTTTACATTTCACTTGCGACTTCAGCTGCCCATGAAATAAATCTACAACAATGGATCTGTTTCTTCTCAGATGGTTTTCCCAGGCCTAAAATGAAGCACAAAAAAACCCCAACACAAAGTTAGAAACTGAAGGAAGTAGGATATGCTGGAAGACCCCCAAATTCTCATTGTCCCACAGAAGTCAAATTATTTCCACAGAAGTTGTTTACCAATTTCTAATAAATAGGAAGTATTTAGTTTCAACATGAGTTTCAATTAACACAATAATCAAGGTATGACATAATTTAAAGTACTTCTGAAAGGATCATCAGTTATCTTGAATTATGTTGATACTCCATAATTATGAGGAGTTATTCAAAATGATTGTGAAGTATCATCCTTGTACTTTTATTATAATACTTAAAACTCATTTTCAGCTCAAAGGTGAAATTGATCTCTTAAATCACAGATCTGACAGGTTCCAAAAGGTGGTACTGTCCTGGAAGAGTATTGTTACAGCCTCATCAACAATTAGTAGCTTATAACCATAGGGGGGAAAACACCCAGCAAAAAAAGCAAACAAACCAACCCCAAACTCCCGAATTTTAACCCATACCTCTGCTGCTACTTCCCAGTCTGGTCGACCATCACTGTCTTTCAGTTCAACATATGGCTTATCATGAACTCTGTTCAAATCCTCATGAAGACCATCCAAAAGAAAAGCCAGAAGCTCCTGTGAGTCTTGCTGTTGAAAGCCATTAAATCTTGGAGCATATTTTGCTATTGTCCACTATAAGAAAAAGACAGAAAGTTCTTTAACACCATAAAAGAAAAGTTGGAACAATGCATAAAAATATTGTAGACAAGACACATGCTGTCAATAAGCACAAATTCAATTGCCAGGAGTTAAAGGTAACCCCTATTCTTTCAGAACAAAAGACCATTTACAGGGAAATGCATCATCTTTTGTCCTTAACAAGTGCTATAAAAGCCACATCTTATATCCCTGTCTCTGATTCATATAATGCAAGTCCTTTGACCTTACAACCACTGAGCCATGATTATACTCCACAGAAAGCCACTCAAGTCCTGAGCACCAGGACTGACAAGCCCTGGCCTCCTCCAGACGTACATCTTGCCCCTGCACAGCCCCTTCCTGAACATCCCCCCTGCATTCCTTACAGGCAAGAAAGCAAATTCCAGTCTGGAGTAACATAAGTGTGATTTGAATCCCAGAACCTCTACAATACAGGTACGGTCAGGAAAAAGGGCACTCAAATATTTCCATTATTCAAAGAAATTTGTGAATAACAGACCTCACAGACTTACCCGCAGCTTTAGCGGTGCTATGTTCTTCTGAGTTCCACTCCACAACTCCTGAACCAAATCCCCATAACACTTGGCCATGTGTCCCTTCATTCCTATTGGATTTGTCCTAGAAATCATAAGATAATTAATACCATACTAAAAGGCAAACGAAGTTGAAGCATGGGGATAAACAAGGAAATGCAAAAGCTTCTTGCTGAACTGTTTTAACTCTCTGAGAAACACAAGAGGTTTTATTTTCATGTATCTAATCCTGTATATGCTGTAGAGCTGATGGTTGATGACGCTGAACTTAGAGGGATTTAGTCATAGTCTGTACTTTCTAAAGCTGAAACTCATTTTGAAGAAATGTTACAGCACCTAAAACGGTCTTAAATAGAAAATCACCTGTTGAGTTCATACAGATGTCTTCCTGAGATGAAATACCGTGTTAGAGGCTGGGTGTTACTGACACACTGGATACTGGAGTTCATGAAGCACGTGTTACCCAGATTGCTTAATCCAGTAGCACCCTTTTCAGTAGGAACTGAGAAAAAGGAAACATAATTATACCACTTGTGCAGATGTGAGAAATTCAGAATGGTGCTATCAGTAAAGTTAAGAACATGAGCTTTTCACAGGAACCAATTCAGCCTAGGCTGCTCCCAGTAACAAGACCACAGCTAGCACAATAGAGGATCAGCCTGTTCAAAATACCTGATCTCTCAACTCTACTTAACAGAAATGAGATTTTGGATTGGTATATTTGCATATTATCCACCAGACAGCAATACAATCCACACAAACTATTTTCAGGTAAATAATTATTGTACTGGTATTTCTGGATCAATCTGTTAAAATCTCAACCATTCCTTACCTTAAAAAAATCCAAGATAATAAACACAAAATCCAGAATTTGCTATATACCATTTGCTACTGCTGCATCTCTCCAAATGTATCTATCTATACATCCAACCCTCTCACATTTCCAGCATTAATGTTAATAGAACTGAAAGAACAAGCAAAGCAGCACAGGCATAAACAACCTCTTCCAATGCTAAGAGCACTTACACTAAAAATAATTGTTTCAACATAATATAGCCTCTTGGATTTTTCTTTTCATCATAATTCAATTACTAGGCTGAAACACTTACCTTTATGTCTGTCTATTTTACTGCTGTTTGCTATGAAAGACATCTCTTCTGGCCAGCTCATGTCTTTGTTTCGAACTAGAAAGAGATATGGTATAAGGATTTTAAAAATTGTTTGTTACTTACTCCAGAGAGCTTCTACGGCTGAAGAGGTTTAATTAAAATTTTCTAATATTTAATTGAGATTAGCAGTTTGCTTATTTTCAGTTATTATTTTTGCTAGCTTTCATTTCAATGTTTCCAATAATTATTGGAAATCATTCTAGTACTGGTAAAATTCCAGCCACAACAGTAACATCTTTAGAAAGCAGCCTTGAGATTTCTTTCCTGTTGGGCAACAAATTTTTCACTACTTATTTTAAAGGATCTCCCAGATTTGAACACATCTGTTCACTTTGTGAGCCATCACTAATATTTGTTCTTGTTATGAACTAAAAAAAGATTCAAGTAAATTTCGAAATAGGGACAAATTACAGGTTTTTCAAGATAAAGACACAAAAATGGAAGTTTTCCTCAACCAGCTTTACCCCCTCCTGCCCTTTGGATCCTTCTCTAACCTCTGTCTTGCATTGAAATGAGCCACAGAGCAAATGGGCCCAAGGAAGTGAGCTGGTCTATATATTTGTGTCATTTGGGCAATGACAGAAATGGGTACTACACACAATTTATTAACCACATGTATACACTCACATAAAACTATTCATTTTTAGTGTGTAAACCAATTATAGGCCCTTTTTATACCTTCTATTACTAAATGTTGCTCATCTTGGATTTTAAGATACTCCAGTCTGTGATCCTCATCATCCAGCAAAGTAAGATAGTTCTGCAGGAGAAAAAATACTTCATATAGTTAATTCTTTCAGATTTAAAATTCTCTGAGGATTTTTTAATCTTGAAGTAATAAAAATAACACAGTATGAGCAACTTCTTCACAAAAATGAGAGCACCAGTTTCCTACCTACATTAATTAAATACAGCAGTTCTCTGATCTCCAGAAGCATCTAGTTCAATGCTTTAATTTTATGAGGTATTTCTTTAGGATGAGAGAATTACATGCACTTAATGATTCAGAGGAACACATTCTGCTTGTTCACTGTGATTTGCTCACATAAACCTTTGAAAAAGAGTCTGGATAGCTGCTGGCTTCTGTGCCAACAGAAGACCACAGTATCATGCATGTTAACGAAAGAATATATTTTTATTTCCATTCAAAACAGTTTCTATGAAATATCATATCAAGCATTTTAATAGGTCAAATTTTAAACACGTGACAGGATAATTAAATGTTTATTGGACTACTTCAAAAGCTAAAGGTAAGTTTTGTGTCATTAACACCAAAAATCTCTATTTCACTGCTTGGAGCGCACAAAAAACCCTCCAGAAAACAAGTTGCAGGATTTTTCCAACCTAGGCAGTTAAACTGCAAAGGAAACTTACGTCCACTATTTTTTTTTTTCCTGTGCGTGTGTTTTTACTAGGTTCTAGAAAATAATAAGATGAATAATATCCAATAGCTAATTAAAAAAAGGCAGAAAGACTGACATTACCTCACTATTGTACAACCAGAGGCGCATATCTTCTTCTTTTATACGTAGCCTCTGGGAGAGATATTCATGTATCTCTTTAATTGTCTGCATTCGACTGAAGCAGCCGGTGTAAGCCAACACTCGTTTTAGGGGAGCATTCGGTGAAGGTACATTCCCTGGATTCATGATCATAAGAAAAGGGGAAAAAATAATGTATATGTACATAGGCCAACTGCAATCAGATCAATAACAACTTACACACTACATATACTATAAGCACTCTTTGTGCAAAAGAAGTACATGGTGCTACTGCTTTTGTTTATGTATGAAATCATGAGTTAGATTGAAAGGTAGTTGTTACTAACCCTACAGGACAATAAACTTGCTGTCACAAAACACATACAATTACCTCCTTACCAAAAGCTCTTAGAAAATTGCTTCTCTAAGATTCTTATAGGAAATAAATACTTTAAAAGAAGGTTTAAAAGACTGGACTACTCTTTTTTTTTTCTCTCTCAAAGACATTTTATCAGAGGCAATAGCAATTTTCAAAATAAAGGACTTTCAGACTTCATGAGATTTTTCTTTTTGAGAGAATATTGTAAGTAAAAAATAAGGTAAAAAAAAGTCAGTCTGACTATTCTTGGAAGTAGCATGACTTTGCTTCAGCTCCTCTATGGAGATGAATGCTGATTTGTGAAGATGAAACCAGTCTGGCAGTTTTACAATAAAAGTGAATAAAAAATATAATAAATGGAATAGAAATAATTTCTATATATAACACAGAAAGTAAAAATTCTTAATAACTAAATCCCTCAAAACATATTCTGTGAAGATACCTAGGATTTTCACCAGAATTTCTCAACAATCTCATGTTTGCAATGCAAATTAATTCCGTCAGTTGAGATTGCTGCTCTTTTCTATAATATAAGCTCATCTTTAAATAATACATTTGCACAAGAGATGAGACTAGCTTTACACACTTTATTTTTTAAGCTTCTTTAGGTTAAACTTGGGAAGTTCCCTGCTCATCACAGAAACAGGTCTGTAACAGATTCATCAAAAGATTTTTTTACACAGCCAAACCCAACCGGGCAACTGCATTACTTAAGTATCCAAAAGTGACATTGTTCTACTTTCATTGTCAAGAGATTAAAATAAAATAAACAGTACCATATGAAAAGAGGCAATATTACATGCAATTTGATGAAACATTACAAATATACTGTAATCATCTTAGAATTCAGCAAAGCATCAGTTTTGTTTCAGTATACCAAGCAAAGTACTCATTTTTTTCAAAAAGAAAACAAAAAGCATTTTCTGAGATTAGGAATCAGAGGATTAGTTGTAAGATTACAGCAAGAAAGCATATTTGAAAACTCAAAAAGATTAATAACTGATTGGACAAATACATTAGTGAAGAGCAAAATAATTCCAAATCAAGAACAAAATTTGGCCCATCAGAAGATTCTCTTTATTTGAATTTGGGCATTTTAGGATGTCCAAACAAAGCAGTTTCCATTTTATTAGGTCAAGTAGGAAAAATGAATTTGGGGAGCAGGCAGTTTCTGTAATGGAACTTGATCAAGCAGGCAGCCGCTATCAACACGTTTTAGATTCTACCAAAGCAGTGAAAAACTGAGCATCTGCGTGGGATTTTTCAACACAGGCTAAAGGATTTAATTTTCAGGAGTCAGGTGAGCCCACTTCTGGATGTATCTTACTGTGGATGCATAGTGTATCTGAGCGTATCCAAACACACCCGCACGTGAACAGCAGGTACTTCTTCAAACCTATTGTGCAAGGTGAGTGTGAAACTGTGCAGGCAGATTGGAAACTGAAAACAAATCCTGCCGTGCCTCTCAGCTGAAAGGTGAAGCTGCAATCTATAGGTTATTCTTGCAGCCCTTTACTTGTACAATCTTCTGGTAAGCACCACCACCACCACCACAGTTACAGCACAGGCACTTGGATGTTTACACTTTCCACTAAATTGTCTTTCTGAACTGCATCAAATGATAGTCTTCATATTCCATTAATTCAATCACTTTCTAAAGAGTATTAAATAATTTGGAGCATTAAAGCCTTGCTGCCCAAGTAACTGAGAAGCAGTCGGCTGAACAATGATTTCATTTATTATACCACTCTACTACCACACACACACTCACCCCAGAGATGGCTACGAAATTAATGCCTGGCAGGATTAATCCACTCTGCCCTTCTCCGCTCTCCAGTTTATGCAGTGCTCATTTCTCACTTTCAACTCAATGATTTATTTGTAGTAACTATGTGACAAGTGACTCCACTGCAAACGCTCCCTCCTGCCCCTTCCTTCCCAGAGGAAAGCCTCTCCCCCTTTACCCGGGGCTGCTGGTGCCCTGCAGTTGATTAGCTGGTGCACAAGCACAGGGCAGCAAGCTGCGGGGCTGGCTTTCCGAGAAACTGCGCGCTGGGGTTCTTGCTGCATTCTTAAGTTACCTCTAGGTAAATGCTGAGGAAACATTCTCAGGCTCATCATACCCATATTGACCCAGATGTTGGACTGCTGTGTCCGGGTGGCAGGCTGCTGCCTCAGGAAGAGCAGGTAGCGAGGAAACAACTCCAGTTCAGGCACGTTTGTTTTGCTGTTTTTGATCACCTAAGACAGAGGTTGGAAACACAGTTTAGAGGCTGCAGATCCACGGGTGCAGGGAATCACAACAGGAACAGGAAGGAATGATTAAAGATGATGGTTAAAAAAATAAGCTCTGCTTTACTAGGAGAGCAGACATCTTCTGAACTTCTTATGGGGTCTTAGGCAAATATCCACAGGAACAACAATTTACTGATTTCTAAGCACTTTTTGAAGCTTAGTAGCTGGAGACTGTTAAAAGCAAACATCTTCCTTAGTGGAGCACAGCTTCCTGCACCATACCAGGGAAAGAACATTTGATAAGTCCTGAAATATATGTAAATCTACAATGAACCTCATTAATGCTACTCAGCATATACTCAATAGAATCATAGAATGTTTCAGGCTGGAAGGGACCTCTAGAGGTCATCTAGTCCATCCTACCTACACAAGTAGGGACATCTCTACCTAGGGCAGGTTGCTCAGAGCCCCATCAAGCCTGACCTTGAATGACTCCAGGGATGGGGCCTCCACCACCTCTCTGGGCAGCCCATTCCACTGATCTATCACCTTAATATTAAAGAACTTTTTTCTAATATCCAATCTAAATCTCTCCTTTCCAATACAGAAGCTTCACAACTGTTGAAAAAACTCACACATGCTAAGACATTTGTTCTGAACTTTTTGAACTATAGGATGGAATTAAACCCTTCATATTGTAAAAACAGACTCAAACCTATTTTTGTTGCATTTTGCTATGTTGAAATTACCCCAGTGTATGACTTGCAGCTTTCCAGTCACCATTCCTACAAATATATTGCTATCTAGATCCACTCAAACATAGATATACATAAATGGCAGGAAAGTTCACTAGTTTTGTGACCACGTGAAGCAGAAGAAAACACTCAGCTTAAGTTGTGAGAAGCAATGTAACGATATTAAACTTCAGTTTCAAGAAAAAACACTGGTGATGACATTTTCTGGAAAGAAACAACCTAATGGTCCCTGCTGGGAGACAGGGAATATAAATGCCTGTATATACATGGTTGAAAGGAATCAAATAGTCTTCAAGAAATCAAGTGTTCAGATGACTAAGTATCAAAATATTCCTTCATTATGGATTGAAAAACTATTGTTTATATATATATTATTTACAATGGTTTTTTTGCAGACAGCATACCCAAACTAAAACTCTCTCATTCTGAATAGAAGTCTCTTTTCTAATGATCTTATTGCAATCTCAAACACATTAGTCAGTGTATAAAGAGATGTGGCCTTTCCTGGATCATGAAAGGTGTTTGTTTCCATGGAGAATGTGTGGGAGCAGGGTAACAGAAGGCAGTGATTTTTCACTGTAAAATAATTGCCAGTACTACAGCTAACAGACCAAATTGTCAAAAACCATATAGCCAGTTCTCTCCTGTTTGCAACATGGAATATTTGTGACACAAACCAACCACCCTCTATTGCTACCATCAAAAAAAAAAATCCCCTCACTTCCTTTTTTTAAGTGTAGCTCTCCCTATACGGAACTACCTGACAGAATAAATCAACCATTATATGGAATAAATATGCTCAGCAGAAATTGAAGAAAGTTTCCAATGCTTCTAAATGAACAGACCAAATTACTTCTATTTTTCTTGCCTCTAACATCAGCCTACTCTTTTATGAATTCAATATTAATAATTGAAGGCATCCCAGCCTTAGCTCCAAATGATGACGACCTGTTAATCGTTCTGCAATATTGCACACAGGGAAACAGAGAGATAGCTCAATAAATTGTGAGTAAATTATATGATTCAACAACAGCTATCGCTGTATAATTACTGCTTCTCTTCCTGAAAGAACTGTTGCTCTTTTCACTGCAACCAAAAAAAAAATATCATTGGGATAGCACAGACTAATTATTAGTCCACTTGGTCAATGCTATTTAATATATAGCACTTTCACTTTTGAAAATAATACTCTGTAATATACTCTGCATTGTGCCCAAATTAACTTTTAATTAAGGATATTACAGCTGTAATCTAGAAAATACCAGTGTTAGTTACAAAAAGTTAATTTCAAGGTTTTTTTCTGCCTTTTAATAAAACTTTCATGCAGACAAACACAAATACCACCTTGTCATTGATAGGGTCTTGCTAATTAGTTCATTATATCACAAGGCTTTAAGTGACTACAGGCAATTAAATAACTTTCAATACAAAAATACAGTATTACTGATTTGTACATACTTTTTTTGTACATGGAAACATGTTAATTGTCTTTTCACTGTGATTCTCGTGCTTTTCCACTTACTGTCAAATGTACAAAATGTGAAAATTAACTACATATGAACTATTTGCTGCCAAATGAGTACTCCACAAGTGCTGAGGAGCATTACTGATTTTGTGGTGAAGAATGAGAATGATCATCACTTGCCTTGTCAGTAAGGTTTTTAGTTGCTCATTAGAAGAAAAAAAAAAAATTATCGTAACACTAGAAAAAGAATGGCACAAAGGAACTATTTATTTGGAATATATGCTCTGCCCAGAATAATAATTGGTATTCACACAGCCATGATAAGATAATACCTGCACAAAAATCAACATTGAAGAATTCAAACAAGAAGGGCCTGACTGGATGAGTGTAGCAGGTGAGATTATTGGCCTTTGCTTTTAGCACTGAACACGGGTAACCAGAATCATGCTGGTGAAGCCCTAGACAGTAGATACCAACTCAGTTTTAGCATCTATTTCTTAAGGAAGTTTTTATGATGCCTGCTATTGAAAAACCTCTCACTAGAAGCTGAACAACAGCCTGTGCAGTACTCAAAAGCTGATATGCTCATACACAAACTCTGCTCAGGAAATACCTACTCTTGCAGCTACAGCTCAGAAGTGTTTCTGAGCAACCATTTTGACGAAGAATAGTCTTTGCCTATTTTCTTCATGGGGATCACCTACTGCTCTCTGCTTTTTAGATCTTCACCACATTTTCTATGACACTGAACTTGAAGAACAGTTCCTGTTACCTCCCCCCCACTTCATGAAATTGTAAGAGAGAAGCAATGCATTTTCAAAGCTGCAGGTGTCTCAGTTTTAATTTTATTGGTTTTGCAGACCAGTTGAAAATTTATCTTAGCTTTCAAGGATCAGTGTTTTGATGCCAAGTCTTTTAAACTGATCTCATCTTTTCTTTTGTCTGCTTTAGTAATCACAACCAGTTGAGCAGCACTTCTCCTGAGGATTATGCTGCAAACCCCCTGGTAAATACCCAGAGCTTTCTCTTCATATCCATTTCTGAGACTGCTTTTTCCCAGATTGCTCTTCAAGACATTTCACTGAGACTCTCCATTTTGGATGAGGTGGGAAATGACCATAAAAGATTCCCTTGTGCAACTGGCAGAATCTCAGACACACAAGATTCTTTATGTTATCTCGGTGGTTATGGCAAGTAACCAGCGTCTATGATCACAACTTACCGGCCTGGGCAAGGACAGATTTGCTCCATACCAATGGTAAAGTGCTCTCCAGACTGGTTCTGGTACCATGATGTAGTCCTTTCCTTCAACCAACTGTGGAGATCGCTTCAATCTTCCGCCCTCCATTGTCAATGATGCAGCCTTTAAACACAAAGGGATTCTGTCAGATCTCAAGTGGAAAATGCAGCGTTTTGTGAACACAGAACACTTTCTAGTTATTAAAAAACTTGTAAGTAGCAACTGCTTTTCAGACTGGAAGATGGTATTTAAATGTAACAATAATTAACGCTCAAGTTTCACTATTTACTGTTTCTCTAAAAGGCTCTCCAGCACAAAACTAGCAGTATGTTTCTCTCATGTCAGAAAACTTCAGATACTGCACAGAGAAGTGCAGTCCATGCTCATCACTGATGGTGCTGGTCTGTGTTTTATGTTTTGTTTGCGTGAATACTGGAAAAACTGTCAGGTTTGTTTTAGCATTCAGATAACTATTTTCTCTTTTTATGCAACAGCAATGAATTCTTATATTTAGACAAATACTGAAGTGTTTAATTGTGGAAATATTTTACCTTTAATGCTGAAAGCTCTGTTTTCATAAATGCCTTTTTAATTTGTAAGTTTTGTTTAAGAACACTTTGAATGTTTCTCTACTCAAAAAACAATAATAGCCTGAGAAGCAGAACACATTTTTCCCTCTTTAAGAGTAAGAAACTCAAATTTTGTTGTATGACAAAGCGGTGTTCATTTAGACTTAAGTCATTAGCTGAAAAAAACAACACATAAAAGGCCATGATAAAAGTACACTAAAGGATACTTCCCCTACATTCACATGACTCAGATGCATTTACCTTCACTGGTTCTTGCGTTACCAGGGGTTGGTTATCAATAGCTCCTGGTTTCTGAGGATTAAGCTGTAGCAAAGTATTTCCATTGGTTCCAAGGAAACACTGGTTATTATTGTCTGAAGTATTATGCTGTCTAGCAAAACATACATCAGACCCTGGTGTGCCAGGGTAGAGAGTATCTGTAACAGAATACAAGAAAAAAAAACAACTTAAAATCTCTATTTCAGTTCGTTACTCCATAGACTACAAATGAATGAGTTAAACTCTTGTATCCTTTCTTGGGTTGTTTTTAAAAAAGCTTGTTAAGATGTTTGACATCCTTCATACTTTGGTGAAACATGCAACTTCCAAACTACAGAGCGACAAGCATACTACTGCTCTCAGAAAAGGTGAAGTGGCTGTATGAGAACCAAACACCAAAGCAGATACTGACACAAATACTGGTTTGAAAACAGCCTAACTAGGTTAGTGTGAGCAAATGTGTTTAGCATTTGCTTGTTGTTTGCATGTTTCAATATTAAACTTCTGGAAAACTTATATACAAAACTGAATACATATGCAATTAATGCCTCATTTTTATTTTTTCTCCTTGAAAAAGGCAAATGTTTTTACTCTTATAGAACCTCCTTTGGCTATGCAGATCGAAATTTCAGGTTAAAAATCAAAGAAAAAGAAAGAACTTTAACCTAAAACTTGTCTCCTTTCCTGCCCTTCCTTTATTTCCCCCAACCTCAATCCCCAAAATGATCACAGTAATTTATCTACTTTAAATTGAAGGTACAATTTTAAGATACCAGATGCAACATTCAGCTGTCTTATAAGAAAAGCCCCATATATCTCAAATTCTCATGAGAACTGACTGAAAATCGTCACTGAAATCTCTTCTTTCACAAGGATGGCTCCTAGAACCTGCACAAATTCATTTATATCACATGCCCTGTAAAACTAAGTGTGCTTTTCCTAAATTTTTTTTTCTGCTTCTTTTCTCTTTGTAGTATCTGAGGTCATCCCATTGCAAGACAGCACAAAACCAACCAGGTAACTTAATGTGAAGAAGGGGGGGGCCAAAAAAATCCACTCAGAAAATAAATGACAGGACAAAAACTATTTCAACAACAATTCTGGAAACTAATCATAGCATAAAAGATGAACTGCTGTTTGAACAAGGCTGTTTCTTGTTTATCCAGCACCGACTAAAGAATCCCAGCAATTCAGCGCCGTCCCTGCACAGGCCACTTGTGCAATCTAAACCCTGTTATCTTCTCGCCTGGAGGAGTCCATGCAGTCTGGAGCTTTCTCAAAACTGTTCTACATTAAACCTCCAAGGAAATAAGATGTTATGCTTACTGCTGCTAGTGGTCTCTGAGGCTTCTGATGCAGTAGAAATATTATCTGAAAACTTTTCTTCTGTTGCACTGAAGTAATTAAGACCTCCCATTTTGTCTTCTCCCTGTTCTGAAGTATTGGCTGCAGCAGCTACGAGTGAATTCTTACCTCCACTCAAGACAGATGAAGGCTCTATCACAACAGGGTTTGCATCCTAAAATTGGTAGGCAAGTAGGAAAGTTAATTATACACCAAAATAAAATTAGCATCACCCAAACCAATCGCCAGAATTCACGGCTACGTGACCACTTTTAAATATCACAATGAGCTTTATAGAAAAAAAAATCACAAACTTTCTACATCTGCTGATGAAAAAACTGCACAAACAGCCAAAATTGTTAAACCATCGAATAAACTCTCCTACACAACATAAAAAATGTGAAATGCAGAATTATTTTCTTTATCTAGATACATAAAATGCCATTTTAGACAGCTATAATTGCTGACTACAGCTATTTGAGGATTTGTCCTTGTTGAATTTCCTACAGTTAAATGAGCACAGCAAGCACAAGAACAAGAAAAACATTCTTTCCTCAAACCTGAAACATTTTAGTTTTTCCTAACTTTGTTTTGAAACAAAGTTTGTTTCCATTGAAGAAACAGAATCTGTGTG
Organism: Brachypteracias leptosomus; assembly: GCA_013401335.1. NCBI lineage: Eukaryota > Metazoa > Chordata > Aves > Coraciiformes > Brachypteraciidae > Brachypteracias > Brachypteracias leptosomus. The sequence goes on from VYZX01012191.1 coordinate 974,741, forward strand.
ACAGTTGGGCAAGGTAAAGGTGGAGAAAAAGATCCACATTCACCCCAAAAGCAAATTTCCTGCCCAGCACAGACAGGACATAAGAAGAATCCTACCCAATTTATAGCACCAGTCACAATAAGAAACAGCAAAAAGTGAGAAAACAGAGGAAAAAGGTAATTAACTGAGCCTTAGAAAGGAAAAAATGAAAATCCATGCAAAGAACATCACTGTAACACCACTGGAAAAAGGGATCTTTCCTCTTTATCCTCCCCCTATTTATCACATCACTAAACACAGTATCTTGTCAAGTAACAAAACTGTGCTAAGAGTAGAAAAACAAGACTAAATTGTATGATGGAATTACAGTAATCAGGGATAGAGTTTCAGGGAAATTCTGAGTGTTCTCTTCGCTCCAGAGGTAGACAAGAGTGACTAATGGCATCGGGCTATTATGCAAAGGATTAGGTATGAAATCATGTGCACATCTGAGTACTTACACTATGACAAGGATCAAATTACTGACTATTTCAGGCATTTAAGCCATCATTTGTCCAATTCATTGTGCACAAAGAATAACTGTAATTACATGGTTAGTTAATGCATACATTGCAGTTTTCTGGAGTATTTTTAGTTTATTTGAGTTGGTTTATAAATACAAGACTTACATGATTACTTATCACTATATAAAACTCTTTTAAGAAATAGTTTTATTTCACTTGTGTAACCTGAAAAGAATCTTTATCTCCACCTCTCTTAAATTCTACTAAATTTGATTTTATTAAATGTTTTCTTTTGTAAAATTCATAGAGATGCCTTAACTTGAATGTTTTTAGTTGGAGGGTATGTAATGATAAGGCTGATGCCTATAAATCAAATTATACCAATTCCCTCCTTTATTTGTCCAGAAAACGCACAGTGTGGATTTGCGGCCCAAGAGAAGTCAAACCCAAACCAGGTAGCTTTATCAGCAAATGAATCAAAAGACTTCAGGGTAATACTATTGTGAGAGCATGTTTTTATCCCAAAAATATTTTGACGTGCAGAAATGATGAAACAAAGTACAGAAAGAGATGAGTTTAATGAAATTATAGTGAAAAGCTCACCATGTGACAGTGATTCAGCAAAACAATTATTTTCCACTAAGAGACAGGAGATGCTTAATTGCAAGCCTTATTGGTTAAGCAGTCGTCTGCCCCACTTTCTTTTTTCATCAACATATTCACAAACACAAAGAAATAACTTATTCAGTGCACATTATTATTATTATAATACTCACATATTTGACATATTCTTTCCACTGATGCCACCATGGCATTGCAATAAGAAACCAGTTGTGCCCTGGCTGGAGGCCATACCTGCTTTCTCTTTCTAACCAGCCTCTGCACATGAAGAATGAACACAAAGTATTAGTCGAAAGAGGGAAATTACAGTCCTCCTTTTGAAAGTATTAAAAGGTGATTCTGAAACCCACTTAAGATTCTGAGCAAAACACACACCTAATAATCTGTCCTTCCTCTTCTGGAGTGGCAGGTCGTAGCCCCAGAACTATATGACACACCTGGAAAAAAACAATTGTTGTTAAGAACTACACCACTGTGAGAGAAAAAACAACTCTAGTGGGGCTTTTCACAGAATTATTTTTAATTATGTAGCAAGATGATGTAAAATTGAACAAACCACTGACAAAATAAGTATTTTGAGTTATAAGCTTCACAACCTGTTCCTACTGTTAAGACAAAGATACTAAGAACATCAAATGTCCCAAGATAAATTAAAGTGAACAGAAAATGAGTGTTCATTATTTTTAGATCTGAATCACACACTATGAGAGATCACAGCAACTGACAGGGATCAGATACACAAAAAATTAAGATGTCTGTATGTACTAGAGAGAGGGAATGAGGAAATGGGAGAATGAAAGCTGTTGGAAGAGGGTAAGCTAAAAGTTGTTGGGTTTTTTTTAAAAAAAAAAAAAAAAAGGAAATGGGAAAAATAGGGAGAAGTGGTTATGTAAGGGACTGAAAGGAAAACAAGCACACAAAGAGACCAGGGAGAAGTTTAAAGCAGTCCAACCAGCCAGTCCCCATCAGAAATGCTCTCAAAATTATAGAACATTCTCTGATGTCTGATGGTTTGGGTTTTTCAAAAATTCTTTTTGAAACAAACACAGAAGAAAAAGGCACCATTCCCTAGAGGGCTGCCCGATGGGGTGGGGGTTTATTCCGAGTGCAAGGCAGAGTCCCAGGTGGCTAACACTTTCCCCTCTCCCAGCAGCTCCCAGCACAGGCCCAGGGAGCAATGAGTGGAGGGGAACAGCCTCTGGGGGAGGGTTTGCTTCCCCTGGCAGGAGGGGGCTCAGCTGCCTCCTCTCCCAGACGGTTTTCAAATTGGTTGCTACTCATAACATGATTTATAGTCTTTTCCTTATGTCTCTTTTGAGGCCATCAATTTGCATCTCAGCTGGAGATTTCTAATGACTGGTGAGATATCTTATTTAGATTTATATTACAGTGTGAGTGACTATTTCACATTCTGAATAAAACAAAGGCCATTAGCTGCTGGGAAGCAACAGATTTTCTAGCACACACAACACAGCTGGCTCTGATATTTCTCTTTAACTCATGTAGCACTGTGCTAGCATCAGATTCTTTGTAGAAACCAACCCCGCTGCAAACAAACCAATTTGTTGACAAGCTTTCCAAGGCACTCAGACTCCTCAGCTTTTCTGTCTGCAGAGGAGACACGGGGACTCGTGACAGCTCAAATAGATGCCCAGACAAATCAATGGCAGACTCTGCCCTGTGCAGCTGTTGAGCCTGCAGCCCGAGATGAGGGGGCCTCGTGTGATAGTTATCAAAGGAAAGAAAAATAAAAATCTAAAGTGAAGATGTAGCAACTGTCAGGAGAAAAAAATACTGCAAACGAGGCCTCCAACAAGCAATGTGCAACAGTGATGTGCAATCATCAGGACAAATTTATTAGATGTTCTTTCATTCTGCCTCAATATTGCATAGATATTTGTTAGTTCATCAATATTAAATCATGACAGGATATTTCATGCTAGACAGTCTAAAAATAAATGACAGCCCTTCTTGAGAAGGTTGCAACGTGAACAAAATCTGATGCAATTAGAGATAAAAAGAATTTGCAGAACTTTCTGATTTTATTCTTGTCAGCTGTGGTGTAGCTGAAGGCCTCAGAATACTCTCTACTCAGTTGCCCTGAAGTTCTTGGAAAAGTATAGCTCAAAATACAATTTATAAAGCAGTCTCAGGTCATAAACAGGAGAATCAGTATCACGCTACTCAGGTACCCTCTCACAACAATTATTTCTTTAAAACCCACACAGCTTTTCCCTAATGAAATATTTTTCTGCTACAATCTGACCCTGTAATGGATTAAGCTTCACTGGTAAGAAGAGAACAGAGCCCAGTGGTTCTCTCTGGCCCTCCCTGGAAGAACTGAGATTGATGCACAGGACTGGAGGTGAATATGAAATCAGGACAAATCTTCAAGGTTCCGTTAGGATTATTATTATTATTTAAACTCAAAGTATCAACCTCTACAGAAAACAGGTAAGGAATAAACAGCAGTGAATGAACATACTCTTAGGGGGTTATTTTCTGCACAAAATGAGCCAGTGCTAAAATATAACAGGTTTAAGGATTTATAAAAATCTAATTCAAGCTCAATTAAAAATAAATTCAGTACACACTTAATCCTCAGCTTCTGCAACATAATAGTGATATGGTACCACAGCTTGCACAAACTGCTTCATTAAGCAATGAAAGGTCCCTTAGATGGCCTTAACAAAAAATGTAAAGGGCAAGTGGTTATAAAGAGTTAGAAAAACCTTTTCTCATTTCCTGTGTCACTTCCTTGGCAAAGATTTGCAAAAAATCTGTTTAAGAACAGAACCTTTTTCTAATAGAAAATATAACAGCAGATAGACGTGAAATTTCTTTTCATTTTATAAACAGGATGCTACATTCACTTTAACAAATTGCACTTTAGGCATCTCCATACACTTGAGAAAAAGAATAATCAAATAGTGAATCATTCCATCAAGGAAATGCACGACTGCAAAAACACAGAACTGAAGAACATTGGCCAAAAGCTGATGCTGCACTTCGTGGCCACGCAAAAAGCTCTAAGTTAACTACTGTCATTTTCAAGTTTAAATTTCCTCTAAACATACCTGAAAAAGTAGATTTAAAAATTCATTGGCAAGTGCACTCTTCACACTCCAGATCTGGTAGTCCTCCAGAGTGAGGTGTCCAAGCTTAGTGAAAGGGAGAAGAAAAGGGGAAGGGAAAACCATCAAAGCATTAACATACTTCTGCTAAAATGCTCCTCAGATGTGTCATACAAGGCATGGCAAAGCCAATGATTTGATAAAAATTAGCATCTACCACTCTGGGAATAAAACTGGATCCAATGAAAGAAGAAAAATCCAGTGTTAACATAACATATGTAACCTACAGAACCACAAATCTTTGAGAGTACAGAGGACGAACTATGCCCAGCACAGAACCTCTGCTCCTGCTCTCCATCCTTCAGGTGTAGGATTCATACTGCACTAGTCAAACTTTCTCAAACCATGAAAGCAGCAGAAGCAGCATGTGACTGGCCAGGACAATCACTCTGTAGGAAGCAAAACAAGACTAAGATGATCTTAGACTTTGATCATCCAAATAAGGTCTGCACAAATAGGTACTTGCATCCCTTCAGAAGCCCATCATCTTCCTCTCTGGGTTGGTAAAAGCTATTTTGGATCATCAAGTCCTCATGATCTTACCTTATAATGCAAGTCTTATTAGTTCTTAATCACTTGCAGAGTTACAGTAGCATAACACTGACCAATGGCAGAGGATCTTCAACAACTCAGTGATAGGATCAGTCTGAATTTTTCACATTGTATTACAATTCAAAGCCATTTTTGCAGAAATGGCAGTTACTTTGCCTCTCCTTACAGACCATATTCTCCAGGTCAAAGCTAACGTAAGAAAAGCGGTTAAGTAATTTATGTAATTACGGCACCATCCTCTTTCCAGTCCGACATTAATGATGCAACTATGAAAGATATTCTGAAGATTTAGACTCTTTTTTTAACACTTTGTGGAAATCAGACTGCCTTGTACTTGCTTATAAACTGCCCTTCTTCAAAAAGCAAACAATAAAAACCTCAAAGGATGAAAGAAAGAGCTCACTAAAGCCTTATTTCCTACTGCTTTGGTAATGAAAGAATGATAATAAAATATCTGCCCTCCATGACAAGTGTTCAAACAAGTAATTAAGCATTTCTAGACATTCTTTATAGGTTTTTTAAAATACTTTGTTTCCAGACACTCTTCCTAATTAATGAAGCAAAGGATAAAGTAATAGAAACAACTGCCTATATTGTTTGCAGATGATAGTGCCTATCTCGAAAAAGCAAGAACACAATTAAAGACTTACTTTAATTATGTAACTGGTAAAGCACAATATAAACCAATATAAAGCACTACTGGGAGATGCTGTGTGTCACAACAGTCATGACAAATGCCTCTATAGTTTCAAGGATACTCAGCTCTGAAACAATATTGTCATATATAGTTCACTGGTTGTATATGATATTATTGCAAAGTAGTTTGAAAATGATAATGCATAAGTCACTACTGAATTAATACAGTTCTGTTCCAGCACAGGATAATGTGTCTTTACAAAGCATAAAATATAAGATACTCTAATTCACTACCCCTTTTTTCATAAGGCCACTTTTAACATGAAACAAAAGAATACTTTCTCCAGAATAAAAGCCAAGCATCAGATTTAAAAGTGGCATTAATTATGCATAGCAAAGCCTTGCAAACAGTATATGCTTCAAATTCATTTCAGCTGGTTATGTATTTTTGGTTTAGTTTCATATATAAAAAAGGCTTATAAAATTCAAACATGTTCTTTCTCTCAAAGAACAATATGGAAAATTTTAATGGAAAACTGACATTTCTTGAAAGTAATTCTTTTATTGACACATCCCTGCTTTAAAGAAAGCACAAGATTTTACTTCCTTTCTTATAAATAAACCAAAGGTAGTAGGATATAAAAATGACAAGGAAAGAACAGCAAATTCCTACCTTTGTGGTATCATGCATTTTCAAAATATCTTCTACAATTTCAGACAAATCCATATCCAATTCCTTAACAAACAAAAGGATTAGAAAAGAGAGTTAAATTCTCACAGCACACTCCAGAGCTGCATGAGTTCAGAATAAAAATGTAACTGTAAGAAATGTTGATGATGCCTCCATATAATTTGCACCCAAGTGCTTCCAGACAGTTGTACTTTAGTATCTAAGGTTTCTTTATAAGAACATAACACATAACACAAACCATTCTGCCTTGGTTAATGGCAGGGCAAGGTAAGTTACATCCAGACCCCAATACTCCTCAGCTAAGGTTGTCCAAGGAACCCTGTACCCCACTGAAACCATGTTCAAACAATATTCACATTCCTACTTTTGAAGGATGACCTCTCTCAACAGCTCTCCTACAAGGACAGGCTGGGAGAGTTGAGGTTGTTCAGTCTGGAGAAGAAAAGGCTCTGAGGAGATCTTACTGTGGCCTACCAGTGTCTAGGGGGCCTACAAGAAAACTGGGGAGGGACTTTTTATGAGGGCCCGTAGTGATAGGATGAGGGGTAACAGCTTCAAACTGGAAGAGGGGAGATTTAGATTAGCAATTAGGAAGATGTGTTTCATGATGATGGTGGTGAATCACTGGAAAGGTTGCCCAGGGGCGTTGTAGATGCCACAACACTGGATGTGTCAAGACCAGCCTGGACGGGGCTTTGAGCAAACTGGTCCAGTGGGAGGTGTCCCTGCCATGGCAGGGGTTTGGAACTAGATGATCTTTAAGGTCCCTTCCAACCCAAACCATTCTATGATTCTATGACTTTAAGAAACAGAATCAAATAAATAAAACCCTAAATAAGACTTACAGGTATTTTATCAGTACGATTATCCTTCCAGACCTCTAAAAGTGCAACCACCATCTCTTTAAGCTCAGTGCGAGACAAGACACCATCCCGGTCAATGTCAAAAACCTTGAAGCAAACTGAGAAAAAAGGAAATTACTTTTCTATGTTAGAACTATTCGACAACTGCTTTTTTTTTTCCTTGCAGAATGTAAGTCTGAGGAGTCACAAGAACATGATTTAGTGCTGACAGTTTGGATGAGGCAGGATGCATGTGTGGTGGTGAGGAAATGGAGCAGCTGTGTTTAATAAACTGAAATCTAGATTCCTGCAATTCTGTGCTGTGTTTTCTGCTGTGCCATGGCAGGGAACATATGTGCATCCAGAAATTTCCAGTGAACGATAGCTTTTAAGTTGCAGCATATGGCTTTGGAGAAGTATGGACCAAAGGTATTACCAAACGCAAGAACCTTGCAGGGAGTCAGATGAAAACTAGACAGTAAATAAGCCAGAACATGCTATTTACCACAAGACAATCAGGTAGGACATTTGTTTTATATTAAATATAGTGAAGAGATAAGTGTTTGCACTTTCTATACTGAAATACACACTTCTGCATCATAATGCAGAACACTGCAAAATGACATCTGAAATTTTTTTTGAACCAAACAGGTTGATAATTTATATGAAGCTATGGATAAGTTATAAAATATACAGAACGAGGTTTAATCATCCTTTATAAAAAGAAGCCTTGATATTTAAGATTTAATTTTTTAACTTGTAGAGTCTGTCACCTTTCACAGACACATATTTGTTCCGTGGGAAATATTGCTAAAAAGGTGAAAACAACTGAACTTTATTGCTCCAACTGAAAAAACTTCTCTAAAATTTATAGTTACCATTTCACATACTTACACTTCTGCCTTTCTGCCAAGGGTCCCCTGCAACATGCTGAGAGCCCACAGGAAATTTCTTTAAAATCTATGTGATTGTCTCGGTTTTCATCAAAAGCATTAAACAAACCTGCAAACCACAAAAGCATCTCCTGTTACAGCACCTGGCTGAAAGAGCTGACAATCATATCCAGCATTTACAGGAAGGGTTAATGGTTAACATTTGAAAGAAGTACAAACACTTGTAACTAATTCTTACAAAGTGTAATAAAGATAATTAAGTACTACTGAGGCTATTTTTCATAAGGTGAATTAGATCACTCGTATATGGCTAGAAAAAACTGGAGGCAGGGTGGGGAGGCAATCAAATAGCCTTATTCTCACACCTTCCTTGTAATGACTGAGCTATAGAGTGCACATCCAAACCAGTATGGTCAGGACCAGCATTGCCACAAAAGCCAAAGGACCAAAAGAGTAAAGGTTCCCGGGTGCCAAAGGCTTCAGCATTTCTGATGTGCCTGACAGAAACTCCTGTGAAAATCACTGAATACCACTGCAAATTTGGCTCTGAGTGAGTCAGGAGGTTTCGTTACCAGCCTTCAAAGGATTTAAGAGCTCTGCTTATTCAGCACATGTAGCTTTTCTTTAATCCCATTTAAAAAATATTTTTTTTTAGTGACAATGACTCACTTGCACTATAGAGAATGACCAGGAGCCATTCCGGTTTCTCCAGAGTAGCTGTGTAAGTTTCTAACACTAAGTAGATAAAACACACTTACAAGCAAAAGGATGTAGGGACACACCCCTATTGAACTGAACATAAGTTCTGCTGTTTTAACAGCTTGAATTTCCCATTTTCTACTTACTGCTGCCACTTCTCAGTAAAGCTGCCATTTGGTGATAAAAGACTGTCACTCTAGGACTGCAGACAAAAACTAGCATATAAGTAGAATGTTACTTAATGTCCTTATGTGTGCAGCAACTGGTAATTAGACAATTGCAACCTCCAGTTATTACCAGAGTGCCTTCAACTTGAAAGACCAGCTTGCTTATTAATGTCTGCGTTACAACATACAAATCTCCTGAGCAAAATCTTCCTTAACTTACACTATTAGGGAAGACTCTTTCCTTGACTGCATGGTGTAACTTCTGACTTGCAGGCTGAATTGTCATTTGTAGATGACTTAGTTTAAAAACAGTCTTCTATTTTCTCTCATTCAGGGACAGCAGTTTATTTGGTCATTACAGAATCTTAAGGAACTCCATGAAAATTTCTAAGCAACTACAGGGCAAATTATGTATAGAGTTTGACATATATTCAGACAGCTAATAAGAATGCAACACACAGAAGCATTGCTTCCTCCATCATTCCAGATTTCCCAACAAATACAGATTTCTCAGGCATCTTTTCTCATTTTCAAACATTCAGAACTCAGTGGAATGAATCTGCAATTTAAGCTTAAAATCCATTTTTAAACAGGTCTATTTGTAAAGCCATGAAACTCATGCCAGCAGACCATTAGGCACTGAACACCAGAGCAACATCCCCTCCTTGCACACCTGATGGAAGTTCCGTACCTTCACTCAGAGATTGGTGAATAGGAGGGGAAACTAAGGGGGCAAATGTTTCTAAATCAAAACGTCCAGTTCTTGACTGAGCTTTCAGCAGCCAGTAGCGCTTTTCGAGGTCGATGATGTCGGATTCTTCCACTGCATAATCAACAAAAACAAAAGACATTTTGGGTAATACCCAGACCATGTAAGAATTCAGCAACAAATAAAAATGCAGCATTATTTTGTCACAAAACCAAAGGATGTTACTTTTCTTATGTCTGACTCCTGCATATAAAACTAAAAATACGAACAGTAGAGAAATAAAGGTCCGATTTTGCTTTCTTCAGAATCATCTCATCTATTCACCTTCTAGGATTTCAACCTCAATAACACATCACCATAAGTGTTTAGAAATACAGAAATGAACTTTTCCCACTGCTAAAGGCTCCAGCAGTCTCTTATTTTCACATAATTCTTCTTAGTGAATCGAACAGGTAGATTATATTTGTAATACCTTATTTTTCAGTGTTTAAATCCTCCAAAGGATGCAAAGTAGCATTTCAAGAAAAATCCCAGAACGTTTATGGGGAAAAAAAAAAAGAGCACTTGGTTGCTCTTGAAAAATTCTTCTTTGAAAATTTTAGCTGCCTTATACAGTAATAAGGCTAAATTTTAACGTGACATTTAAACACTATCTCAGCATTAATTTTTTCCAAATATAAAATAGTTCGTTTCCATTTATTACTTATACTATAGATGCACTTAGAAATCCAGACAACATTGGGGATCGATTATACAAACCTAGAAGACATTTTATATGGAGGAACTTACAAGCTCTTTTAAAGAAGAGGAAAAAGCCAAAACCCCAGTAAAACAAGGTGCTAGACAAAGGCAAATAAAAATAGCCAGAAGAATAATTTGTGTTTTTTTCAAAACATAACATACAAATTCCAGTCTCCTTATAGTTTATCCTTGAAATGTTATATACTTTTATATATATATATTTATACACATATATATATGAACTTTCTGCTCGACAATACTTTTAACCTTTTTATATATGCAAGTGTGTCACAACACTGCTTTAGGTCAGTGCAAATTAATTGGTTCTCAAATAGATAAGTAATGACAAAGCTGTCTATATTAAGAACCACTACGTGTGATCCCATTCCCAGATGGTTCCGAGTCTTTAAATCCGCGCCAGCTTTCTAATAGGTTTAACTTGAGCTATTTGGCCTGGTTTAGCCTACAGAAACAATAATAATCCTGTAAAGGCTTAAGAACACAAGAGACACAAAAAAAGTTGTATGTCAAATTGAAATTTTAGTGATTTCTTTTCCTATTTCTGCCACGAGGAGTAGTAATTTAATCATAATAGTAACTTAGCTAACCTACAATAAGCATGAACTAGTTGTAAGTACCCAGCAGGTACATCATACAGCATCAAAACCCACACAATATCTTACCCTCATCAGTAGAAAGTTTGGAAAAATTTTAACAGAAGTAGAACATCTGGGGTTTTTTGTTAAATGTATTTTAGAAAAGTATCTGAAGTAGAGTTGGAGGAGTGGGTTTGAGTCTTCCTGGAAAATATTTTTAGACAGTCTAACTAGAAAAGTTAGATCAGTGAAAACACATCCTCCTTTTCCTCTTCTGCTCTGTTCAAGCCCTAGACAGACCGTGTACCAGCATGCACCACACCCACACCAATGCTGCCTTTCTAGGGTCATGTTCTAACCTAACTCCAGGCTGCACAGAGTTTATCTGCCCCCTTAACCCCGGGCACATGCTGCAGCATCCTCACTTGCTTCATCATCAGCTACTGTGCACTTACAGAGTAAGTGACATAAGAGAACTGATCCAGAAAAAAAATTTAAGTGATTTCCTTTCTCCTCTCCCCCTCCTTCCCAGCTGGATCAATTCCCTTATCTGGCTTACCATCTCCTGCCTGTGTTGTAATCACAGAATGGTTTGGGTTGGCAGGGACCTTTTAAGGTCATCCAGTCCAACCCCCGTGCAGTGAGTAGGAACATCTTCAACTAGATCACCAGGTTGCTCAGAGCTCCATCCAACCTCACCTGGAATATTTCCAGGGATTTCTTCCTTCTCTCTAGTCTAAATCTCTTTTTGTTTAAAACCATCACTCCTTGTCTTGTTACAAATGACCCTGCTGAACAGTCTGTCCCCAACACCTGAGGAAGCAGTAATCTAAACATATAAAGGAACAATATTCTACTAGAAATCAAGAAAGAGAAATAGAGTAGTTATTTCTTTGAAGATCAGGATATAGAAATATCAGAGGTGCTTAGGACTGACACAGATACAAGCAGCTTTGTGAACCTACACAGAACACTGAAGTGATGTAGAACTGCATCCTCTGTTCCAAGAAACACAAGAAACCCAAAGAAACACAGGGATGTCTTGATGCTTTAAGGACATACCTGTCCCACACCAGTCAGCATATCAACAGGTAAGAGAGAAATCTACCCAACAAAACACATTTGCCCTCAATCTTGTTGCCTCCACAGGTATCAGGGTGCTACAGTACATATAAGAAAGAGCTCACAAGACATGACATTAGGACTAAAGTACCAGTATTCTGCAGGAAACAAAAAATAATTTAAAAAAAAAAGTATATTCATGGAGCTTCAAGAACAGATATAAACAAAAAGGAAAATAAACTAAAAGTAAAAGCCACTTTATGAGACAGAACATTAAGCACATGAAGAGAGTATCCCAGTACTATTATATTACCTAAACTACTGCACATGAAGGGCAAGTTTGCACTGTCATTTCAAAGCACTGCACATACACATTATCGCTCTCATTAGCAAATACAAAAGCATTATGCTAATTCTCTTGAGCATGAGCATGTAAATCACTTTGTTCCCTTTTAATCTACCTTTGTGACTAGGCAGAATAACAACCGTGCTGGTTGTGCTGTGCTCTTGAAATGATGCAGCACTACAAATACTCCAAAAACAGAAGGAAGCTCATGTTATCCTTACTGAAGAGTAAATCTGCAGCAACTGGCATTTACTGGATGGTGTGTTATTTATTTTTAGTAATTAAGGACTGAAGAATAGGCTCTCTGGCAAAATAAAACATTCTCAAGTATCTACAGCAGAAGCTAGCTGTACTCCTTTAAAATTGTACTTCACACATTCTACAGTGCCAGCTATTGCTTTATGATTTGAAGTTCAGGGAAGAAAGGTTATCAGAAAGCATCTGATCTGCATTTCTGTCAAGCACTGGTTGAAATTACATGACTGGTTGAAATTAAAAGACAAAGAATTTTCAAATAATCACATTCAAAAGAATAGCTGAGAAGTATTAGCACAAGTGCTACACTGATGTTATAGCCAAGGCAGGTCCAGAGCATTGACTTTGTGCCAAAGAGCCAAACATTTTAGAAAATAAAGCTGACAAAGTAGTAAATAACATTCTTTGTACTGGCTGGACTTACAAAACCTAGGCCAGGTGCAAGTAAAAACATGGCAAAATTATATTTTCCATTCATAGCAACAACTGATTGTAGCCCAGTGCAATAGCTTCACTTACATAAAATACAGGAAGATTTCTTGGATTACAGCTGACATGAAAGTTTCTCTGCAGTTGAAAAGCCAGCTGTTACATAATTTGATTTCTCCAGAGTAAAGGGGGTTTTTTTGCACGTAATCTTGTAAATCAGTCTCAGGATATGTAACGCATCATCTATTCCTCCATATATGTAAATGAAAAGAAATCTCTTGCAATTTACGATATATACATATAATCATATTTGTTATTGAAGTCTAAATGAAGCGTGATAAAAGCAGACTGTGCTTATTATCCAAACATAGTAATGTGTCTGAAAAATGCTATATTCTACACAGGTTTTATGTAGACAAAGGATTTTACCTTTTAAAAATAAAACTTTTTTTCCTAATACCTGTTCAAATCACATCAGGAAATATGAACTGGGCTTTCATTCAGTAGTTAAAATTTTAAATAGCTTATGATTATTTTAAAATTATACCTTATATAAACAATATAGTCCAAAACATCAGAACAGACTGGCCCTCTAGGGCAAGTGTTCATTTTTGTTAATTAAACATATGATATGATTATTTGAGGTCACATGGAGATATTATGCATCTGTGAATACATATACCATATGTATGTTATGTATACCATATTTAATCATATACTACTGGTTTACCACCATATGCTATTTTATATTTCCCTCATCACTTGTCAATTAAAAATATTAAAACCTTGAAGATCTGTAAAATTATGACTACTGTTTCCTAGTTCAATTCTCTAAGAATTAGACGAGTACAATCAGAGGAATAACAACATCAGGTATGCCTCAAGCTACAGTCTTCATATCGTAAAGGAAGAACAAGTAAATATTTTCAGCAAAAATATGCATCCGAGAAACTCTAAATCTACTAAAAATGAGTTAATTTGAAACCAGCTGCCACGCTGTGATTGACAGTCAAGTTACATGATGGAGATAAGCACTAAAAAAAAAAAATGCATCCTTCATTTTAATGCCATTTCTATAAAATATATGCCCTTCTTTAATATTACATAGGTGGCAAGCCAAGAATTATCTTTTATCCTAGGAAAAAAAAAAAAGTAAAAGTATGTTTTCATTTCAGGCACTATTTATTACATTTCTTTACACGACCAGAATTAACCAAGTATTTCAATATCACTTAGAACTGTAATTGGTACCCACCTATTGGGACAATCCTCTCTGGCTCACAGCAGTAGAAGCATACCATATTCCCAACATTTTAACTGAAACTGGGTTGGTTTTACTGTTCACCATCATCTCCCCCAGGCAAAACCCAGTGCCCAGGCGCAGCGAGAGCTCTTCATGGCGCGGCGGCTGCGTCAGACCCCAAGGCTGAAGGACTGAAACCCAACCAGCTCTCCTGCCTAAACACAACTGTTTGTGGCTTTCAAATTAACACGCCAAAGGCTCTGGGATGTGGGCACAGAGAGAGGCTTTGCAAGACATAAAATAGCCTGGGAACTAAGAGGATAACAAAGTGGCAAGATACAGATTAAGTGACACTGAGGCTTTTTCTTACTGGCCTGGTCCGCTGTAATACATTTTTTTTTTTCTTTCCTAATTGAAAAATGGACAGAGAGAAAGGAATATTATAACTTGAACCAAGATCCTTGTGTCAGACACGACCATCCAGGCATTTATCTGACAGAAGATAGCATGTCACCACCTTGAGATGGGAATCTGTACAGAAGAGGTATTAAACACTACAGCTCCTCTCAAAGCATAAGTGTTCATGCACTTGGAAGAAAATAGCCAAGAACAAAATATGCTCTTAAAGGCACCTTTAATAAATCCAAAATCTTCAGGATTATCTTCTAGTGGCCTTCCATCCATCATTAAGAGACGGTGTTTCAAGAGTGGGTACCACTACTGAAGTGGGCAAGCTACAGAAGATGTATTTAACATCCAGACAAGCTCTTAATGTGAGCAAAGTTGAGTGATCACTTCATTTCACTTTCCTTTCACAGAGTCACATCTTCATCTTACCATAAAGCCCTACAGGTTTAGAAACTCATCTCTGACAGAAGATGTTAATTCCACAACATTCAGCTTCAATTTTGTACTGTTTCAAAAACTCACTCTTCCATTTCAATCATGCTGTCTGGTTAGCCAGAGCTTCTCTTATTTATTATGTTAAATTAGCAATAACTGTATGTTCTAAAATATAATTATTATACCGATTACACACTGTCTTACTGCATCTCAGTACATAAGAGCTGTCAGAAAAAGCAACAGCATTTTGATGATTTTTTCTGATAACAGAATAAAGTCTCTCCAATTCAAAGGAGAATTAGGATGTTCTTTAATGAGAACTCAGCGCCACAAGAAGTGGATAACCGAGTACAAATTACATAGTCTTTCAGTTTGGAAGCACTAACCCCTCTAACAAATGGGAGTATTCTCCCCATGGAAAAGGACTGAAAACCTGAGGATATAAGCCCATCACATGACACTGAGACACACCAAAATGACTCAACATAGGAATCAACCTATGTTACAGGAGAAGTGTTTCCAGCCAATGAAGGAAACCAATGAGGTCTCACCTGCAGTCAGTATGACAGCAATGAACCACCCAAGTCAGAGGTGAAACAGGGGATGGAGCATCTGGTCTGAAACAGCCCTGAACTGGGCTCCTTTGTCAAGAAAAAACATGAGTCACTTGTATTTATGCTGAATGGTAAAAAGGAAAGAGAGCAGAGACCATCTGAAATCAAGGCAAACGATGACAGAAAATTAGGACATAAACTGCCTGCAAATACATGTAGATCATGTACTGGAACAATTGTTCCCAACTGGGGGAAAAAAAAAAAGCCTCAATATCTTATGAAAGGAATGATACAGTGACCCCTGGGGATCTGCATGTGGTGGAGAGGAGACCCTTCCACATGTCTCATGTTCCCATACGTCCCTCTGCCAAACCAAGCCACATAGAACTCTGCTTTGCAGGTAGGATGGAGCCAATTTCATTCTGATACTGGGCAAAGCAGCCAGGGGATGCAACAAAATGACATCCTCCAGAGGCAGAGAACTGTTGTAATATTGAATTACTGCATTTGGACTAAAAGCACCAGAGAGTAGGTGTTTAATTTACAATTATTAGGGATGTAAAATGATTTGGGGGAATATTCCCCTACAGAGAATTTTATTGTTAGTAGTAGTCCCTGACAGGATTTATCATTGATTTACATGCTCCACTACAGTGCTATTCATTATGATGGATTAAAAAAAAAATATAAAAAAAAATGGAAAGGTTCCTGATCATGGCATGAAACTGAGAAAATCCAAACTAGTGCTAGTTGGCCAGTACTCAGGTGTAGGAGAGACTCATATCCCCAAAACTGGTTTTTAAGAACAAAGGTCCATGAAAAACTTAAGTTATTTTGGTGGCTTTCAAATCAAATGATTCATATTTATGATTTAAGTGAAATGGAACAAAATCTGATTAAAAGCAGAAACTGTGTGCAACTTCCTGTGACTTTAAAATTTCATTTCTAATTATGTGTTGAGAAATATAATTGAAGTCATCTGCATACCAAAATAAATGTTATTTACAAACAAAAACTCAGAATTCCTTTGTTTCCCTGATAGCTTGGCTCATTAAGCAAATTTAAATGGAGTCACCGATGCTCTGCAATAAAACGTGTGCTGTCTGTTCCTAAATCAATGTTAATAACTTCCACTATTTTTATCACTGCAATTTTTCATGTCTCTGACACATTACTCAAGATGTTTAACGAGAGCACACTGCGAGAGGAGGTATGGAAGGCTTGGGAGGGGTGGCTGGAGCTGAAGCCAGGAGAGGGTGTGCTGGGATCCACCAGAGCCCAGCAGCCAGGTGAGGAATTGGGAATTGCACCAGCAAGCTTCACAAACTGGTTTTCATTTTACAGCAGAAGAAATGTCTAAACTTTCACTATATTCTGCTAAAGATGCTTGCCTAGGTTTCCTAAACATCATCTCAGTTACTTGTTCTCCCCAAAGGCCACTGTTCTCCCAGGTAAAAGCATCAAAACCAAGCCTTATAGAAAAAGAACTGTCACAACTGCTCTCGCTGTTTCACACATTCAGCTGCTAAGAGGAACACTTCCGTAACTAATTTCTTATTCTTTAGATTAACCTGATTCAGCAGCGATTATTAAACTTCAAAACCAAACCAACAAGGCCCCAAGTATTCAGACTTTACTGCAACTACTTCCAAGTGCTCAAGCATTTGTATTTTCCTTACTTTTGCATCTGCTGTATGGAATTCCTATAGTGTCTCAAATCCCAAGGGAAATCATCGGATACATTATAAGGAAAGTATTTGTGCAGACCTGGGGGAGGCTGCTGAGGTCACTGGCAGGTTAGCTCACCAGTTCATCTTCCTATTATCTTAAATTCCTGTCAGTTTTCCACATCTGTCATCTGAAAGATACTGGGCTGCAGACATCCTAACTCAGCACTACTTTCTGTTTTTCTTATTACAACATTTAAATGGAAAAGAACAGAGTAAAATTTAATCTAGAGGTCCAAACATAACTGTTATATGAGCTTTCCAAAATCTTTCTAATTTCTTTTTTTTCCAAATTTTTCTAATATGTTTCTCATCCAGTCTCCTTAATTTTGTTTTTCATGACAGCACTTCAGTCTTAATTTCTCCAATTCTTCATTTTAAACTGAAAAAATTGACAATACAAAAAGCTTTCTTCTTGATACAAGAGCATAGGTGTGAGTCAGCTAAAGTACAATATTATGCTCTTCAGGATAAAGATCATTTCTTTTCTGAATCATTTATTTTGCACGTGACATAGCTGGGGATGGAGCTGAGAGCCTGGCTGCAGATGTTAACAGTGACAGGTGTATCAAAACCAACATTAAATATACAATGAAATCTACTAAAACAGTAGCTCTTAAAAAAAAAAAAAATCATAAACCTCAGTTTCAATATAAACAACCTTTCTGCAAAAAGTATAATAAAAACCGTTCAGAAAAAGTTTCAAGTTCAAAGCATGAAAAAAATCAGAGAAAGTTCTGAGTTAACATCCAGAGGCCTGAGGTAAAGCTTTTTTTTGAACACTTCAGGCAAAGGAGACTTGACAAGGTTGGGGGCATGGCAGACCTCCATCTGATACAGCTTGAGAGATTTTTCCCAGGGCTGAAGTCCAGAAAATTCAAAGAGGGCTTGGCTATTTTTTCTTTAGCTTATATATCTCTCTTGTCCATTACATCTCAGAGTATTTAGTTGTCTTCTGCAACCTCAATGTCTACTGCAGCCTCTCATGTAACACAAATAAATTACCCATCTATAAACTTCTGATTTTATTACGCGTTTTCATTTCAGATTATCAGAACAGAATTTTAATACTCATATTTAAAACCAAGAGAAAATACTGTTTACTGCTTTATTCAAGTAACACACCCATTAAAGAGATTAAATGCCACACTGACACCAACAAAGAAAAATTATGAGTACATAAACCACAACCAGACTGCTCAAATCACCAACATCTCTGTAGCAAACGCCCTTCTCCTAGGATACCAAAGGCCCTTAGATGCTTTACTGTAAGGTATGCTTCCCTGCACATCAACTATAATTTATCAGCCTTTTGTTTTTACTTTTTATTTGGAAACCAGCTGCTCCTTCTTTTATATTAATATAGACATAAGGAAGCATTTGTTCTTTGGAGACTATTCTTAAATGCAAATTCTGAGGAGGCTTCTCCTTAGTTAATTTAGTACCTTGACTAGATCACATGCCAAGAATATTATTTATTTTACTGCAGAAAGCCAATTAAGGAGCAATCCTTATTTTTGAAATGAGAATGGTTTTCAGAACTGTCTCAATAGTTTTATACATACTGTATCCAAAAGACCAAATATAAAACCAGTATTAATGTCAAGTCCCTTCAGATAAACGTATTTGTCAAAGAGACGGTATTTTCCTTTTTTTTTTTTTTTCATTTGCTCAATAGCAAACTTCTACTATAAGAAGTGTTGTAATCTCAGTATTATCTCTTATGTCCTTGTAGATAACAATATTTCACACGTCATAGCACAAAAAGCTGAGAACAAATTAGCACGAGAAGAAATTTCTCTCGCTGAACAGAACTGCATGTACCTCATCAGAGAGAGATTTAACGAACAACTACAGCAAGGCAACACTGTGTGAACTCTGGAACAGTTTTATAATGACAAACACCAGTTACTTACAGTGAGTGACACCAGCCAGGGTCTGGTAGAAGGTGGGAGTATCACTATCATCAGTGAGTGTCACGTACACACCTCCAGACAGCAGCCAACGGGAAAATGTGAAAGCATCTTTGTTGTGCAACAGCCAAACCCTGAACTTCTCATAGTTTACCTTTTCACCCTGTAAGAAAAATAAGAAAATGTGGGGATTTCAGTTTTTCTCTCCTTTCTTACTACCAGTAAGCAGGACGCATCCAGCTGTATGAACAAGAACTGGGACAATCTCCTATGAAAATAAACACTAAAATAATTCTTTTCTTTGGAGCCCTGCCTGTTCTTCCCTTTCATTCTGAAATACAGCACTGGGGAGGACATGAAGACTCCTCAGCTCTCTCTGCATTTCAGCCACCTACTCAGTGTGGCCTTTGGAAAGTCATTTACTCTGAACCTCAGGTTAAAGGGATTAGGAGAAAAATGGTTGCTTACAACTCAAAATAACAGGTTATTTTTATGAATTTGACTTTATTATGATAGATAAAAGCTCTTTTGTGCCAAGTAACAGGTGCTATAAAATCATAAACATTCTGTTATATCTGCACAAGTACACAAACACTTCACATAGAAAAATTAGCTTTGTGAATAACTAACAGTATGATTCATCACTGCTGCAGAGTGTCAATTTTTTGCCTCTATTGACCAAAACCCACTCTGAGGCACAGAGTTGCCATTTAGTTGAATGGTTTCCAAGCTGTGGCCATGAAACCCTAAGGATCAGCAGACTGACTCCAAAGCTAACTGAAATAAAAGCCAGCCTATTACCAGTAGACAAACATTATATGGAGATCCTAATCTCCAGTGGAAATAATCAGGGATCTGCAAAGTGAAAGAGGTTTCAAGTCATTGATTATTTAAACTTGCCTAATACCACAGACCACTGAACTTCACTGAATTACACCTCTACAGAATCCAACAATTTGCATTTGGCCATGGACCACCTGCAACTGCACCTGCAGAAAACTGAAACCCCACTATTTCCTCTGCCAGGTTGCTCAAAAGGTGAATCATCATCACTGCTAAAACACTTGCTTCATATTCCAATTGTAACGGGTTACCTAAGGCTTCAGAGTCATTCTTTTGATGCCTCTTTTTCCTAAAGAGTGTTGCACTTTTCCCCAGCAAATACATGCAGAATACTTACAGCTACCATCATAGACTTCCACGTGGTTATAACTCAGGGAAGTCAAGAGGCTACACTGCTATTCCAGCACCAGTTTAATCTGTATATAGCCACACTATTGACTGGCAGCCTGGTCCCAACCTTCCTCTTACCAACACTGGTTCTGCTCCTTCATCCCTTCTCGTTTGTGACAGCAATCACATCAGCGCGGTCATGCAGCAAAACAGATCTAGCTGAAAAATAACCTCCAGGATTAGAGGCTACAGAAGAAGGGCTTACTTCTCAGCCAGATCAGTTTCCCCGTCCAGTTCATCAAAGCATCATATAAAAATACCTGAGCCAGCACAAAGGTAGGAGAATGAATGACAGTCAGGAAAAGGGCAACTCAACAACACAGACTCTGCAGGATTTAACCCATTATGGAACCACTTGCTCAAGCAAAAACAACAGAGAAGAATAAAGCAGCCTACATTTTTTTAAAAAAAATTTCTCTAAGAGTTTGGATCAGAGACAAGATCATTTTCTTACTACCTGTTCCACTCTATTTTCCCTCTACTATTTTGTCACTGCTTTCTCTAAATGGAGCAAAAGTCATGTCATGTTTCATTAAGACTCTGTGTTGTTCCAGTGATTAGAGGAAGGACAAGGAAGAAGAGACAGGAAAGCTTTGGACAGGAGGAAAAAGGGCATTTGAAGCAAGTAATGCTTATAGCTGAGCCATGACAGAACCTGAGCAACTAGAGCAATACAGGTATCACTGACTTATAAATACACGTTTCCTGTACTTCAGAAACAACAGTGAGGAAAACTCAGATTTATTTTAAAGCTCATCCTTCCAGATAAGCACATGCAGTAATTGTGAAGGAAAGAACAGAAGTACCTATAAACACCATCCTTGAAAGCATAAACTCATCAGCCATACTGCAGGAAGGAAGGCCCACAGCAGGAACATTAAACTTTCTCACTCTCCAGCAATGACCTAGTATGATTAACAGGCCAGTAAATCCTGCTGAGTGGGTTATTACACTATTTTCATTTTAAAAGAAAAATCAATATACAGCATTTTCTTGAACAGTAAAATGGTATGAAGCCAGATTAATGCTCCTCTTCCTGCAAGTCTTCATGAAGTATTTCTGGATTTCTTGGACAGTGTGCAATTAACTTTTAGGGTATAATTTGTCACACCATATTGATGGAAATTATAAATAGGAAATACCAAAGTGGGTCAGCTCCAGAAACTGGACTGCAGTATACATATGATTTATGATTCCAGCCAAGAATAAAGAATGTAATCATTGCCTACAAAGCCAACATGGTACCACTGCCAGTTTGAATGAGTCTGCCTCAGCCAATGCTTGGAACAAAAGTTATCTTCAAACAGTAAAATAAAATGTAAGGTAATTAAGTAATCTGATATCCACAAATAAAGCTTCTGGTCAATCAGTTTTTCAGTGGCGTGTATAATAATGACTAAATTTTACTGATCATTAGTCCTCTGACAACACATGAAGCAACCAAAGCACAAAAACCTGACAACTCATCAGGATCACTAGCGCCAAAGAAGTATCTGGAAATACTTAAAAGTAACAATAGCCTGGTTTAGAGAAGGACTTCAGCAAGCATCACAAAGATTACATCTGTCAAACAACCTAAAGCACAAATAAATGTCGTAGCTCCTGGCAGGCATAGAGAGACAGAAGTAATACTATAAAACTATTATTTTTAAGCAACCACTGCTGGCAGGCATCTTTAAATCCAGGATGCAGATTTTCTTTCCCCTCTCAGATCTGTGTGCTAGATTTCTCTCCTAATCACAATAAAATGCCCAGAGTAACGAATAAAATTCCACTAGCAATATTAGTATTTAGATTGTCTTGAGAACATGATTACCCTTGGGAAATGATACCTTTCAAAGGAGTACAGTAAGGAAAGCAGCACGAAGAACACCTACATTTCTATACCAAGCTGCTATTCACATCAATAGAAATTACACATAATATTACAACATCACAAGTTCTTACCCAATTAAACAAGGTCAATTTGTTCCCATACATGCACGAGCATGTACATATTAGAGAAAAACAAAGTACCCAAAGTCATTTTCACTTTTTTGTAAATGAAATAGGATAAAACCTGTATGAAATACCTCAGAGAAACATTTCTTGAGTGACTCTGGAACTTTCCCATCAACCACATGCAGCATCTTCTCCATCTCGTCACGCACAACATAACTCCCAGATTCATTAGAAAAGAGACTGAAAATGTCTGAGGAAGCAGAGAGATCTTTAAGTGACTATAGTGGTCACATTTTTCATACATTAAGTTTATAACTGGCCGAGAATGCCAAAAGCTGTGCAACAACTAAAGAACTAAAAACTGAGACTGATTCCATTGCAATATAGCCTGGCAAGGTTTAGGTCAAGAAGTATCTCCTTTTTCTTCTACCATTGTCCACTATTCAAAAGGAAAATAAATACTATCAAGTCAGATTAACAAGGAAGACAAAACAACAGAAGTCAGTAGGCAGATGCTTTCATTTGTTTTGAAAAATATCAACACTATCCTCCTTCCTCTGCCCACATACAGATCATCAGTCTCTCTGTGGGATCCTAGCATTTATATTCATGATGAATTATCAAATATTTTATTTTAGAGAGCTGAGAAAACTAAAATTGACTGAAAAATACTACCTTTATAGGCAAACATATGCTCCAGTTACATACAAAAATAGGGACTTAGTATAGCACAATTCCTGTTTGGTTTAGGTCAGTGTGTTGTACACTCACTATCCGCTGTCCTGTTGGTACCGTTTTAAGTTATATTACTCACATTTTGCTTTCTCTTCCTCTCTGCCTCTTGTAAGTAGAACTAATCCAACTATCAAGTTATTGAAGTGCAGCCCTTTGGATATTCCTCCAAATGAACAGTAGATAACCTAGAAGAATAAAACAGAGAAGTGAACCAAAAGTTAACAGGGAGAACAAAGGTGTCAGAACCAAAAGCAACGACTATATCGAGGCTCTGCCCTGTGTAGTTTTTAGACCAGTTACCTCATGTTCAGCTAAACACAGTTTTGTAGCTCTTTCAGTATCTGTAAAATACCCAAGGTCTTTTAGTTATTGAAATGCAGACACTTTTCATGAACAGCAATATAAAAAACCTGTTAGACACCTCCAGTGACGACAGCTTCTTGCTCCCTCACTGGTGCTATTTCCCCAGGCTTCTTTATCAGGATAACGAAGAAATCTTCTCCAGACTAGGCTCTGATAGTCTCAAAGCCATCAAGAGGTTGTTGAAGCATGAAGTGTTCCATTGTCCCAGTCACAGGAGATGCACATCCAGTAAGCCATCAAAAACTACTGCTTCAAAAAGATGTGATAAACACAAAAAACCCCACAACAATCCATCAACTATACCTTAACTCTCTTAACACTGTAAGTGTTGCTAGAATGACCACTCCAGTTTAGTACCCTGCTCTAACAAGAGTATTTACATCTTGCTCCCAATAGAAAGCACTCAAAACCAAGGCTTCTACTCAGAAGCTGCAGCCATCAGGAGTGATGCAGCCAACAGAAGGGCTGAAGCATTCACCTTCATCATGTAAAGCTTGCACACAGCAGCTTAACTTACTCAACAGCATCTTAGCAGTGATTCAACACTGATGTATGAGATACAAAGGAAGTAAGTCATTTTAGGACAAACAGCAACTATATTTAGTAAATGAGAATTACTGCAATATATTACTTCACCTTGCCCCTGCTACAGAGCTCAGGTGAATACACCTATGCTGAGCTGCTCTTCAATCATGGACTCTTCCTGTAATCCCAAATCCACTCCTACAAGCACAAGTACTTCATTAGTACCACAAAACAGAAATCTGCATAAGGTACTGGAACTTAAAACACTCAGAACTTATCAATTATCCTTACATAGAAGAATTATTTCAGTGTCTGTGTCATATAATTTTATTTTCTTACAGGTATCACACTGAGCATCTAACCATCAAGAGAAAGTCTCAAGTCTGGCTGAGAGGGAACTACTACTGTGAAAGACCAGAACAAAGTGATTTGTCACTGACCACAGTTTGGAAAGCAGACCTATTTGCTGAATTTCTCTTTTAAATTATAACTTTTTCAAAGGGAAATACAAAGGAACAGAGATGAACTTCTATTAAGAGAAGTGTTGTGCACATTTTAAATAGCATTTCCCTTGCTTGCATCTGAATTACATCCCAAATAAACAGTATTAAGCCCAGGGTGGGTACATGCAGTTATGTATTGCTTTTGCGCTTTTCTCCAGTAAAGTCTTAAGTATATTCTTTGAGAACTGAGCTAAACAGAAATAGCAGACTTCAGAAGTCAGCAGAGCTCCAGAATGACTGTGGATGGACTCTCTATTTTGTGTTATTAGCCACGAAGTCGAGTGAATCATTAGTAAACCATGGGATTAAACCCACAGATCTTAACTGCAGCACCTCTATCCCTTTCCCTGCCTTTTGTTTGTTTTTAAACATAGGAACTACAACCAGACACAATTCTAAACAGCTAAAGCAGAATTTTTAATTCTTTTTGACCTCTTAAGCTCTGCTTGTTTGGGTTTTTTTTCCCTTGAAACTACAAATTTGTATAATGAATTTTAGCCTTTTCTTCAAGCCTATCAAAGAATCCATAACATCCTGGGGCCCACAGACAAAAATCCACCATTCTACAGAATGAGAACACTTTTAAATTTTTTAAAACTTCCACCATAACCATCAGGAAGTATCTACACTCACAGATGATTAGAAAACAAGAGTGAGAGGCAGCATGTGCAATTAGAGTGATGCTTGTCTTCTAGACTAGCAGCAGCTCTGGAAAAAACACGTCATTAATATTATCTTAAGTGTGTACCACCCTGTGAATCTAACAAGTTAAAGTTTTAAACATATCAAACAATCTACTTTTAAACCATCGTAAAACAAAACCACTACAGGGGCGTACAAATTCTATTAGGACTTCAGCTTTGAGGTATAAAAGTTGTTACAGCACAAAATCTACCACTGTATGATGACCTCCCACGAATTAGGATCATAAACCTATTGGATGCAACCAGCAAACACTCTAATACAATAAATTTGTCTTTGAAAAAACGTGGGGTTCATTCTAAACCAGATCTTAAAAAAATAAATCAAAACTACATTTAAGTACGATTAGAATCTTGCCCCGTCTCTTCACAGATATACTGCCTACAGTTGGTTTTTTTAAAGTACTTTCTATCTTCTGCCTCTCTTAACGCTGCAGTTTCATTGCTGGTTTAAACCAGTGCTAGACTATCCCTGGCCCCCAACAACTCCTTCCCACCCACACTCCACTTCCTACATCTATGCCAAAACAAGCATTCATGTAGTAGGACTATGAATGAAATCAGGAAATCCACTTGGATTTGAATTAAGCATTTTTGTTACCAAGTTTCACTAATCCAGCTCAAAGTGGGTGACCTCGGGGTGAGAATAAGTCACCAGGATAAAGCTGACTGTGAAACTGGTACAAAATAACTACAGAGATGTCATTTTAAATATTAGAGACCTTCTATACACACCCATAACCATGCAGACATTGTGTGTAATCAGGCACAGTCTGTTATCAGCTGTGCCTTCCAAAGGGGTCAGACAGCACAACAGGACAATGACGTGGAATAAGGAGGAAGCCCATTCTCAACAGGCTGAAAACCCTTTGGAAAATGTGAGTGCCACATCTCCCAAGGTAAGACTCAACAAGGTGACCATCTCACTGACACAGGTCTATATGCAGGGAAACTGTTTACCAAAGAGCTGACAATTGTCAATATTTGTTATTCTAACTGTAAGCCAGGACACCAGTACAGTACTTCAAAAGAATTTGCAGGTTTTATATTGATAAAGCAAAATGTAACAGAATTTATCTTATAACAAATAGTTGAGTACTGGAAGCAGACATCAGAGAAAACAAAATCTTCCTGCATTGTTATGAAGAACAGCTTTTGAGGTTATCTGCTGACCACCATTTGTTATTAATAAAAGAAAACTTAGCCTCCTTAGTAGTTTAATCGCTTACAATAATGTTTCATAATAGATCACTTGTAAATCACAGAGTGACAGTAATGTGACACTTCTCAGAGACAGTTCTGAGTAAGACAGAAACAAACTGACAGCAGTTAGAGGAAAGCTCTGTGAACAGGTGCAGTAAGATCATTGCGAAGCTTTGAACTTGTAGTTTTTCCTGTTAAAAAAAAGGTGAAATCAGCTAAAAATTCCCAGAGAAAATATTATACGCCTGCTGACTTCCATGTCTGCTGAGGCTGGCACGTCTCCTTTGAGTCTCTCAAGGATAATGGTATGGAGCTCAAAAAAGAGCTTCAGAATTGTCTAATGACAAAGCTCAAACAGGTCTGCATTTCCCAGAGTACCTCAGCCTAAATGAGTTGGGATTTGACAAGAGGTTCACAAGGTTAACTGGAACAAGAAGTCACTAGAAGCAAAAGTCATCTTCCTTTCCCCTCTCTCCCCTCCAGAAAGAGCAGCTACAACACTGCAGCCAGAATCCCCAAGCAGAAGGAAGGGGTGGAAGAGGAGGGTTGCATACCAGAGCCATGTGAATGCAGGAATGACTACCTCAGGTGTGGCTTCCACCTCAAGGAAAAATTAAGCCAGGACTGGGAGTGACCAAACAAAACGAGCCATGAGCCTGCCAAGATCTGGCTAAGCCACACAGTGCTGTAGTGGCAAAAAGAAGAAAAGGAAACACCCAGTAGAGACCAGGTATGTTAGATTTACCACTCCAACCACTCCTGCTGCTTTGGGTATGTCCTGGTTAAACCACAACACTGGGTAACACTGTGTGGAAAATAACCACTGCTGCCTTCCCAGCAAGAAGAAGCAAAGTCGTAGAATTCATTTCCAGAATGTGTTTTAGTCAACCTCTGAAGAAGTATGAGACAACAAAGTAGTAAAAAACTGGACATGAGCCACCAGTGTGCAATTGCAGCCCAGAAGGCCAATCCCATCCTGGGCTGCATCAAGACAANTTCTAAAATTCTGTTCACCTCTGTATCACAGTCATTGTTTGACATGATGCTGAAGCAGACAGACTCCCCAAAGACACTTAGCTCAGCGTAGTTCTACGTGTTACCTTCAGTAAATCCTCTCCTCGTCCACTCATCAAGCTACCACTTTTCATTGCTATCCACTTAAGACTATTAAAAGATGTCTGAAGGCAAGTAAATGTAAATGAAGCTGATAACAAAAGGATCTAATTCTACAGAAAACATTCTGCAGACTCTGCAGTTTCATTCCTCTGTGAGACAGAGCACTACTCAGACACATTAACTTCCCACAGAGTGCTCAGATCATCCTCTTCTATTACTGAAGTTTAATCCATTTACAAATTCTTGAAGGGCTGAATTATTAAAATGAAATTTGTGCTCTATTTGGACACAATGATTGTATATGCTTCATGAACAATGTCATGGCAGAGATTTGAATTCCACACTTTCTATGTCTAACCATCCTGATTTCACAAGATGCCTTCAAGGCTACACTGTGTATGTAAGCAATTTACCTTTATATTACATTGGAATCATTTTTTTTTTTTTAAATATGCAGTTAGCTCTGCTGAACACTATAGTTTAAGTCTTAATGTAACTATTGTTGATCTAAAAAACCATGAAGAACACAAAAAATATGAGAATTCTTACATTTCAGGTGAACAGGACTTCCAAGACAAATATATATATTAATAAACAAATGAGAAATCACTGTTTTTCTTTCACAAATTTTAATAAAATATGATCTTTTCTTTACACTTTATTCTCCATCACTCAAGTTTAACCTTTCTGTGCTTTTTAGACTTTAAGAACTGCTATTTTATAAATTACTTGAATAAAGCTGTCTCCTCTCTTCATCCATCTGAAAGGCCATTTCTAATTCATACCCATTTCCGAGTTTTTCCACTGACTTGCTGAACTTTGTACCTCTCAGTTACGATGTCAGTTGAATGCCAAATATTACATTTTAATATTATTTCAACATAACACGTTGACTGCTCACAATATAAACGCAGCAAAGGAATTCTGTGGAGAATGTCCAATGCATTAGTATTTTACATATGTAATTACAACCACAGGCAGCTGGCATTCCTTTGCATTTAGCTGCTTAACTCTCTGGGAAGAGTTTATAAACTGAATAGGTGTATAACAACATATAACAGAGATTTGTTTGTAATTCTAAGGAAGGAGCTCCACGAATGACTGCATGGGCTGAAGTCAGGAGGTCCTTTCTCAACATTCTTCCCCCCCCTAGTCTAAAATACAAGGCTAGTAAAAATGCTTTCTTGAAATATTATCAGCATTCCACCCCCTCTGAACAATACTGTTTCCAGCAAGGTGCCCACAGCTGCATACAGCAATTGAATTATTTCCTTAGGTTTAAAATAAATTCTGTGTTCATACATCTCACCACTGGATCAGCTTTCCTACAGTTAAAACAATGCAGACACAGCACATATCTTAATTTCATTTAGTATCTTCAGCTCCATTTTTCCAAGAGATGTTTTCAGAGCATTATTGTCCTGAACATTAAAAAAATATGTTTCATGTGCACAACACTCATGCAAATTGTTTGACCAAAGTTCCACTGGCTCCAGTTCACTGTTTTATGTCCCTGCTGTAAAAAACTATGTTATTCATTTAATGAATTCCTGAAGGCATGTCACTACTCAGATATCAAAATCTATTATTCCAAACACACAGAGAAGACAGCCCAGCAATCTGAGGCTCAAAATGATCAATTTTAATGATTGAAAGGCTGAAAATTCAGAAAAAGGCTTTAAGCTGCCTAATGACTTTGCCTGCCTTTCCAGATCCTGAAGCCAGGAATTACAAAGCATCCTTTTACAGTATGAGTAGCATCAAATCCAAATTTTGTCCAAATTTACAGTATTCAAGCTCAGAGATTTGACTAGTGCATTGCCTGAATACAAATGGTAGAAATACATGGTAATTTGTACTAAAGTTTTGAGATGTCAATGTGCCAGTTTTGATGGGATGACATCAAAACCCAATTATGATTCTTCCATTAATTTTATTCCACCAACTGGAAATAAGAACTGCAATATAACTGTGATGAGTGTTAAAAGAGATAATCATCACCAGAACTGTGCCTTAAAGGACAGATCTTTAAAAAAATAAAGTAGAAAGTAGCGAGCAAACATCTGAAAACCCGGAGCTGCTATTTGTGACCAAAAGTTTACTTCATCCAAATCAGTACTTTAATCCTTAGCACTGGCATAAAGGGGGTTAACAAGTACAGGTTATCTCATCACATAAAATTCTCAACATTTTATATTATTTCAAACCAATTGTATACAGCATAGGGCAATTTTTTTGTTTACTCTTATTGGCTGCTAACACTCAAAGTATCCAGACAACACGTATAGAAATTAATCCTGAAGACATGCCTTAAGCCATGGGCAAATCATACACTTTGACGTGATAGTGCTAACACACACACACTGTGATTCTTCCTGTTAAGTGCTTGAATACTCACATAAAAATCAAAGTGTCACCTATATTATAGAGGCAAGTAATATCATCCTCTTTATTAACACTTAAGAAAAACAGAAAAAAAACAATGGAGAAAAGATTAAGCTTTGAAAAAAAGTAACACTCTACCACAGTGTTAAACCTTCTGCAATGCACACTTCACTACTCTCATTATCTAAATAAAACTGGAAGACTTGTACACTGCCTGTGAGGTCGTCAGTAACACTGAGGACACCAGAAATAGCAGCTGTGATTAGAAATGACATGGAGCAAAGTATCATTTGAAAGGTCTGGCTAATCTTATTCTCTACCAACAATGTTTTCATTCCTCTCTCAAGACAGGGGTAATACTACGAAAGAAAATAAGTTTTCAAATATGCACATGTACAGGATGGTGTTACTTCTAGATACATACACACAATATATATCCATGTAGCATATTGTTATTCTGCCCATCTTTCAGATAATCTAAACATTTATTATATACAAAACTATTTTTAAGAGCTTGTAAAGATTAATCTGCACTTTAGAAAACAAAGTAAAAGCCAATGGAACCTCAGAGAAAACAAAAGGAAGTATGTCTCCAGAGCAAATAAAATCCTCTGGCTATACACAGTGTTAAAATTTCCCAGCCTTTTGCTTCCCCAACTCTACATCTGGTTATTCAGGTTTACATCAAATTCATTCACCACCATTCAGCTGGGTTGGAACCAGTAGCTCAGTCAAGCACACATCACTGACAAGCCACAATCCATGTCTGGAACATTATCTTCAGATAGAGAACATATATTGTAATATTGTATGAAAAATACAAAGAAATTTAATTATTTCCTGTACCTGTAAAGGCTTATTTGTGTGCACACATCTCTAGGTGTGCATTACCAACTGCATTTGCCACCCCAGAAAAACAGCAAGTTCAGAGATTACCTCAGCCACTTTTGGAGGGACTCCATCACCAAGAACTTCCCTGATGAAGCACTGTTGAGTCATATAATATGAGAGTCCACAAGTTCTCTTGAAAGCATCTTTCAGTCGCTTTAGCTCTATGTCTGTAACTGTGAGAAGAGAGAAGAAGAAAAAAAAAAAGATTTGGTCAATAAAGATGTTGTAGACATGTAATAGCCTAAGGATTCTCAAAGTCCTATGCACCTTACATCTACCTTTACAATGAAAAGACAGGAAGAAATTAAATGCATGATTTCACCTCAATAGTGGAAAAAATCTGACCACTAGAATATGAGATCTAATAACCTAATCTTCCCCAAAAGAGAAGTGAAAAAGACCTAAAGTTAACATCAATGAATACAACAGTTCACTGTCTGTTTTCTCTGACTACAATAGCATATTATAATTTGATCTAAGTTAAGCACTGTTATTGTCCTACAAAACAATCTGGCTTTAGGATCAATTTTAAATTGCATGTAAGCCAGAGAAATGACCTGTAACCAACAGTGGTGAATATTATTACAAGCAGCTCCAGCAGCTTGCTTCACCCAGTTTCATCTAGTAACCTGTCTACCTTTTTGTATATTAAAAAAATATTCCATCACCACTTACATGCTCTTAAGACAGTACAGTGAAGCATGAATTTAACAGGAACACTACAGTTAAACTTTGGACTAAATCTAACTCTTCACCTAAGATTTCCCTGCACAGTCAAAATCTGCTCATCAGCTCAAACATGTTCAAACTTGCTGTAAACCTGAAGAGTTTGATGACATCCCATTTGTACTTGCCCAGGAGCTTCCTGAAAAGCAGTCCCTGCTTTCAGGTTTTACAAGCATAAAGCAACTTTCTAGCAAAGTGTTTAAGAAGTGAAGTGTCTGCTGAACAGTACAAGTCCTGTGTCAAAAATCAAGTTGCAGAGAATAACAGGCCATGACCTGGATCACACGAAGCTGCCCCGTAGTGCAGAAAGAGCTATTTACCACCTCAAAGCCAACAGAAATGCTGCTGTACATGATAGCTGCCTCACTGTATTTATAGCCAGGCACTTTCCTTACCCTGATAGAACAAGTCAGACAGAAACAACACTGACATGAACAAAAGCTTGTCAAGCTTTTTGTCAGCCAAAATAAAACAGAACACTTGAGAGCTTAATCCAGCACTCCCTTTAAAACTTCTGCATTTCAATTAATCCATTCATCAAAAGAAAAATCATTCCTTAAAAGTAAATCACATGGAAACATTCCTCCCTAATTTTAATCCTAGTCAATAATGAAACTGTCTAGTGACTTCAATTCACAATTGTGGCTAAAAACAGAACAGGGTTATGGTTCTTTTCAAATTTTATTATAGATTCTGGGTATATTTGAGCAGAAAAAAAATGAAGTCTCTAAGAAATAAATCTAAAGTGTGACCCACACAGCACTGGTGCTATTAACTAACACAGATTTGGCAAAAGACCTACTCAAGTTATCATTGTGAAACAAGCACACTTTAATTATATGGCAGAAGAATGTTGGTGTAAGATTGTCACCTGCCTTATATGGTGTTTACATGTCACTATTCCATATTAATGTCCATTCACAGAGTCATTTTCTTTATGTCATTACTTATGATGCTTTAATGAATGCTCAAACACTTATAGACACACCAATTCCAGTTTTATTCCAACATTTTCCCTCGCTAACTGGAAACAGACTCTCAGATTTTTACACACTGAAGTGACATTCTCCCTATGGAAGCAGGAAGTAAAATCAAGATTCTGCAAAGAAACCGACCCTCACACTGTAGCATCTCCTCCAAACACATGCAAGAAAGTAACAGGAATGCTTCACATCAGAGGGATGTTTCACCTCATCTCCTCCACACCTCTCATGCACGACTTGACTACAGCAAATTTTCAGGCAACAGGGACAACTCCCCACCATGTTTAAGAAATAAAAGCTTGGGATTGCTAAGGGGACATAAAAGGGGCCTTCATCTCCCTTGCCTTCATTATTTTGGCGAGAGAAAGCAAACAACCTAGATCCTAGATGAAATCTAGCAGCAGTTCTTTGATGAAAATATTTTAATTTATTGTATTTTTTTATATGCATGTACACACACATACTCAATAAAAACAGACTCTACATTCTGTTTTTTTCTCCCCCATTATTTTTTTTGAACTCCTCACCAGTTCAGCCAATCTGCTTTACGGTCATTTGGCAAAAAAAGTTTACCCATAAACAAAGTGTTAGCCAACCATACATTTACAGCTTTACATATTAAAATGAACTTTTAAGTAACATAATTATTGCTTTCAGCAAAAACAAGGTCAAAGCCTACACAACATATACAGCCACTTGATAGAGCATTGTGTCATTATCGATGTTTTCCTGGCTGCACAGCAAATTCAAATAATTCTCATAAGAAATTATGGAGGAAATGTATTTTTTTCCAACGTTCATTTAGAACTACTAATTTTGTGTCCCTTGATCCAAGTCCTTGAAGTTTCTCCCCAGCATGGCAGAAGGGTAAAGCAGGACAGAGCTCTCCTGGGCAGAGCAGTTCCACAGAGCCCCAGTTCCCCTCCAGCCACTGGCACTGCTGAGCCCACTCACTGCAAAGCTCGTCTCAACAGGACACAAGAACAATCTACCTGAGTTATACTCGGGCACTATTTTCCTGATAGGATTAATTAAAAGAAATACAACAGCCCACAGCCCTGTACAACTTCCCATTCCTGTTTTAATAGAAAATTTTATTTATCCAATAAATGTGATCTGACTGTATGTAATAGTTTAGAATATAAAGTGATTTTAGTCAGTCAAATACTTTCGTGATCATAAAATTTACTGGCCATCCCGTTATGAGAATACCTGTATTAACAGAAATTAAAGTAATATGTAGACCATATTAGTACTCCAGAGATATTTTATGTATCCCCTTACATCCCTCAGTGTATAGAAGAGGTTATGTGTTCCTAGGAGTCACCAAAATGCAACCACCTCTCTGGTTCTGTGCAGTTTGGCAGGACAGCAACAGTCTCTACTCTAAGCAAAGAGGTCTCACTGTGTCACGAGTAAAGATGACAAGATGAGTGATGAAACTTGGACCAACTACACTTCGGGAATACGCAGTGATTCCAAGAGCACTGTGGGCAGCAGTCATGGGTACTTCCTTGAGCACCTGTGACAGCCAAGTGTGTACTTCAGGCAGGGCCCAAAAATAGGAAAATCTCACACATACACCTCTACCATGAAGCACAGAGGTGACTGGACTGCTGCTGAAGGTGAGGAGAAGGCTGGGAAGAAAACTTGTCAACCAATACTACCAAGACCTTCAAAAAGAAATGTCAGTATATCATTTAATAGTAGATAAATTGATACTGCTAGTCCATGGCACAGTTCAAAACAAGTTATTAGTGCTAGAGATCACTTAATATTGTTGTTTGCATGCTGAAACTACAAAATAGGCCATGGAATTACAGGAAAGGTAATTACTTCCATCCCTTCCCCAGGACACATTAAAATGACTGATGCTGGCCATTTAAAATCATCCGCAAAGCTTTGTAAAAATAAGTTCATTATACATTTAGATCCAGGCCCGTGAAAGTACTACTGAAGTGAGCAGAGTATAAATCAAAGATACTATCAGTGTTTACTATAAGTCTGGAAGACAATATATTTGAATACAAAATCTTAACACTGAAGTACCAATTATTCAATGTAGAGATAGAACATGATGGCATGCTGAGAGGAAACAAAACTAAGTCCTAAATTATGAAAGGAGCGTTTCTAGAAGCAATACATCTATTAGTACAACAATATTAAAAATTAGAAAACTCACATACCCACAAGCTACCTTTCTTCTCTCAGTTCCACAAGTCCCACACAGCAAGCACCACAGACCAGGGAGGTATTTTTAACCCCATCTTTAGATGTAAATATAGTTAACAACCCTGTTTCCTACACTGACTTTGGTTCCTTCATTAAGTACATTCACTTTTTCCAAAGGCACAGTCTTGCCAAACACTTTCAGGAGACAGTTGTCTACAACACCTAAGAAAAGACCATTCACAAGCTGCTTTCATGAGACATACGAGACAGACACCATGCCATCAGATACTCTGCTCTGCATTCATAACCTGACAGTGAAAAACAGAACACGTAAGACTTCCCAAAATAAGATTACGGGAATCAACAGCAAAACCCATCTGCACATCACTCCTCCCAATGGCAGCTGGCACAGCCTCACTAGTATTGCAGAGAAAGGAACGCAATTGGAACTGCTCGTCTCGTTCTTTACACCTCAAGACTATAGAAGGTAACTTTTAATTCTGAGGTTCTAATTCAAAACAATAACAACAAGTTTCAGTAGATACTGTATTTTAATTCTTTAAAATCTACCTGCCTACTTCCAAAAACCACCACTGAAACAAAAGGTCTTTTCCACCAAAGGAGAAGTTACAGACTATGCCAGTCTAGGTAACTTTCTGAATACAAACCTGCTGAACACTACCTTGGTTGGATGGTTTCCAATAAAGTTGAGGATGGTTTAATAGAAGATTAGTGCTGCATCCAACTCTCCAGGGATCTTGAAGCTCCAGATTGTTTAATAAAGTTTAAATGAAACCATGCAACCTCAGCTAAAAATGTCACTGCAACTTACAGTAATTGTAACAAACCTTCAGCTCACCCAACTGCTGAGGGTATTTTTAGTTTAATAGTGTTACTTAAACTTAATGCTGTTTATATGGATTTACAACTCAGCTTAATTTTTTAAAACCCACATCTGTGCAGGTAATGATTTGTGTAGTGCCTTCCAAAACAGTCTCGTGCTGGAGCTCCCCTTCTCTGAACTGCTTTCACCCCACACATTTATCACTGACTCATCCTGGAGTTTTCCTTTTAGAAAAAAACTGTATCTGAAGACCAAACTATGCAAGCCTAGAGGCCCAACTCTACACTGAAACCTTATTTTGCCACCCATATATATCTGATCTGAATTTCACAGGGGATCCCCGCCAACTGTGTCACCGATATAAACGAGAGCTGCAGGGAATCTGTCTCAGAAAAAAATATGCTACATTCATGTAGAAGCCTAATGTTAGATACCCACATTCTGGACCTGAGATATAATGTTCCATTGAAAAAAGGAAGGCAGGGAGCACAGCTGAAGTTACTGCTCTGCTCCTCCTTAAACCTAAGAGGGATGTGTAAAACCAAGGTTAATTACCTGAAGCGTTTACTGTCTAGTACTCAAATACTGCAATATTTACAGGTACTCAACTACTCTCAAATTTAAAGTCTCTTTTGCATGAAAACTGTAGGCCAAAAAAGCGTACATAAAAATATGATTTATGTATCAACAGTTTCTCTTCAAGCAGCAGATACTATTGGTTTTGCTTACCTGTTCTGCCATGTTAAAGTAGCATCTTTAGATGGACCTTAAGTTCTGCTTAACTAAACTAAGCTGGAGGAAATGAACCCCTAACAGCAGAGCTCGGGCAAGTTTTGTCGACACATTCTCTGTTCATTTTAGAAACTTTTTTCTTTCCACATCCTGTAGCATTAATCCCTCCCCCACCTTCTTGTCTTTATCTTGGAAAGCTTTAAAATGCATTGTGAGTAACGTATGGTTCAACATGCAGCACAACCTCTGTCACTTCAAGACAAAGGTCACACTGAAAAGCACAGGCCAACTTTACCCAACAGCACACCCGTGCAAAACTCAGCAAGCTGGGAAGGAAATACTGTCTCAGCAAGTTACACTGCTGCTACAAGACCGCTAGTGAAAATTTTTAAGAGTCATCATAAAAATGTGACTACATAACTAAATACACCTAATATTGATACTTTTACTTTTTCACTTCCTGGTTTAGAAAGAGAAGAAAATGGTTACATCAAAGCCAATTCCTCCCCGATGGCAGCACCTATGTTGCATACTCCACCAGACTAATGGATCTAAGCTAAGGTTTGTACACATTACCTCAACAGTATGTTTTAGTCAAATACTGTAAGAAAGCAGTTAAAATCTTCCTCAACTTTTTTTTCTTTAATGAAGCAACACTAGGAAGACTATTGAGGCCAGGAATAGAACAACCCCCATGCACTACGGTCTCTGCTTGGCACCAGTGACTAAATTTGCACCTACAGCAAGAACCAATGGAGTAACTTCTCTTCCCGTCTTTCAGCACATGGCTGCTCTCCAACGCCCTTGCAGAGAGGTTTGAAGATTTACAGATGCACTGTAAGAGAAGAGAAGCAATGCCAAGGTTTACGAGCAAGCACTGCTACTTAAGATGCAACAGTTCACACGTGAATGTTAAGCATTACACGAAACAAGCACTCGTTTTGAAGGGAGTCTGTCTAAAGGTTAAAAGAAGTGGTTAGTCAGGCTTAGTGGATTTATCACAGCTTATATAACATAATTACTATACACCTTGCCTATGACATGTGCAACGAGAGCAAGCACAGTAAAGGCATTTTAAATTCCTATTTAACACTTACTAGGAAAGTCAGACACTCCACAAAAAATACATTCCTTTACCATGCTTCCCCCTCCACCCTTCAAAAACCCAAGCTCAACGATGTAAAATGCTGTAGTGATACAGAATGAGATACAAACCACAGCTTTGAAAAGGATACCATTGTCTGCTGCAATAAAGGATAAAAGCACTGCATTTGAACTCTTCTAATACTGCCCAAGACATTCAGGCAAGAAACACTTAACTTCTCCATGTCATATCAAAATGAATATAAATTCTAGTCTACATCAGACAGATGTTTCATAAATGATCTAAGAAACTCTGTAAAGATACTATAAGCTGCTACTAAGGAGCTGCTTTCATTAGCGAGAAGGCCAGAACTTCAATAGTTTGGCAGAGGGTAGGTGGAGTTAATCTGCCATGGCTACTACAAACTGACAGCCAATTAACATAATTATAACAAACTGGACACAAACAATGTGCAGATCTATTTTCTTTCCTTTCATCTTATTAGAGAAAGTAGCAACTGCTGAAAACAAATCAGTGATCTGGTAACCTCTGTTTACACCAGAATCACAGAAGTAGCATGCAAATCATCTCTTTCATTAGTGCGAGCAGCAGCAACGGCACCAAAAAGCTGATAAAATCTCTATGTCTCAAAAGCCTAAAATATTTCATTTGGCTACATAAAAAGATACTATTTATTCTAATTTACACGTGACCAGAAAAGGAAAAAAAAAATCAAGGCAGAAGACACAATGTGTCAACAATGCTGCAAATCAAAACAGGAAACAAATCACTGCATAAGCAGGAAGAAAAAAACAGAGAGGATAAAAAGTTCAGTTAAGGTGAAGGGTCAGGCCCATCTGACTGAAGTATCTTAGAATATAGCTAGTAGGTCTAGTATTTTTCTCCTGATTGTAAGCATCAAAATGTCCACAATACTCTACAAACACACACACACCCCCCAAAAAACCCTGAATTTCTGATGTCACCACTGGATGAAAAACACCTCACTATGTCAGTGCCTTAAAAAAAAAAAAAAAAAAAAGCCACAGAAAACCACCAGCCCTGCAGATCTCCAGTATACAGAGCAAGCGATAACTTCCAACCATCAGCATAATGTTGTGTTTACTCTTTACTAAAAATAACCAAACCTGAATTTTAATAAAACAGACAACTTGATCATCCTTCAGCAAACAAGCAAAATTCACCTACCTCAAGCTCTTCCTGACTTCCAGCTCAGGTTTTAATAATTCTAATATTTTGATTTTAAAGTGACAACTTTACAGGTTCGCTATCAAACTCACAGGGT
The DNA here is from genome assembly GCA_013401335.1 of Brachypteracias leptosomus. Lineage (NCBI taxonomy): Eukaryota > Metazoa > Chordata > Aves > Coraciiformes > Brachypteraciidae > Brachypteracias > Brachypteracias leptosomus. The sequence goes on from VYZX01012191.1 coordinate 1,013,319, forward strand.
ATATAATTCTCTAACCAGACAATTATCTTCCCTGTAATCACTTGCTCAATATTTCCCCCAGGAATCTTCACCCTAGTTATACATGGAAATTTTATTACTTTTTTCATTAGGCTTT
>VYZX01012191.1:1013444-1074914 GCA_013401335.1 Brachypteracias leptosomus
AGGCTTTATTGTGACTTAATGGCTGCGGTTATGAAGTTGTCAAGAACCAAAGCAATTACTAAAAAGCTTCAAAGAGGTAAAATGCGCGAGTGAATGTAAAATATGTTTGGGAACAATCCTAAATAGGAAGAACAAACTGCAAAATACAATTGAGATAAATGAACCAGCAATGACTAAAGAGACAGCCTCCACACCCACCCGTTCCTGCCAAAAAGGAATCCACTTGAGGATATTTTGGGGGAAAACACAGACAAAAAAAATCCTGCTTCCCCTAACAAAAAAAATAATGCACTCTTAAGGAATCTTTCATAAATAGAGTATCAAAAAAGGCAGTGTTCAAATTAGATGGTGCATCTCACTGAAGACTTAACAGTCTTAACATGACATTTACCAATAACAGGAATTTAAGGATAACAGTAACACAGTTTTGGTATTTTTTAAAAGAATCCAATTGTTCAATGCAGTTGTATTTTTTTTCCCCTACCTATTCTTTAGGTTTTGGTAGTAGTGGCTCATCCTGGGGATAAAGCTTTTCTTGGTTCTATTCGACCAAACCATAATGCATATCAAAGGTTTAACATCTTGTGTGCGTGGAGAGGAAGAAGATTTAGTAATTACAATAGGATTTGCCAATTTTCTGTAACAGGAATACTTAGCATTTATGTGACGCTTTTAATCTTCAAAGAGCTTACTTCTCACAGTTACCATCCCCAAAAAGAATGCCATTAAGTATTACTAGCCTGTTTTATCCATCTGTAAAGTATCTCCATCAGGGCACATGCTGTCACATTGCTATTTGGATTATGTTTGCTCCAAGCAAAGCTAATCAGTACGTATTCTGTGACAACCCTCCCCATAAGACCAGTGTGGATAGGAATTGCTACATAATAGCCCCAACAGTGAAATAATCCTCCCACCATCTGAGCACTTAGACCTTATTGGCTATATTTTATATCCTCAGGAATTAAAGGAGCCTAGTTTTATATGTTTACCAATCCAAACCTGTAAGTCACAGAAGTAACCTGAAAGAACCTGAAAATTCAGACACCTCTGCAGATCATTCCAATAACTTTTACTATACATACGACTGCAAATTTAAGTGCAATACGCTGCAATATTAGGGGCAAAAGTAAAGTAATTACCAATTAAAGAGCTGGTAAGCTCATTCTCAGTGACTGAACAAAGTGATTTCTAGCCCTGATTACTCGCAGGATGCCAACTTTCCCACTACCTCAGAGCACGTATCACCTCTTCTAAGGTGAGGTGCTGCTACTGCTCTAGATGCTCTGATAAATTACTGATGACCCCAGAGAAGAGAAAACACACTCAACGAGATGAGCAGCACAGTCAGGCATGGAAATAGTAGAGAAAAGTAAAAGGGAAGGAGGTGGAGGTACAAGTTTGAAGTGGTTTTAAACACAGAGTATAAACCATTTCGCAGTAACAGCACCAAGAACCCTAAACTCCCCTCTGAAAGACAGAGGCACAGACAAAACGAAACAGGCGTGAGTTTATGTACATTGTACACGAATTCCCAGGGTGACGGTTTCAGCTTTTAAATTTTCAATATTTAGAGTGTGTACTTAGTCCAATTTAGATTAGAAACAAAACTCTGCTCTTCTGAGCTGCCACTTCATCAGTTTTCCTGGCAAATACACTGCAGGTTTGTATTGTCACAGGTGAGCAGAACAGCTTCTGTCATAATTTAGAAAAGCTGCTTCCACTTTATTACCACCATGAATATCACCTAGACATTTATGCTTGTTAAGATACACAAAATTACATTATATAACTCATTTCCAAGAAATAAACAGCTATTAGAATGAAAGGCAAAGGCAAACGCCAACTATGTAAACGCAAACACCCCATAAGGACCTTGCTACAAAATAAATCATATTAGAATGAATATTTCATATCCTCTCTGCCAACAATCAACAATACTAAATGCAGCTATACTAGGAATTGTACTTTAATTAAGAAGAGTATAGTCTAGGCCTGAAAGTTAAAGCTCATCTGCAACTCCTGCATAGGAAGGCAGTGTTTCCAATAGCCTTTAGTGAGGACTAAAGGCAAGGAGTTCTCATCTGCGATTGCTGGTATAGTTTTTGGTCAAGTATTTACTCTCCAGTGTTAGTCTCTGCCACCTAGAAGAGCCAAGTCTAGTTAAGCATAATATTTAAATACTATGACAAGAATAATATAAGATTCATATATTTATACACGGCTAAATCTTGATTTCTAAAGTTAGAAGAAAAATATGACTCACTTGGAAGTGAAGTGCTTAGGCACAAACACATTATACACATGTATATACACATACAGCTCTTGGCTCTGTATTCTGAGTCCCTGTATTTTCAATCTTAGGGATATTTCTGTCTAAAATATAACCTCAAACTCAGATGCAAACTGTGTATTGTAGTGTCAGGTCACAAATTTACGTCTCCTGTTACACTGTTATAAACACACGATAACAAGCTTGCTACACAAATCTGTGAATGGCTGAAAAATTGAAGCAGAATCACAAAGAGATATCAGCCTATAGAGTCAAGACATAAAGTAAAAACATATGGTTAGTGCTGGGACCCTCCTGCATGTTTGAAACACCACCAAGAACTGAATCAGAGATGTTTTTTAACAGACAGTAGCAAACAATGAGCACCACTATTTCCAGACTCCATTTTCATTGCTGCATCTCCTGTTAAGAGAATTCTCCATGTCAGATTACCCACCGATGACTAATATTTTGAAGAACCATCCTGAAGGACATCATACTACTTTTAAGCATATCTGCACTTTATTAAAAACAAAAATATTCATCATTAGATGTATACTACTCCAAAGGTCCTACATCCAGAAGAAAATGTGTATTGATACACATCATGTAACAGCTGTACGGGAAATTACCTTCCAGTAATTTTACTGCCCCTGACCAGTTTAGATTGATGTGATGACTCAAATTTCAGAGTTTCATATAAACACACTGTCCATTGTTTCACAAAAAAGAAACAGAAAAGGTATTAGAGAGACTTAACACAATGCCCTGAGCAGCGTCAGCAGTTGGAATCTCTCCCTGAATCCCTGACAAGACTCACAAGATATCCCCAAGGACATTACAGCCTCTATTAGAAGCAATATATTTACATAATATATTATGAATGTTTTGTATGAAGATATATTTATCAAATATTTTATATTCTGCTTTTTAATCTTTATTCTTGTGACACTCTGGCTTCTAGAGATATTTAGCCAGTGTCCTGTAGAAGAATTAGTGTATATTATAGTTCCTACTTTAACTTATCTGTGTTGCCATCTGCTCCTAATTTAAAGAAAAAGATCAGTTCACAGGAGACGTTTACATAACTACTCTTTAAGCAAGGTGATTATAACACAACAGTGAATTGCAGGTAACAAAAAAGTGGGGAATTTGTTAGTGGTAAAAATATTGATTATAATTCCTCAGGGGAAAAAAAAAAAAATAAAAATCACATTTTTAGCAGCAAGACTGGAAAACAGGGACCAAAAAGTTCTTAAATTACTTTTCCGCTGATAACAGCCTTCGTTAGCATCCTCACAGAACAGAGAGCAGGCTGTAGTGACTGCACTAACTGCTGCTTCAGCTACATCAAGTGCAAATCCACTTTTCTAATTTTTAAACTAAAATCCAGCATTTAACTGTATCACACTGTTAGGGAAAATGTGGTAAAAATCTTCTTTACAAGGCTGGGAAATTTCCAGTGCAGAGAAAGATTCTGTTTCTGGATAACACCTAACAACTAGAAACAGGGATTGAAAAGAAGTGCTTCTTCAGCTCAAAATAGATTCATGATGCCACATGCAAGTTCATTTTTAGAATAAATTTAATCTGCAAAACTGAAGTTCTCATAATTACTATCCCAATACTTTCAGTTCTTTTTCTCTACACCCATAGACTTAAATCTGGCACTTCCTGTTCTGCTTAGTTTTCTGAGTTTCTTCCACATTTTTTTAATTAAAGGTCTCAGAATCTTAAAAAAAATTCCAAACTAATGCAGAAAAACTGATCATTTAAAACAACTGTCAAAAAAAAATAAATCTCTAAATTAAATCAGTCTTGTAATCATTAGTAGAGTTCCACTGAGATAGTAAGATATACCTGTTAAAGCATTTCAATTCATGACCTGCTGCCAAAGCAATCTGCCACAGGACAAAACCCGAGCTTTGTCTTTATCACTATAAATTAAGATAAGGAATATCAATTCAAAACACAAAAGAGGTGTAAGCATACATTCTGTTAAATACTTAACATGAAATTCAGCTGTATGAGCAGGTGACAACTGAAAGAGCAGGTAATAAAAAGATACGATGTGAATAAAAACCACAGCTTGTGAGGAAGAATTCAAAACGGCTTGGAATAGGTTTTCTTTTTAAAGGATGAGGAATACATTTTTACACAGAATGCAATTACCTCTTATTTTGGCTTGATGACATTGCCTCTCATAACTTTTGGGACCAGTTCAGACTCTAAACTAAGCAAAACAGCTTCAAAGGATTTGGACATAAGCCAAAATAAACATAATCAAAATAACTGTTATACAAGGCACTGAAAAGTAGAGCTTTGCCTTCCCTTTGCAGCTGCTGGTTAGAAGCACATACAGCACTGCGACCAGTTCTCCACTGCTTTTCTCTGCTGCTCCAGACAGGCATCTGCAGGGAATCTGACCAGAAGAGAAGTCAAATCCCTTCAAGGTACAGAATGTCTCACTGACTGTTTAAAACCATTCTAAAAGTCAAGATTGAAGTGTATGCCAGTGTGTAAAGCCAGATGATATTTCTGCCCATCTCTGGACTGTTTGTCCAGTCACCCAAGGGGCTGTCCTGGTAGCTTCAACAGCATCCTTGTCCCAGAAACTGAGTGGTTTGCAGCACGTTTCACCTTAATGCATTGGTGAACACATCAACCTGTGCAGCCCATGAATACTGTTCCAGAAAAGAGATCATCATTTTGCCCCAGATACACCACATGGTAATCACAATGAGGTGTCAGCCCCATCAGCACAGTCCCATGACAGGAGAGGCTGGTTACGTGCTGGGATAGGCTAAAAGGAGAAAGGAGAGGATTTCATCACCCGAGAGATCAGGACATGTCACTCGATAGGCAGGTCACCCTACCTGGGACAGCTAATCACTTCAGTGGAGGGAATGATTCAGGTAAGAAACTATGTCAGAGCTCTCACCATTTGTACCTGATGTATTCAATGGGAAATAAAAGCCTGGTCATTAAAAACTGCCTTGATTGGTGTTTGTCCAAACCTTTCCCAAGCATATCATATTTTGCCTCAAAACCAAATAAAGGCCTTATTGCAAATGTTAGTGTATTTTTAAGAGAAAGTAGTTTTGTTGAACTATTAGATGATTCAACCAAGAAACACACATCTCTGTCTCTTAGAATTCAGACACGTGTCAGGTTTACACTAAAATAATGACAGAATGTGGTTTAATTGACGTTATAAAGAATGACTTAATGGTCTACAGAGGAAAATGCTGTGACTGATTAGAACTTGCATCAGTTTTTAAACAGATTTGATCAACCACTACAAAAACTATATGCATTTTGTTTCAAACCAAGATCTGAGCCCAGCTTATACCCATTAAGAACCAGAAATAGAGAAGAGCTTTTATATCAGTTTAATAAAACTGCAGTTAAAAGAGATCCACCATTTCCAGATATGTCTCCACCTATAAGGACCACATCAACTCTGCTCAACTGTAGGCACAAGCTCAAGAAAAAAAACTAAACCACTTTTCAGAGGTGTTAAAATTCATTATGTAAAAGAAATGCTGAGTACTATTACACAGCTAAGCTGAAAACACTAAAGCTACACAGACACAGCCATCACTAACAAAGATAAGATGTCCCTGAAGAAATCACAAAAGACAACGTGCATTAGGATTTTGCCACTCTTTAGGCAAGCAGGATATTTTTATTGGAATAAGTGATAGCAATAATATAGTATTCAAAGTTTAGTGAATTAGACCCTTTCAAACTCCTAGGCAGAATCTACCTTAATGGATTTTTCTTCTAAATACATCGCTGCCCAAAGGCTTCATTGTTTCATTATGTAAATGACCTTTTCATATGAAAATTAAACATTAAAGATGTTTTTTGTAGTTCTTCAATAGTGCAAATATCATATGGACACTCAAAGTAATTCAGACTAAGTATAACTTAAAGAAAAAGCAACTGATTCAAGCCATATAACAAATTAAGAAACAACTGGGTTTTAAAAATACTTAAAAATGGAAAGTCTCATTTTGAATTAACCTCCAGAACTTTCTTTCCTATAGAGAAACTAAGAAACCATCAGTTTTATTATGAACAATACCAAAGACTTGACTGTAAAATGCAGTTCTGAAAACACTCAAGCAGAACTGGGAGACCTGCACATATTCCTTCAGCAAACCTTCCACCTCACTGCATGCTCCTTGTAGAACCCAGCCAGCAGTCAACACCGACTGGAGCTCACCTGAAGAGAGGTTGGGCAGCTGAAACCAAATGCTGTGCGCTCTCCTGAGCAGCCTCCACTGAACACCAAGTCCCACATGTTATTCAAAAATAACTGTTAGTTACCACCAAACAGTTCAGCACTGGTAGCTACCTAGAGTGAGGACAAAGCGGACAGCAAACACCAAACTTGTCATGAAGGCAAAGATTTATCAGGGAAGGTCAGGAAAAAAAACTCTCATACTTCTTCTACTCATTAAGAACACCACTTCACAGGTGTCCATAAGCACCTAACATTTCTCAGTGTGCTCCAGTCCCTCAGTGAGCAGCAGTAAAAGCAGACCACAGTTCCCCACCCCAAGGAGGAACACACAGTACCCGCTTGGCCCAGGAGGACTCAGGTGGATGCCCAGGTCCCTGCTGCCCAAATCTTTACATTTAATAGACAACTGCTAAATAGCCCAGGAGGCCCTAAAAGAAACCCCAACTGGGTAGCTCTAGTTTACAACAGTCCTTCAAATAACTGAAGCCAGTGGACAGAAACAATTCTGGCATTTGAAAATGCAACACTTGTTCTACTCCTTCTCCATTTCTTTTCTGGACGCTTACTGTATTTTTAATTTCTTCTTGGACTAAAAAATAGCAGGATTATTTTTTTATAATTAGTAGCTAAGCCATACGGATGCCATAGTAAGAGCTCAAGGACATTCAACTCATTAGTTGTATACCTGGCACTCTCCATATACCAAGTTATTTAGAACAAATGTATGAATTCACAACCTAACCAAAAATATACTCAATTTTCAAAAGATGTTCTGTCATTTTTAAGATGACAGACATTAGTAACATCTGGGTTTTTTCAAATACAGAAAAATTAATCAGTCCTATCATGAAGGAGCAGTTGCATAATAATTTTAATTTATAGAATTAAATAGATGTATCATGCCTCACCTAAACACATTACTTGCTAATGCTATGTTCTTTTTTACCCTCACAGAGCTTGTCATCCCTTCACAGGCCCATTTTTGAATGTGATTTCATTTTTTTGAGTACTAAAGAATTGAATGCCTTACTTATTTTATGAAATGAGACAGTAGGCTAGCTTCCTTTGAGCAGAAGAAAGGGGGTGAGGGTTGTTTTACTCATTTCTCCCATCATGCCAGCAGCCAGAAAGCCTGATACTGTTACAGGACAAGTACAAGAGGAGTCAAGTAGCCTCCTCTTTCTTTTTTTTAATTTTCACATTTCATTAGAGATGCTTCATATCATTTAAAAAGTTTCCATTTTTGTCTTATTTTATTTTCTCTGTAGGACACTGTCAGGTAGATTTAGGACCCTGATGTTGTATTTCCTGAAAACAAGGCTTTACAAAATTCAAGATGAACAGAAATATTTCTTAGAATCTGTCAGGCTGGAAAGTATCTCAGGAGGTCACCCAGTTCAACCTTGTGCTTGAAACTGGGTCAACATTGAACTCAAACCAGCTTGAGGAGGGCTTTGTCCAGGCAGGTCTTGAAAACATCTAAGGATGAAAGTTCAACAACTTTCAATGGGCATGTATATTTAAAAAAACCCCAAAAAACCAACAACAAAAAACCACCACCACCAAAACTAGAAACTGATTAGAAAGAGGACAGCATGAAAATAACTGATTTCATTGATTAAAATACAAGAAATAAAGCAAAACAAGCAACAGTCATATGAGATATATGGGCATACAATCTATAAAACAAATAAATGTTTTGAGTATATATTCAATATTAGTCTACACCAATATAAGAACAAGTACATATATAATAGCTTTATAGTGCACTTTTAGCTTTTATCAAGGTGTTTACACTCAAAATGAGGCTTAGTTCAGCTTATCCTTCAACTTCCAGCCACCAGGGCTGGAATGATATTATCTATTTATGCTCATTTGGCAGCTTTCCTGACCACTCTGATTTGAATCTCTAGTAACATGCTGACAGGACAAAAATGCATCTAATATTATGAGACTACTATTATGTAGAGACATGATTCACCTGTGGAAGTGAGAAACCAGAGGACTTCCAACATTTACTGAATCATATTTCAAGGTTTTGAGGGTTTTTTGCTTTAAGATGTTGAACCAGATGTTATATTCTTAAATCCTCTTAACAGACTTAAATCGCTCATCCAACATTTGAGCACTCACCAAGTTACTGCCATGTCTGGTACAGCTGGACATGGGAACCATCTAAGAATTACTAAAAACCTGCTAAAAGGTGTGATCAGCTCCCGCAGACCCACAGCATTCACACAGAAGCAGAAGGCAACATTTTCCTCTAATTCATGTGGTTTTGACTGGTATTTCGTAAAGACCACAAAGGGCATCTCAGGAAAGGAAACTTACTGTTAGCTGACTTAAGCTCACTATACAAATGTTCCTCATTTCCAATAGGAAATAACTTGGGCAGTTACAAGTAAGAAGAGGTTGAAAACCCCTGAGTACACTTCTCTAAACTTGGAACCTGAAGTAAAAGAAGAGAAAGTGGTCACTGGGTCTTAGCAGATGAAGAATTACAGATGAATAATCTCTCTTCTAATAAGCAGCCTCTTTTCATCGATTCCTGGAAGTTTAAGTAGAATTCCCCGAGCCACTTGCACATTGTAGTACATGCTCAGCAGAGACTACTGAGGTGTCCTCCCAAAACAAGCATCAGAACTGGATGCCAAAGTTGTGAAATAATGACTGCTCTGTGAATTTGAGCGGCTACTTGCAGCTCGACAGATTTATAAACAGGAAGTGTGAAGCTATGCATTCATACCTGCTTTAATCATATGACAGAGCCCTGAAGCCATCAAATACTGGCTGACATAACAAGTCTCGCTGTATAATCTAGACTGTCTCAACACTGGATCCTATTCATTCTGATAGCTAAAAAAAACACCAAAGAAAAAAAGAAGGCTGAGAGAGATCCAGGCATTTTTATCACACACATCTGAAAACTCAGAGCTCCTTGAACAGGACACAGGTTTACACCCCTAGAAAACAACATATCTCACAGAATGTTCACCTATCTATGGTGTTCAAGCACTTTTTCAGATATAAGAGAAAAGAAAGGAGAACAGTTGCCTTCCTGGGATACACAAAGAAGACAATAAACCACTAAAATGGTTCCCTGATAATTTTTCCTAAAAACACATCTGGGATTTTAAAAGTTAATTTTGTAGTCTGGAATAATAAAAAATCATCTCCTATGAGCTCAAGGGCTGAGTCCATGGATTCTGTCACCAGGTTGTGATTAAGACAACCTCAAATAGATTATTATATATTTGTACAAGTTTTCCATCATCCTTTTGTCAGATTTATTACATCAGTACGCTTGAGGATGTTAATGATCAGACACCAGATATATATGCCTTGATTTAAATAAAACAAATGTAGCTATTTTTCAAATACAATCAAGACACAAAAGGTCATTAGCAAGATTTATCCTCTGCCCATCACACGACATCGCTCATCTCTGGGAAGCATACTAACTAACCAGCCTGTTTGTGGATTAAAGTGGGGTTTCATTGCTTTGACAGGTTTGTTGTTCTGCAATTGGTGGCATCTTTGAGATTCACAAACAGGAAAGAAAACTGTCTTCAAAACCTCCTGTTTCATGACCTCTCCAGAGACAAACCCTGTGAAATTGATACAGCTGCAAGTTTTCCCTCAATATTAGGTGGCATTTTAATGGTATGCACATTTTTGAAAGACAGCGCTATTTGTGTTCTCTTTGCTCTTCTTTTCAGAGATCACTGTGCACAAAATGAAACAAAGCCACTCATTTCTCCAGACACTGCACCCACTGACCACGCTGATGCTGTGGAAGTCCCCCCTTCTTCCATCTCAGCATAAATGCAACAAAAATTTTACCTTGCTTTAAGCAGAAAGAAAACTCTGCCTTCCTCTCTGGCACAAATTTCACAGGTCCATGATTATTTACTGACATTTCTTTCATTTAAGTGGTTACTTGACTGAATATTTAGTATACATAAGCTGAAAACAGCCTGAGTTAGCATGACCTGCTCTAAGCAGCATTCACAGGAACTTTTAAGCATAGATTCTACACCCTCATAATTTTCAAATACCTTCACAAATTTATGCTCACTCTTAGATTATATTCTGAAAGTTACCCAAGAAGAATACATTAACAGCCACTGGACAATACAGTCCTTAGGGGTCTGAAATTGGTCATCAATACCCCAGATTCATCTCTTTTCTGGAGAATCCTTATTAAAATATTCTGTACACAACACAGCACAGTGCAAGAGCTGCTGTGCTGGAGCTAATACAACAGTAATAGAAAATTCTTCCTTCTATAAAGCTTTTTTGGCCCAAAGACAGCCCTTTAAGGAACCAGGTATCAAGGCTGCCAGCAGAACAAGTAAATGATAAGGCAGACTTTGGAGAGGTACCTCCTTGGCATAAGGCAAGCCCTAACACTGGGCACTTCTCAGAGTGAGCAGCCAGGCTGCCTGGTGAGCAGAATGGAAGGAGAGGAGTCAGAAATCAGAGGAACATGTTGGAAAAGGCACCAAAAAGGGACACTGACTGAGCTAGGGAAGCCTGCCTGACTTGCAACACTCCCCTAGGAAGAAAACTGCTGTTGGAGCTTAGAGCTAAGACAAAAAAGCAACAAACTCAAGAGCCACGTTAATGTAGTTTGATAAAATAATCAGCGATCTTATGTCCAGTCTGGAATGAAACACTTCTTTTACTTCACCTCTAATGACCCATCCATGAATTTTACCTCCTTGGGAAGAAGTCATCCTCAGAAGGAGGTCTGCAGGGACAGGATGAGCTCTCACCACAACTTCAGAACCCGTACCTTTTCCCCAGCAACAGGCAAAGTAGTGCCTCTGGCTGCTATAAATAAGACGACCGTAATTTGGCAATATTCATAACAAGAGATGTCTAAAATAGCACCCCTTACTTTTCACTCCCAAACTACACAACCAGACGCAGACTTTACAGAGCACGAGGGAAAAAGGGAGACTAACAAGACACAGTGTGACCTACACTGAGCACACACAAGACAACTTTGTCATGCTCACCCCCATGGCCACATCACCCACAGCACAGTCAGCTGTCTGTGCCAACCAGCAGAAAAAAAAAATTAAATTGCTGTACTATCTCATGCTCCAGGGTGAAAAAGGCCATTAACACCATACTGATCTCACATTTTCATCTCCTTGAATGGAAGTTACGTTTTAGCTACAGTTATTTATGTTGTGAGAGTTTAACCACAAAAACTCTTCCCACCTTCACAACCTTTGGTTACACCCAAAATGGAATTGCAATAAATAAAATTGCGGCTGTTCACAGCTGAAGAGTCAGCCTTATTTTCTGAAGCTGACAGAACCAGCAGCATTTATTGCGTTTTTCCAGATATTCTGAACAACTGAAACTAAAACCAGTCTCTCAAAAAAATTTAAATTCTTTAAATGTTTATGTTTATCCATTAGCACTGTTTGTGTCCACAGAAATGACAGGAGTAAAAGCAGAGTTCTGTGCAAGTAAGAACTGCCTAACAAATAATGTTTTGATAATTATCCTGTTTTATACATACAATGATTCACGGGTTAAGTAAACAACATAGTTATTTAGCAAAACACCGATTTATATGAGAGAGCCTAAAACAACCTTTCTGCTCTCCTACAGAAAAACAGTATTGGATGCCTCATACGGGTAGAATAACATCAAAGGAAGATATCACATTCACTGTGCAAGGAATACCTCTAAATGACTTTTAAAAAAAAAAAAAATCAATCCTATTTTTGTGTCAAGCAAACTTCTAATCATGAAAATCCAGATCAAATTCTTAGATTTTGAAGCAGTATGAGTTGAAAATCTACCTTTAAAGTGCAAACTATTTGGATTTTCTTATTTATGAACTTTGGAATATGCATCTTGACTGAATGAATGCATTTTCCACCAAAGAGCTTATTTCAAAGACTTCTTGCTACACTCAACTTCACACCTCTACCAAGCTACATTTATGACACCAACTCCTCTAAAAATACATACACCAATGCTTTTAAAGACTTCCTATACTTTCACTAAAAGTGAAATTCTTCAAGGCTGTTGTGTTTAAAATCTGTAATGAAAGTGAGTTTGAGTCTGCTTGACAGCACATTGCTCCATTTCTTATTTGACCTGGCATCCTTCAGAGACTCCACCATAAAAAAAAAAAAAAAAATTTCATAAAAATCCCATTTCACATTAGTTTGTTTCTCCTGAAATTAACACTCAATGTTTCCTGCCAGTTTTCACTTATCAATTGCTACACGCTTCTCAGATGTAAGCTGAGATAAAAAGGGCAGCCATATATTGGTTTGAGCTTACAAATTTTATCAGTGCTTTAAATATCAAACAGGTGAACTGCTTTAACCATCTGCACTACATGACACGAATGCACAACAGAGCAGCAATTACAAAAAACAACCCTCCCTGCAAACCATTTACTGTTGAAAATTACTGTCCGTCTTTGTCCTTGGACTTGGATACCAGTTCTAGAGCAAGGTAGCTGACAGGGTGTAGCTGGGCTGTCGCCTTGGAGCCCTGCAGCTGCGAGCATTCAGCACTGAGCTTGTTTATGTTTTCCCTTCGCTGGTTCCTCTTTAAATTCTCCAGGAGGAATCCAGAAACGGGCTAAACCAGCAATATATATATAATAAACCATGCAAGCCACATCCATCTTCCCAGGAAGAGATGCAGATGCGTGGTGCCCATCACGGACAGCAGCAAGTAAACATGCGGGGCCAGGAGGTGGGAGAGAGCCGGGAGCTGACAGGGAGAGCGGCGCGGCCAGTCCTGTCACATCGGCACAGCTGCGTTGCCCAACGCCGTTCTCCGGGGCAGCCGGGAGAGCCGGCGAGCGCCGGGCAGAGGCAAGGCCGAGGGCTGCGAGGCAGCAGGAAGGTCTGGCGGCACCAGCGCCCGCCGGGTGCCCCTGCTCAGCACCACCCGCCCTCCCGCCGCTTCCCTCCCCTCCTNCACACCCTCCCCGCCACCGCCTCCATGCCGGGTCACGTGACGAGCCCGCCCGCCGCGTCACGTGACGAGGGAGGGGCGTTGNAAATCCCATTTCACATTAGTTTGTTTCTCCTGAAATTAACACTCAATGTTTCCTGCCAGTTTTCACTTATCAATTGCTACACGCTTCTCAGATGTAAGCTGAGATAAAAAGGGCAGCCATATATTGGTTTGAGCTTACAAATTTTATCAGTGCTTTAAATATCAAACAGGTGAACTGCTTTAACCATCTGCACTACATGACACGAATGCACAACAGAGCAGCAATTACAAAAAACAACCCTCCCTGCAAACCATTTACTGTTGAAAATTACTGTCCGTCTTTGTCCTTGGACTTGGATACCAGTTCTAGAGCAAGGTAGCTGACAGGGTGTAGCTGGGCTGTCGCCTTGGAGCCCTGCAGCTGCGAGCATTCAGCACTGAGCTTGTTTATGTTTTCCCTTCGCTGGTTCCTCTTTAAATTCTCCAGGAGGAATCCAGAAACGGGCTAAACCAGCAATATATATATAATAAACCATGCAAGCCACATCCATCTTCCCAGGAAGAGATGCAGATGCGTGGTGCCCATCACGGACAGCAGCAAGTAAACATGCGGGGCCAGGAGGTGGGAGAGAGCCGGGAGCTGACAGGGAGAGCGGCGCGGCCAGTCCTGTCACATCGGCACAGCTGCGTTGCCCAACGCCGTTCTCCGGGGCAGCCGGGAGAGCCGGCGAGCGCCGGGCAGAGGCAAGGCCGAGGGCTGCGAGGCAGCAGGAAGGTCTGGCGGCACCAGCGCCCGCCGGGTGCCCCTGCTCAGCACCACCCGCCCTCCCGCCGCTTCCCTCCCCTCCTGGCTGCGGGGCCGAGCGGCTGGAGCGGGACGGCCGCGCCGAGGGCCACCGGCGGATGCTGCCAAGGCGCGGGGGCGGCCAGGAGAGGAGATCCTGCCCGCAGCTGCTGCCCAGGCCCCATTATGAGGGTAGGGGAGATAAATAAATAAATAAAGGGCGGGGGAGGGAGGAGAGGAGAGAAAGGGGGCGGGGAAGGAACCCGAGGTAGAGGAACGGCGCAAGTGCCTCCGCGCCGGGGTCTGTCATGGTGGAGCGAGGAGAAGCCGCCTCGCCGCCCGCTGACAGGGGCAGCGCGGGCCCCGCTGACAGGGGCAGCGCGCGGCCGCCCCCTCCCGCCGNCCTTCAACCGCCACAAGGTCACGTGAGGCGGCAGCGCGCGCTTCCTCCCCCGCGCCGCCCGCCAAAGGTGCTGGTGCGCGGCTCCCGCCTCCCCAGCCTGAGGGGAACGGAGCCGAGCGGAGCCATCCTTACCCCGGGGAAACGCGGCCTCCAGGGAGGCCGGCTGGGGCTGCGCAACGAGGCCAGCGTCTCGGACCATGCCTCAAAGCCGTTAGGTGCTCGGCAGTGCCGCAGGGGTGTGTAGAGAGCCCTCCTCTATGAACCCCTCTTCCCCCCGCGTCAAAGGGACGCAGCCCTGGGCCTCGGCCCTTGAGCCTCCTTCATACCTCACAGAGGACCGCGGCTGTACTCAAACTCCTCTAAAGAGAAGTACTGGGAGCATGGGATGACAGGAGGGAAGGTTCCTGCCTCATCCAAATGTCTTCTCAGTGTCTGAAACAGAAACACGGACTGAATTGTAAAAAGGATCAAAAATACTTCTGTTCTTCAGCATATTTGCTTTTAGTATTCAGTCCAATACTTCCACAGAATGGGAGGATTTCCCAAATGGCTTTGTTACAACATCAACCCTGATAACATACTCTGGGTCACCCTCGAGCAGAAAATAAGGAGCTTGAAAGAAAACATTGATTTCCAAGGGCAGCTCTTTCCAGGGATTGTTCCTGCACAGAAACAAAGGCTGTGAAAACACCAGTCATTCCTTAAGTTATGGTTTCCGTACTGAATGATCTTACCACATCAGAGCTGGAGGAAGGTCAAGCTGAAGTTACTTTGTCGCTGATGTAAGTTCATGCGTGGTATTTTTATAGCAAACATTCCAAACAAATTTCATATCTGATATGCAAAGCCAGGAATGCTGCTTACAGAGCTAGCTTGAAGGCCAACTTTCTCCTCATGAAA
Source organism: Brachypteracias leptosomus (assembly GCA_013401335.1). NCBI lineage: Eukaryota > Metazoa > Chordata > Aves > Coraciiformes > Brachypteraciidae > Brachypteracias > Brachypteracias leptosomus. The sequence goes on from VYZX01012191.1 coordinate 1,029,043, forward strand.
CACTACTTGAGTTCAATGACTTAAGCTTCGTAAAGCCTCCTTACATTTTTTATTCTGCCTTCATCTGAATTGTTTTGTATCTTAGATTAGTGACAAAGAAAATAATTATTACACTCAAATGTAAAATCTGCTACAAAAGACCTTTTCCCTCTCTGGAATATAGATCGTGGGGGTGAAAGGGGAGCTTAAGTGCTCTTTATGCATGAAATTGTTGGAAACATACTTCAACCACAAACCACTTGTTACTTACCTTTTCAAGAGGATGCAAGCTTTCTTATGTCCTCATATTCCTTTGCTACCTTTGCGTATCTCTTCTCATATAGTCCCTCACCCAAGCAGCTTTCAATTTAGACACAGTAAAAACTCTTTTAAATGTTTAAGAGAATTAATTCAATGAACATGAAAACATGTCAATCAAAAGCCTAAGTTTGCAATATTAGAATCAGCTGGAGACATCTGTTTTATCTTGTGATTAAAGGAAGTATTCCAGCCCCTAACAATGGCATTCCTTGTGCCATGCTCTGTTTGTGATCACTTTTTTAAAGTATTAACTCGCAGCTGAGGAGACATGGTTTAATTCCTGACTTCACTATGGTATTCCTGGGTGACCTTATGTCTAGTAATAATCTTTTAATGTTTTGGTTGCTCCTCTGAATGACAAAGATAATGATACACAGAGCCCCGTTTTGCTTGGCAGAGCAGTTAGAGAAAGCAATTAGAGCAGGAAGAAACTACAATGGTGTTGTAAGACAGCTTCATACTGATTTCTTCTAGTTTTCATGCTGATTTCATCACGAATATTTACCCTTGCCTCACCTCCCTCAGGTCTCTTACTTTCAATAAGTTATATTATTAAACAACAACAACAAAACCCCAAGTAAGAAGGCACATCACAGAACTGATATAACACTCCTAGGCCTGTTTCATCTAGACAAAAAAGAGTGAAGGAACCTGCTGGGATAACCATTCCCATCTGATGCTATTGCAACCACCACAGTTTAACTGCTGTCCTGCACCTACTCAATTCCATGTTGCAACATGGATGAATTACCAACATCCCTTTCTGTATATTTGCAGAAACCCATCTACCTCTTTTCAACTTTCAAAAAAACAAAAAAAACACCTTAACAAATGAATCTTTTCTAGTTAGCCCCCTCTGAAAGTGCATTATTCCACCAGTTCTTAGCAAACTCCCTCTCTGCCAGTTTCAGATCACTTGCAGGTGTGGATAACCACACTTTTATTCCATTTTCAGCTGAGGCCTCACCAACACTTTGCAAAACTATTCCATTTTTATCTGTTATGTCCTGACGGAACCTCTACTTGCAGCATACACAAACCCTGGTCTCAGGCAGAAGAGATTATTAGGCACTATAGGGTTTTTAATGACAATTAGTTCACTTGTTAAACCATTAAAAAAAAAAAAGTGTCTAATACCATAATTACAAGTCCCACCAGGTTAAAGTATAGTCACGAACAGCTGACTTGGTATTTGATGCAAATGAGGAAGCAGAACCCTCTAGTGAGGAGATTCTTCCTCAGGAAAATGGTTTGGAATGGTGGTTGATAATGATGGTTAACTTCAGATTTTTTAAAACATGCTCTTTCCAAAATGGTTAAAGAAAAAGTGTGTTGCATTAGAGCTTGTTGGTTTTCACAGCTAGCTAAGTTGTTCAGACTTATGCTGCTTTTTTGTATGACATTTTGAAAAATCCAAGCTAAGTGACATTTCTTCTATGTCCCAGAGATACAAATGATGTCAAACAAGCAGCAGAATTTTGTTCGAAGAGTGCTTTAAAATAATGTACTTGATCCATTGTATTCACAATGGCTTGCACCAAATTTAATAACAAAGATAGTCTAGATTGGAAAATCAGACTGGAGGCTTTCGATGGCAGTGTCTTTGTTCAGATTAAATTAAGCATGTTCTCAAAGGCATTGAAGCAGGAACCCAGAGATAAGACTTTGTACGCTACCCGTGGATTAGATCTGGCAGTAAGTTTTTAATGAAGCCTTATTGGGGAGCATAAGATTATAGATGTTGCTACTACTTAAATGTTATGTCAAAGGTAAATCAAATTAAGACACAGTGAATTTAGACTTGTATTAGATGAGTTGTGCTCCTCTCTTGTGGTAGAAAAGCGCTATATATGCAAATCCAACTGTAACTAGCCACGTGTCCTTTTGATTGCTGTGATTTATTTAATTATTCACTAATCACAAAGTAATTCATAAGCACTTAGCAAATATCTTTAAGTGTCTTTGCATCATTGTCAAGGATCTGTGGCAAATAGACAGTTGGTGCAGCACAGAAGCTGCAGGAGGCTTGCAGCAACACTGCCTTCTTGGCAGAGCCCTCAGCCACCAGGAGGGCAGCTGGCAATCCACAAGGCTACCAGGGACAGGGAAAACGTCACACAGCCTTCAGCCAAGGCTGAGGAGGGCATCTGCTAAAGAGAAGGTGCTTTGAGTTGCATTGAGAAGGCCTGAACTCAAACAAGATAAAGCCAAGTAGTTGTGGAACTGCCGCAGTGAATCAAAAACAATTCTGAGAGGAGCAGTGTAAGGCCCAAGAATTTCCTGATTTAAAATTCACTAAAAACAGGAAGCAAAAATGCAAGTTCTAGGCCCTGATCTATTATTTGCCTCTAAATCTTTCTCTCTCTTCCCCAATATCTGTCTCCCTGCTCCAGGATATTATTATTTTTTTTAAAGATCAGTTATTTTTGCAAACTGCTTCAAAATATATAAATATATTCTACTACTCTATGTAAATGCTGCATTCTGTTCTCCCAAAGAGTTACAATCTTCATGTTGATGATGATGTAAAAGAAATACAAATCACTGGACTACTCTTTAGTATCTGTACTTAATAGGAGATTAGGAAGGAAGGCTGAAGGGGTTTTCAGCACAAAGATGAGAAAGCATCTAGAGTGCTAAAACTGCCCTAAGTCCAGTACAGAACCTGATGGCCCAACAGGCAAAATACAACAAAACACAAGGGGGTGAGGAATTGATAGAAGAATAATGGGAAAGCCATAGAAGAATAATGGGAATGTCAAAGTCCTGGGGCAAATAGAGCAGAAGAGATCTCAGATTTGGTGCTTCCGCAGAATAGTAGCCCAGAGCACTAAAGATTCTCTGACACTCCAGATGTCATAAATATTTCCCTGTAATTATTACTTATAAAATGAGGGAAAGTAGCTCCATGTTATTATTGTTAAGGATTATTTACAAAAAGGTCCTGATCTGCTCCAAGCAACTGGAGCCAGGGAGGGGAAGTCCACCCCAGGCATTTAAACAATTCTTTTTCTTTTTTTTTTTTTTTTTTAAGAAAAACCCTAAACCTGAACAAAAACACAGTCCCACAGTAGGAACATGTAGAAAGCTTCATTTTCTTCAATGGCCACAGAGCAGAAACATGAGAGTAGAATTTGCAGTTGCATTTAATGGATACTGGCCAGACAAGTCCTACTCACTACACTAGGATTTATTCTTTTAAAGATATGTATGTGCTTTTGAAACATAGATCCCAAATCTCCAACACAGACACAGCAAACTGAACTATCTTTACCCCTCAGCCTGGAAGGAACATTGATAAAGAACTATAAGAGCTGATTATAATCTGTAATTTGCATTTATTGGAGTATTTGAGACGCACTGTGCCAGGCACTGTACAAACACGAGACAACTTTTATCCCTTCCTGCTTCACAGACAGTCCTGAATGAGTGCAGCAGAGCACATCTGAAATGTTTGAGAAGAGCAGAAGGTGGGGGAGAGATATCAAGGCCCTACAAGAGTATTTGCTCACTGTAGGCCTGCAGTGTTCATGGCTAAGTGGTTTCATATCTAATTCTAATGAATGGGGAAAATACCTTGAATCATTATCTGCCAATCTCATTCTGATCTTATCGGAGAGAGAGGGGAAAATACAAAAGGCTTCCTCAAAGAACAACAGAACTACATATGCAAATGGAAACATCCCATCCCACATTTTCTAGGAAACAAATGGTTTAGAACAATAGTCAGAGAGTGAAATTTGCTACACATCTATATGAACTAGGGAAAAAAAAAAGAGAAAGGATTCTTACCAGAACCCTCCTATGTCACATTGTTATCATATAAGTGATACTCCCACACTATTGCCAGCATGAACTTTGTAGAAGAACATTGCAGGGGAAAAGGCCATGGCTTCTATGGTCAAAGCTGAATTTCAGAAAAGAAAAAAAAAACAAGAGAGAGAATATAATATTTAAAGAATTCAGTTTATTATGCTTACTGTAACTAGCAGCAGTAACAAAGAAAATGAAGTCTTAACATTATCTTCTTTTTCAGGAAGCCCCACTCTATTTGATACTGTGTTTATTTTTTAACCTCAGGTACTCAGATTTCTACAAACCCAGTGACCATCCCCATTGCTGAAGGGCCATGTTAATGAGCACAGGGCTCACCAGGGTGGTGTAGGCAGGGGACTCTCAGAGCAAGATCATTTGGATTTTCCCTCCTTATTTTCAGTACAAGGGCACTTCTCTTTTTACACCTGCCCTATAGATCCCCACTTCCCAGCACTCTCATGACTTGTTGCCCTTCCCCACCCACTCTGGCACTGCTGCCTCTGTCATAGCAGCCAGGCCCTTCACCCCTGGGCTGGCAATCGGCCATCCCCTGCTTCTTCCTGGCAGCAGCAGACACTTCCTACCTTCCTCTTTCCTGACGAGTTGATACCATATAAGCAGGGTGGGGAGGCAGGAGAGAACAGTGTGACTCTCTGCCCCAAGGGGCTGGGCTCTAGTGACAGTACAAAAGGAGGTGACAACTGCTGCTGTGCGGGCAACAGTGACAGGAGACCTGCTGCACACACCTACAGGTGGCAAACACCATATCTGCATATCAGGTTGTAGCAGGGATACAGGGGTTTGGGCAGCAGCACCCAGTCCTCTGCAGAAAAAGAGAGGAGGGGAATTGGAAGCATCCCACAGGCCTTATTTGAGCTGTGGACAACCTCTGCTTAATTTTGCCATCCCTTTATAAGACAATAAATTACTGTTTTTGCTGAGCCACTTCCCTCTGGATGTTTTTGTTCAGGGAGTTCATGACAGGGTTAAAGCCACTCAGAATTGCTGCTCATATTACTCCTCAATACATAATTTCAGCTCATGTTATTAATAGTATTATCTACACAACCAAAGAAGATTAGCTACGTCACATGCATTCTTAGCTATTTTAAGGTTTGTGGGTAAGTGATCCCCCACTTTTTTTTACTCTAGTTGCCTTTGAAACATACAGAAGAAAACACCATAAGGCACCCTCCACTCTTGATATTCTCTTAAGTAAAGCTTCTCTGTGCATGGAAGGGTGATACAATCACACTTGAGGCCCACAAAGAACACTGGCAGACTTTGCTGATGTTCCTCCAACCCAGAGATAACAAGGTGCCACAGCTAATGAAAGTCACAAGGTAAGTGTAATGTATTAGAAGTTTTTATAAATATCACATCCTTCCTGATTTTCTATCGACCTGTTTGATTATGCTGCATACAGGGAAAAGTGTGATAGAATTAATCAGCCTGCTGGAGTGAATGCTAAAGGAACAGATGAGCTTTGCAAGGCTGTTGCTAGCACTGAAAAAGAAAAACTGTGACAAAAAAGAAAAAGGCAGACCTAAATCCAGGAGCGTGTCATTCTGAAAGTGAGACATGCTATGATTTATCAATGCAACAAAAAATTGATGGGAGCATAGATCTCTCATTTCAAAGTGTTGTCTCTGTGCAGATTAAGAATAGTATCTGTCATCAGGAAACAACGGGAAAAGATTTATGTTTGATAAAAGCAATTCCACACTCTCTTGCAGACAGAAAACCACTGTGTCACTGGAATGCAAGTAAAGGATTTCTGTGCAGCTCCATCCCCAGCAGCAAAAAAAAAGGTCTTGTGACAAGAGGAAGTGCACTTAATTAATAACAGGAGATCAAATGGAAGGAGTGGCTTTGCTTTTCAAATGAAAAGTGACTAATGTTTACTCCATTTCAGGAAAGCCCAAGAGCACTGCAGAAAGAGGATGCCCACATCGCCCCCAGAGCGCGGCAGCGAACCCGGGGCACAGCAGGCAGTGACTTACCACTGGGGCACAACAGGGCAGCTCTTCCTTTCAAAGGAAGAGCTGCTTTCTTCTCAGCTCAACAGCTGCTGCACACAGGGTCTCCAACATCCTACCAGTTTGATTGTTGTATATAGAAAAAGCATAAAACCAAAGCTTAAAACATGTAACAACATCATGAGCGTTTTGCCAGCAGCTGATACAATGGAAAGCATGTCTCAAAACAGCAGGGCAGTGGAGTAAAACAAAAACCATGGAGTCAGTACCATCATGTCATTTGGCACATCCTTGCACTTCCCTTCACTGTTGCTGATCTTGGAAGGGAAGGCCAAAGCATCTTATTTGCTAATTAAGGTTTCACACAATTCAAACATGGAGCAAACAAAGGACATCCCCAAATAAAGAAACCTGCCAGCCTTCATGACCTTGCCAGCAGACTGATGTCTCAGTTCAGTGCTTTCACAACACAGACAGTACAAGAACCCTGGACAACTGCATATACCAATGTGTATGCCCACACAGACATTTTTATGCTGGTATGCACACACTACCTCTGATCGCGATCCAAAAGTTACACCTCCCTGTTTGAGTTAAGGACTCTCCAGACACCCTACAGACCAGGGTAATAAAGACATTAAAATAACAGACCTCTATTTCATGGGGTCAAATGCCTAACGATAATTAAGGATTTTAAAGTTCTTCACCAAGTAGCATTACTTAAGACAGTATCATGCCTGTTATCTGTCCAGAGCCAAGGAAGAACTGCTGATCAAGCCAACAAAGACAGCCTGACAGCTTGCCATCTGCTGGAACCCGTGCACCACACCTCATGCCCCAGGTAGAGCCATGAGCCTCACCAGGATGCAGACGACTGGATTGTTCTGCTGTCACTTCAGCCCAACACACAGTGGTCGTTGATGTGTCGCCATGGACTCTCAAAACCAAACGTGACATATCACTGCTGGACAAAGAGCTCCTTCAACATTATGCCTGGCCACTTTCGTGGGTTGATTGTACCCGTGCAGCAAGGTAAAGCATTAGGGGTTAATCAACATTCTGCCTGCTGTATTATTTGCATGTGGTTTTATTATATAAAACGTACTGTTAAATGATCCATGAGAGCCTTTGGCACTCACTCTCCCTTTGGTTAGAAGCCCAGCTACTCCTAGAAGAGCTTTTGGCCTAGCAGCTCCTTTCAGCTACTACAATAAAAATCAGGCCTGGAATATCGAGTAGATTCTTGAGCAGATTCTTAGCAATAGAGACAAATTCAGAGTAGCTGAAGGTTGCCCATTTGTTGCAGCTTGAGAAAGAAAATTGGTACATTCAAGGAAGGGAACAATTTGAAGGTCTTATAAAGCACTTGCGCTTCACAATGATGCACAAGGATTTTTCCACTCATTTCTCTTACCACTTCCCAGCTGCTTCTTCAACTTTCAGGTAGTTTCAATTTCTCCTTCCACTTTTACCCACACAATTAGCTAACAGCCTTCAAGTTGAGACTCTGCTGGTTTTAGCAGTGAGATACCAGCTGTGCATCCCTGCAAGCTGGTGCATGTACGACCTTGAAATTTTCTGTGTACCCAACCTGAAAATGCCTTTAAAAAGTGTTTTCTATTTCCCAGACAGCATCACTCTATTCTTAGCATTAGATATAGATCACTTCATAGCATCCAAAGCATTGCACAAATGTTAGCTAGCTAATACCAACAAAACTCACTCCCTTCCCACCCTGTGCCCTGTTACTGTCTGAGTAGCAGCTCCTCCATTTCACAGAAGCCAGCCTAGGGAGTTCTTTTTACTTGCTCCTCTGCAGGAATATTAAAACAGAATGAGAATGCAGATAGCTGTTAATTTTATGTCACAGCTAGGAAACTGTAGGTCTTCAGATCACACTTTCTCCTCAGTCTTTAATTGCAAAATTATACTTCAAGATTTGACACAAGTTTCTCACCTCCCTATTTTCAAGCTCCTAGCAAGCAAAACCAGACAAAAAAATACTTTTTTTTTTTCCCTAATCTGCAGAGCCTGCACAATGCTTTAATACCAAATAGGTGAAATACTGCTAATTACCCACATAGTCTAACAGTCCTTACAATTTTACAGAGAGCTGTGTCAAACTAAACCAAATTATAGGTCAGAATGTGCCAATCTTCTCATCATTATCACTAATTCCCTTTGTGGTTTATGCTCCCACCCCCCAATATGTGTCTTACCAGGTTCTTTGAGCCCCTGGCTGGCATTGCTCAGCCACTGTAATTATTCATCACGCTGGATCCAGTAACAAGACATTCACAGCATGATCTCCTCACATTTTGTTTAAACATGGGGTACGATAGCAGATAATAGGAAACTGATATTTTGAGGCAAGAGGGACAGGAATTTGTGTGGACTCAGATGATTAACAATTTTTGCTTAAAAGAGGGGGGGATAAAAAAAAAAAAGATTCTTGAACAGACACAACGCCTTTCTTCTGGTTTTGGATTAGCACTGATCTAGACCATTGAATATTCCCAGTTCTAGATAAGATGCTTAGTAACCTGTTCCTGGTTTCATACTAAATTTTAATTAAAATAATGGGAATATTCCCTAAAGAAGTTAGCTCATGGGTTCCTGTGATCCTCTTCCAAGTCCCACACTTCCTGCCTTTGCCACCAGACCTCCACTGACCCCGCAGTGTTTTGGCCAGCAGGGTCCTGAGACCCTTGCCCGGCCCCCTGAGTCGCTTGGCCCCACCACTCCCTGGGCCACCCACAGCCTCCTTCCCTGCAACGAGGCTCCACCTTCCACGGCCGAGAGCGTGTCCTGCATCTGCTCAGCACCTCCCACAGCCTCGCATCAGAGAGCGCCCCGGCTGGGAGCTACACAAGCAGTAAATCAGCAAAACCAATTTTTTTCTGCAGATTAACGTTATAGAAGTTATGCCTGCCATGAACCATAAACAGCATAAACTGCACCTCTTTGCATTCCGGCGTGGTGTGGAAGATCATAAAAGCACTTAATATATTTATTTAAGCCGGTTAAGCTAGATAGCACAACTGCAGTAATTAGCAACAATTCTCCAAATCCCCATATGCCAGACAAAGGATCATGTTTCACATTTTCAAGCTGGTAGGAGGGAATCAGAACATTGCAGGAATTAAATGGCATGCACTGCTTTTTTTTTACACTCTCTGCCTATCTCAGCAGAGCCTACATTTCACTACAGCTGCCCCATTGCACTATCAATACAAGAGGCTGAAACCCACCCTGTAAAGAAGGCTGGCTGCCTTTGGGTTTATTATTTTAAGCATAAGAGGGTGTTCAATGCTTTAAGAAAGAGAAGTGAAGGCACTTCTCTTGATAGCTACATTCTGTAGGCTGGAAGGGAATTTCCTTGCTTTTTTCTTTCTTAATGAAACCAAAATAATAGAAAAATACCCCAAAACCTGACTTCCTCTGGAAAATCCATGAGCTGAAATAAGTATTAAGTAGAAATTTATAAATACTCCAAGCACTAGCCATCCTTCCTTCACACAGGGTCAGGCACAGGTATGGGAGCAGGAGAAAGACAGGAAACAAGGTGGGATGTGCAGGAAAAGGGCATTGGTGACAAGTGGATGAGACCAGAGTCCTACCAGGAGCCTGAACTTCATTGCCCCTTGCAAACCTGGCACACATCACCTGCCCAGAAGCTGCATCAGGCTGTGTGCCAGCAGGCAGCCAGCCCAGTGGCACCAGTTGCACTGCCAGTCTGAGCCTCGGCACAAAGAACAGGATTACTGGAGACACATACCAAAAATCTTCTAAAGGAGCAGGAAAAGAAGATACAGATTTGAGAGCCTCTGCCATAAAGGGAGGCTTTGAGATTGAGGGTGCCATGACTCAGAGAGGAGAGACCTTATGCAGACATTCTCCTGGCTCTGAGCCCCAGTTGCTCCTACCAGTTGTTATTTTCCATCCTCATCGTGTTTGCAGATACCACATGGCAAAAGTTTTTCCCCATTGAGTCGTTCAGAGAAAAGCCTCAGGACCAAGAACAAAAAACAGGACAGGAGAACCCCTTGTGGTGGGCTGACATTTTATTTCTCTATTGCAAAGAGAGAAAAATCCCCTTTTATTCCTGTACAGTTTATATTATTGTATTATTTTATGTTATTTCTCTGCATTGCAAAGAGGAAGAATCTCCTGGGAGAGCAGCTGTTTGCTGCAGAGGGCTCGCAGCGTGCCCAGGCAGGGGCTGTGAGGGTAGGGCACAGGGCATGCACAGGAGATCTGCAAGCCCCCTGCTTCATCTCCCTGGCATAGACCTGTGCACTTTGCTCTCTCAACCAGCAGCATTTTTCCCAGGAGTTAATTTTCTTTATATCTAATTGAAAAATGTGTCACCACATTCTATACAGCCTTTCCAACCACATCCTTGTCTTGATGGGCATTTCTCTACCAGGTTGTCTCCCTCTCTGCTTCAGGCTGTTTTCTTCCATTTTGAGACCAGGAGAGCTCTTTCCCTGGCTCCTGGAGCAACTGGGTTTCCTACCCCGCTATGCTCACCTTCCTCCCTGGGTATAGCTTTTGCAGCCCTCTCTTCCCTCCCAAGCAGTGTTTAGTTCTCCCATCTCCTTCATTTCTGTTTTGTTTTTTTTTTTTTTTGCTCCTTACCTCTACATTGTGGGCTCCTATTTGGCTTCTACAATCAGTGCCTCTCTGCACACCTTGCTATTCCCATGCAAACCCCTGCCATGTTCCACAAGCAGAGCTGACCTTTGGCACAGACCTACCAGTCCCAGCATTTTCCAGGCTTCTCTGATTCACTGTTAAGGCAGTGGGTAAACTTTTTAGGGAAGTGAGGGGGGCAGGTATCACACAGGACAATTTGTATTACATAAGCCAAAAGATAACAAAAGTTAAGTTATTTTCAATATTAAGAGACACCCAACTTGTTATAGATTTTATTGTATAAGCAGCACGAAGGGGATGGGCTTATTAACATCTCATTAACAATGCCTATTTCCATTTGCATAAAAGCTGGAAAACTTATGAAGCACAATAAGAAGGAAAGCCTTTAACTATCCTGTTTTTCACAGGCTGCAAGTTGCAAAGCATGGAGGAAGCTGATAATGCCCTCTCAGTTCCCGAGGACTTCAAGCAGCTTAAAAAATAGTTATGTGACATTAGCAAGCACCATTGATAAGCTCATGAACAGCTGGCTGGAAAGCTAAAAGATAAACACCTACAAACCCATTGAAGCCTAAAATAATGTAGGAACATCTGAAGACACATCTATTGACAAGGAGGTGCCCAGTACATAAGGTTAGTCACTGGGAGCTTTGGGCACTGTGGAAGACTTGGCAGACTGTGTCTTCCACAGTGGGAGTACTTGGAACACACCTGATCAGAGTTTGCAAGAAGTGGGGAAAAGATGCAGATGTATTTATGGCTTCTACACGCCACTAGTCACAAACTGTGTTTGGGTTCTTTACCACATTAATTCAAACAAGTGATTAAATGAGCAGCTCCCAGTGCTTACCAAATAGAGATTCCTATGGTGTATTAAAATGCCTCTAATCAGGCCACATAGAAACAATAACTAGGCCCAAATTCTCTCAGCTCTCTTCCTCTAATACAAGATTAACTTGAGCTGCATTTATTGGCATCCAGCTGCAGGGAGAAGACAGGTCTCCAGTTGGCTGTGAAAGTTTTCACCATCCTTAAGCACCAGGAAAGGAATTTCCCAATCCAATTAGCAAAGCCTCCGCCCCTCCAGTCTGAGGGGTTGTGCTGAGTGCCATTAATCACTCTATCAAACAAAGCATTCACCACCCTCCCAGCAAGAACAGGTTACTGATAAACACTCTTCATTACAACTCCTGTTTAGTATTACACAGTGATACATCTGGCATCAACCTTTGAGGATTGTGTTTAACTAAACCACGTGCACATGCAGTTGGTTCAAGTGTAATGTAAAATACCTGTATATTTATCTGCATTTATCAGCTCTCCTTCCCTGTGACCTACCAGTAAATAAATATTGCATCAGATGCCTGCATGTATTATATGCAACCTGACTCATCACACCACACGTGGTATTCATGCTAAATCTGCCTAAACCAGCAAATAACAAACAGCAGCATAAACAGAGCATCTTCACAACAGCTTCCTTTTTGGCTACGTGCCTGCACCTGCACTGGAAGAGGGGCTGGACTAGAGGAGGTGGTCGATGTCTGCACTTGCACAGCTCCTGGAAGACTCAGACACTCAAATAGTAGAAATTTATATCCACAAAAGAGCTGTCAGGGGAAAAGGAACAGTTTTCCCTGAGGTGCCTGTTACAGAACAGTGGGTTTGACTGGCACTCCAGCTCCCTTGCCTTCGCAGGGAGAAATATGAGACATGTAATCTGTTTGTACTCCTGACTTCTCCCCATCCAATTAGGACGTTATTTCAAAGGACTCCTGCCCTTAAGTAGGCAATACAATCCGAGAGATTTACACAGATGTGGTCTGGGTTATGCCATCTTCTGACACAATAGGCTTCAAAGCAGAAAGTAACGTTGTCTTCCAGAGGGGCAGGCGGAAGGGAGACAACCACAGGCTTCAGAGGACTCAAAGGCACGTCTCATGCCTGATCTCACAGGAGCAGACTCATCCACAAGACCTTACACGATGAACAAAATGAACCAAAATCTGACTCAGTGCTACCAAAAAAAAACCTTTTAAAAAAAAGAGACAGAGAAGGGTTGTAGCTTCAGTAGTCAGAGTACAGCTTTGAACATTATTGTACAGTTCAACAATGAAAACAGGCACTGTGCAACCTCGGCTGTCTAGTCTGCTGCTCTGCCACTCTATCAAGTAATGCCAGAGAAGACTACTAAGATCACTGCTCCATTGTGAACCAGGTTAATGGACAACTCCTAAACACAGCGAGATTCCCTGCAGAAAGCTAGCCAGGAAAGTCCACCTCCTGCTTGTATGTTCATGGCTTTGGCTGAGCTCCACATGCAGCACACACTGAAAGGTAGGAGAAGGAAGACCAGGATTTTCAAGGGGAATTCAAGGCCTTCTCCATCCTCTGAGTGAAGTGTACACAAGCCAGGAGAGCCACTCTGTGCTGTAGTCACATGCTCTGTGGAAGCTGCAATCTCACAAGGACACAGATATGGCCATGCAAATATGGGTTTTGCCTATGCTAACAACCAGTGTATGTCCCTAGAGCTCCTAAACGGCTTTTAATCTAGCTGCTTATGCATGTGAAAGCTTGTGCTGAAGAAGCTTAATTTCTCCTGTGCTCCTGTTAGCCAAGAACACGCTATTCTTCAATACTCTGACTTGAGAGGTGAGGACATAAACTGGCAACTTCTTGGTTTAAACCTCTGGAGGTGAAAAGGAGAGGAGCTGCCTGTCACACTGGGGCCAGATGTCACAACTGCAGGCAGCAAGCATGGCAAGAGGGCGGTTGGTAACTGACATTGAGAAAACAGCTGCATTATAACATCCCCTTCAACCAAACCACCTCTAACAGTTCTCAACAATGGGGCTGAAGCAGCATAGGTGCATTTATCTGTGCTACCAGCACTGCTTTCCTCTGCAGAGCTTACCTCCTGCTGACACATACCATAAAATCCTAGTAAGGGCTAAACAAGTTGTAACACACCTTGGATGGTCAAAGCAAACCTAACAGCAAAGCATTAGAAGGTAATTGTCTCTGCATCTGCTCAACACCAGCCTGTGCAAAGCTCCTGCGTCAGAGCTGACAGCAAGACTTCAGATGTGGGGGAGGCAGAAAGCAGACACAGGAGGGAAAATGCTGCAAACCTCTTAAGGGGAGGGATTGTCTTAATGGATTTTTTTGTCATTATTGAGTTCAATCACGAGTAAAGGCCAGACTTTAAGACAGCCTGAAAACAAGAACCTGTCTCCATTTCAAGACCCATCAATAGATACCTTCCCAAAGCTACTACCTGCTTCAGACATTTGGCTTGGTGGGTGCTCAGCATTGCTGGCCACACAGAGAAACACTTCACCAAAAGCATCCAAACTTCTGCCAAGAGCAGTGCTGGTCCCTCTGCACAGCCATGCCCAGGGGGACCTCAGAGAGAGGGGCCTTTGTACAGCCCTGGAGATGACTCCCTGTGCCAGAAGCGACCTGGCACAGGAGCCAGCTGAACCCCAGCTGCAGCCATTGCACTGATTGTCCAAGGGACAGAACAATTGCACTTGTCTGTCTGGTCAGGGCATGATGGGAGCCTGACACATTTTTCTTTGTGAAATCAGCTTGTCTTGAAGTAAATTTCCAAAGCAAAGTCCCTTTAACTCCAGGCCTTCTCAGACTTCATGGCAGCACAATTTATTCTTAAAAGGAGAGCTTTAAAATATGTTACATGGGAGAGTGAGATATCACAGTGGTTGGCTTTCACTGCCATCTGTGAAGGAGGTAACCCTGAATTTCCATTACACTGTGATGAGAATTGAGGTCTCAACTCCAACCAGCCTGCTGGAAAACACCTAAGGTGCAGCCCAAGGTCCCTTTTCCTGGTTGTGTTTCTGTTTCCTGTCAAACGGGACTGCCTCTGTCACAGGAATCATCCCCAGCCCCACAGGAGCCAGGCTCTCTGGCCTCTGCCTCAGGGCTGGACCTTCCCCACAGGGAGATGCAGATGGAGAACTGGAGAAAGGCCCATCTTGAACTTGCTGAAGCACAAGGTGTAGAGAAGAAGTGTGATTGCTCACACCAGGAGCTGCACCCACACTCACAGATAGCTACACGTGTGACTCAGCTGCACTTTGCACCACCTTCAGAGACCAAAATAATCTGGACTGATGAACAGTTTCAGGTGCTGGACTCGCTGCAGGTGCAAACCCAGCACTCACCAAGAGCCCCAAAGACTCCACCAAGTTCCCATAGATGCAAGCAAAGCAAGGGATCTTTCCCTCCCATTGCCCATAGGAGCTATTAACCACATTGAACATCCCAACCACTACCAGTAAGGGGGAAATCCAGTGGTTTCTGTCTTCAATACCACAAACTGAATTACAAAACTGATGGGGAGTGGTGACTCTGCCCCAGAGGGCCACAGTGTTGTGCGGCTGGAGGGCCCCAGTGGTCTCCGTGGTTGGTGGAACTCAGAACAGGTGGCTGGGCACCCCAGTTACCTTGGTTACTCCAGCAGGTTTTGGCCCAAACAACTCAAAAGGTAGTTTTCCCTTCCTACCTGGTGCAAGTGAGGCTCTGGGGAAGCAAGAGGGGATCTGTGTCTCATGGAGGAGACGAAAATTAAGGATGAAGCAGTAGGAGCCAGGGCAATTGATGGCAGCAGGGATGGCACAGCCAGCCAGGTGAGCACGGACAGGGAGATCAGCACTTAGTGAGACCAAAGCAGAGTCCAGCTTCAATTTCACCTCTGAAATGTGATTTGGGATCAAATTTGCAGAGAATGTCAGAGAGAAAAGGACTTCTCTTCCTACACACTTCAGCATGCTTTAAAAGTCAACATAAGCTTGAGTTTAAGTCAGTTATGTAAGTGTTACTTTCCAAAAGATGAGTGGAGGAGTTACCTACACAAATGTTGACAAAGGGAAAACAGCCATTACCCTTTGCAAGAGAAAATATCCCCCTCCCTGGGCCAGGGAGGTGTGAGTTCAGTGGCTGAAGATTTTGATTTGTTTTCACTCTGGCTTTGCAGCAGGCCAGCCAGGGTACCTCTGCCATCAATAAACGCTGCGGATGGAGCAGCCTGGCATTACAATGAGCCCATTGTAACCACATATTTCCACTTAACAAGTGCCTGCCTGCCAGCCCGTGTTTGATTAATGCCATTAGGAACGAGTGGCCATTGTTTACCTTGTAATTTATTAGAGGTAGGATTTCCAAAAGGGACCTCAAGTAGACACCTAATTCTTATGGACTTTTAATTATAATTGAATCCCTAGCTTCATTAAGCACCTCTGAAACCCCAATCTGAAGTGATTTGGCAGGAAGAGAAATGCTTCTGAGCCTTAGGACAGGGTTTGTCCTTGGTGTTTTTTTTGAAGAGAGGATGCAAGATTTGCTCCAACTGGAAGACTAACCTATGGCTTTGGCAATTTGTAGACCGCAGAGAAGGATCTGGCTGGAACAGCAAAGGAGACAGCGTTTGCAACGGGCAGTGAGAGTGCTCCACCATGCAAGACCCTGCTCATCCCCTGCACAGACAGCCTTGATGAGGAGACCTTTAAAATTGTGAGCTACTAAATAGAATTTAGCAGTAGAAAAAAAGGTCAGTGGTATCTCAAGTTCTGGAGAGAGAGGGAGCAAATAAAACTCAGTAGTTTGGCAAAGGGAGCAAAAATGCAGGACAAGATACTTCATCCTGTAGCTTTCTTCTATGTCTGAAAGATTTTACAGTCATCTGGACACTGTACTTTTAGTTTTAGAAAAAAAACCAACCCCAAAATCAAACCACAAAAACCCCAAAGCAAAGAATCATATTTCACATACACTGTTGAGTTTCTCAAAACAAGTCCTGCTCCATTATCACTTCAGGTTACACCATGTGCTCCCTGGCTGCAGTGGTTTGGTTCCTCTCATCACTTACGCCACAGCCACAAAGCTCCTTCTCACACCAGGACACAACCATCTCATTCCTGGTGTATCACGACATAACCACACACAGCCCCAGTGGACATAACAGACAAACAGACAAAAAAAAGCTGGACAGAAGGGAGGGCATCCAGACACAGCATTTGCTCCTACATCACGTGCAAATGTTTGCAACACATCCCAGGTTTGGCCACAGGAAGAAGCAGCGTGAGAAAAGCAGCAAAGCACTTCCCCTCCCTGCAGAACAACAGCTCCTCTGTAACCTGAACTTTATACATTTCACCCTACAATGTTAGAAAGGAATTCCCAGTCTTGAAAATCCCTCAGTGCCCTTTTCAAGTCACCTCCAACATGCTTTGCCTGGTGTGTCACCAACCTCAGGATGTGCAGGAGCAACCTGCAGAGCGTTGGGAGCACCTGACAGAGGTTCTGCTGAAGACCTAAGTCAGCCCCACCATGTCCACACAGAGACACTCACCAAACACAATGCTCTGAGTGCATGCCCAGCCAGCCAATCAGTTTAATTAGCAAACAGGAATGCCTGAGGCCTGGCCTTAGAGTGCTGAACATCCGTGCCAATACTTTTCCTTTACAGTGCAAGGAGCTTTTGAGACCCTTTAAGAAGTCACTTCGGAAGCTGCATTTTCCCGAGCACCTCTCCAGAAAGAAAAAACTGAAGCATGTAGAGGAAAGTTTGACCATCCTCGGGACCCACATCGACCAGTTCCTCCAGCAGTACTGCAGGCACTGGGAGGTCAAGCACTGGCAGAAGTACGAGTCTCCTCTTACCCAGCACTGGTGATGGTCCCAGGGTGCCAGGCTCCTGCTCATGCTGTTCCCAGCAGGCATTCAGACACCTGCTTTGGCCCTATGTTTCCAGGCACTGGAAATGAGATTGGGTGTCAACGGGGACATGTATAGCTTGTTTGGTGAACATGAGACACGTATACCTTGCATAGCCAACAGGAAATATGTGTAGCTTGCTGAATGCTCACAGATCTTGCAGGGCACTTTAGCAGAGGCCACGTGGCACTCATCCTGCCCAGCACAAGGCCAGTTTTGAGGTGCTGTCCATCAGCAACATCCCTTTGCAAGTAAAGGGGCTCGTATGTGGCCACCTGAGTGAATGGATAACCCTCCCCATGTTTAGGGAAGAGCAGTTCTTTAAAAATTTGTAAGTTTCAGGAAGGGAGGAAAAAAAAAAAGAAGGGAGTAGAAAAGTGCTGTGCAAATGATGTCAGTGGTTACACTCATTGTGCCAGAACTAGAAAGCAGAAAGAGGAAAAGGATGAATTTTGTACTCACGTGCACAATCTATGTGTCTGTCTTTTCCCAAGGATACTCTGGCAGTTTGTCTCCCTCTTCTCAGAGATGGATGCAAAGCAACTGCAAAAGCTGCATAAGTACATCAAGAACAACAAAATGGATAAGTTTAGGGTAAGCAAAGAGGAAAGTTGATACCCTGTAAGGTGTTCCTGCTGAGCTACCCTTAAGGGGATAACTACACCATGCAGCTCACACTGGTTGATCCGTGTCAAATGAGAAACCTGCTACCAAGAAGTCTGTTTATCAAAAGCCCACGAATCCTGCAGATATTGCCAGTGTCTACTATAACACTGGCACTGAGCTACCACAGCCACCAGTAGCTTTCCCAGCTAGCTCTGGGTGTCCCCAGCACCATGGTTTACAGATTTTGGAGCTATTTGCTGATCTCATCTTATCAATGATGCTTTACAGACCAAAGTTGATCTGTAGTTTTATCCAAGGATATAGGATTTAAACTTTGAAACAAGCAACTAGTTCAGGTGAAGCCTGTGCTTGCCAAAGCTGTTTCCTGTGCCTGAGCATCAGCTGCACAAGGGAACTATAATGAACAGTTTTCTGAGAACACCGACTCCAAAGGGTTAACCCATCTAAGCACACTCATAGCCAACCATAAACGCATCTCCTGAGCAAAGGCTGAGTACACCAGGAAGTTCAAAGGTCTACAAGAAAGACATACCTTAAGTTTATTAAAAAATAATTTAAAACAGAACTACAATTAAAAAAAAAAAAAGTCAACTAGGAAATTACTTGGAGTAAATCTGAAAACAGTGGCAGGCAAGACCTTGTCAGGTCACTGGGACACTGCTTGCCTGACATTAAAAAGGGAGCTGTGGTCATCTGATAGCTGACAGTGATAAGGCCATAAATAAGTTTGAGGCTGCAAGTAAACAGCTCTCTCCTCCAGTTAGAGAGGAGCAGGGAAGCCAGCCACACAGCTTTTGCTTCTATGTTACAGGAGAACAAACCTGCTTATTTGTTTTTAAGAGCTCTAAAAAAATATTCCAACAATGAGAAAAATCAAACCTATTGTAAAGAAAAAAACCCCAAACATATTCCTGTGCCAGCATGAGACATTTGAGATTAATTGGGAGATATTAAAAAGGCAACTGGCAGCTCTGGGAGGCCAGCAGAGACGGGCAGTCGTGCTCCCTTAGACTTGTGAGGGCTGAGGAGGGGAAATGGAGCTGCATTTCCAGCACAGCCCTTCTCAGAGCTCCTCTGAGCCCAGGATATGATCTGGGATAAGCACAAGCCCCGCTGCTCCCATTTGGCTGGTGGTAGCTCCCCATCACCACCTCAGAACAAGCACTACAAAGCAAATAACCCCACAAACACCTTCCTTCAATAAAACCCACAACCAAAACACACAATTTCAAATCTTCCTTTCCAAGGAAGAAAAAAAAAAAAGGAGGGGGGCAAAAACCAGAATAATGGGTGAGAAGTATTAGTTGGGCTGTGTCCTGCACTGCCAGGATGCACCCAGGGGAGCTGAGGGGCCCGCAGCAACCCACAACCAGCAGAGCCCGCCAGCCAGGGCAGAGCTGGGCACCAGCCTGCCTCCCAAACACACAAAGTCATAGAATGTTTTAGGCTGGAAGGGACCTCTAGAGGTCAGCTGGTCCAACCTCCCTACACAATAGGGACATGTCTACCTAGGGCAGGTTGCTCAGAGCCCCATCGAGCCTGACCTTGAATGACTCCAGGGATGGGGCCTCTGCCACCTCTCTGGGCAGCCCATTCCACTGATCAATCACCCTCACATTAAAGAACTTTTTTCTAATATCCACTCTAAATCTAGCTTTTCCCGGCTTAAAACCATTACTCCTTGTCCTATCAGTACAAACCCTTTTGAATAGACCTTCCCCTGCCTTCCTGTAGCCTCTTCAGGTACTGGAAGGTCACTCTAAGGTCCCTCCAGAGCCTTCTCTTCTCCAGGCTGAACAGCCCCAACTCTCTCAGCCTGGCTTCATTCGAGAGATGCTCCATTCCCCTGATCATTTTGGTGGCCCTCCTCCAGACACGCTCCAATATGTCCCCATCCTTCTTGTGCTGGGGGCTCCAGAACTGGACGCAGAGCTCCAGGTGAGGTCTCCCCAGGGCAGAGCAGAGGGGCAGAATTACCTCTTGATCTGCTGGCCACAGTTCTTTTGATGCCTCCCAAACACACCGGCAGAAGCAGCAACAACTCCTGCCGTTATGTAATGGTTGACAAATGCCTTTTGTTATGCAAGACAAGTGGGAGAAAAAATAAGCATCTTTGCCCTTTGTGGGAGGGGAACAGCAGCCAGCTCCTGCTGGAGCACAAACACCAGGCTGTGGATCCGGGGGGGACCAGTGCCTTCTGCCCAACAGAAATAGATTATTTGAAAATGCCTCATTATTTAGATGAGTGAGCATAAAAATAGGGAGCCAATATGTAATTAGTAAGCAACGGAGATTGTCAGCATGGTAATTTGATAATTCTGTGAGTTTTGTTAAAGGACAGAGGCTAACAAGCAGCCAGTCCCCAACCTTGCTCAGCAGTCATCTTAGAATCAGGGATCTGTGTCCTCTTCCCTCACATTTGGGCTTTAGGCCTTCTTTTAATTGAAAAAAACAAACAAACCCAAACAAAACATCTGAATTTAACACACTGATCCCAACTCTGTTTTTAGACTTACTGAAAATACCAGACCAGGCCCACTTCTCAGCTTAGAGCTACAACAGAGCATTTTTTCCTTTGCAATCTCCTGTGCACTGCCAAAAGCTGTAAAAATCAGCTCCACATCTCCCTCTGAGGGAGTAAAGAAATAAGTCTTCTGGGCTACCCGAGGCTCTGGAGGTTTGGGTTTTTTAAAAAAAGTCCAAAAGCATGACCACTAGCAACACAAACCCCGTTTTTCCCCTGGAATAGCCCAGAAGGATGCGCAGCACAGGCAGCTGCTCTCCATCCAGCTGCTCTCCATCCAGCTCTGTGCTGTCATCCCACCACCCTTAGGATGCTCAGCACAGGGACCCATCACCACCCGGTCATGCTCCCAGTGCACAGGGTGCCATAAAGCAACAGTGACATCCAGTGGTGGCACACACCCGGCCACAGCACCCATCCCAGGGTGACAGGGCTGGGCAGCACCCACACTTGAGCCTCGGCTCAAACACAGCCAAACAGCACCATCAGCTACTGAGCATCTCCCCAAAGCACCTAAAACATGCCAGTCCTCCCACTAATGCTCTAAGAAGGGTTCTTGCTTTAAACCACAGGGGCTTGGATAGACTGGGCTGCACAAAGAGCTGAGCTGGGCACCAGTGCAGGGGAACAGCACAGAAAACAGCTCTGCAGAGGCCAGCAGGACTCACTGCTGGGTGGGATGGAGCCTCAGATCTCAGCAGTGAGGAACAAACACTTTCCAGGATGAGGATTTGTGCAGATGGTACAGTCATTTCTCAGCTCATTTCTGCTGCCACCCAACAGGACCATGGTTAAGCAAGAGTTACTGCCCAAGCATGAGTCAATCTGTGGTGTTTGTTCACATAAATATCTTTAAATGTGTTTTCTTGTTCTTTTTTTCTTTTTAAAGCAATTATGCTGTCCTTCAGAAAAAACAGATTTAGTTCTAGGACTTGAGAAGGAGAAATTGAAGCAGCTTTACACCAGTTGGAATCTCCACAGAGGTACAAGAGGCCTGCAGGAACCCCTGGGTCAAAGAGACAGGCACCACCAACACACCCAAGAAGTCACCACCCAGCAGCAAGAATGATGGATGAGAGGTACGGGCACAGCCAGGGTCACCCTGGCACCAAGCAGAAAAGGCATCTTCCTGCTCAGGGAGAGCCACCTACACTTGGCAGTTTTGCAAAAGGATCAGCAGGTAGAAGACGTGATCAGTGCTGGAACCAGAGGAGTGGGGCAGGTTGAAGTGCTGCCTCAGAAGAGACACAGGAGTAGAGAAAACAGCAACTAGAGAAGCTACTATAGGATAAGGCAGTAGAGAGGAAGTAGAAGACATCCCTTAGTTGGCCCATGTCAGTTGGCATTAATTAGGGTGTCTTCCCTAGCAATCTGGAAGCTCAAGACATAGCTGTGGTTTGCCTTTGGGCCCACCCTGGCAAAGCCACTCAGGCTTGTCTTCCAGAGCAAAAATGCAGCCCAACCTGTAGCTGGTGTTTGTGAACGGCCATGGGCAGGCTGTTCACTCCAGCCAGGGCTCCAGTGTGTGCAAACCCCAAAGGGGGAATCAAAGAGAGACGTGAGGAGCAACTGCTGCTGAGATTGGCTGTGTCACAAACAGGTGCCACAGCCTGCCTGTGGAAGGAGGATTTGTCCCACATAAGCCTATTTTCAAGCTGCTAAAATGCAATCACATGTCCTGTGGGAGTTCTCATGCACTCATAACCATCTTGCTTTTCATCCCTTTTCTCCCCAAGTCTATTTACCTCTAAAAAAAAGCCCAATCTGGTAACAGCTCTGAGGGAGCACTTAAAACCCAAATTGATAAACTAAAGTCAAAAAACAAGAGCTAGCTAGACAGCGTGATTGGGGAGGCTGAGTAGGAGTCCCACACTATCCTGCTGGCTGCGTGGCTCCAGGCAATCCTCCTCCACTTGTCTGCTCCCCTGTAAGAGCAGGGAAAACACCACCCAGCCAGTTCAGACATAGGTAAACACACCAGAGACACAAAGTACATGATATACTAAAAATTAGTGCAATTGAAATGTAATGAACATAGCAAGGGGTTGGGATTGCTGGAGAGCCTGGGTGGTGACCCATCACGAGCAGCCTGGTGTTCTTGGCTATTTCTGGTGACAACGTATTTTTGGGATTGAACCATATGCAGAATCCACCCAGGCAAAACCCCAGAGGACAGCTTGGGCAGGCCAGTATCAGCTCCTGTATTAGACAGCTCCTCAGGACTCATGCCTTCCATTTACATTAAGTTTTTTTTGTTTTTAAGGTTCCCAGACAACTTCAGAGGTCAACAGAAATCATTTAACACAGTATCACCACCTGAACAAAAAGCAGGGAATAAAGACTGTCTCCATGGTTTCCCAAAACTACAGAACACTGAAATCCTTGCAGCATCATAGCAACAAGCTACGACCCAAGCAAAATAAAAATTATCCTACTTTAAACCATGTGATCTTATTACTATCCTGGAGTTTCCCAACAGCTGTGCACCAGCATCAAGACTTGGTCAAGGGTGTAAGTATCAGACCTACCTTTACTACCTCATTCTTTCTGTAAAACCCCAGTAACAGAAGAGTGTTTGGAAGGAGGCAGGCAGCTGCTCCTTGCCTTGCTATGGCAGAAGCTCTTCTGACAAGTGCAGGGTCCATTCCATGTTCATTTCTACTCAAACCCTCCATGCTGTCAGTACCCACACCCACTGGGGAAGGGAGAGCTGAACAGGAACAGCAAAGACTGGTGCATGGAAAATACTCTGGTTAAGATTAGTTTTATAACTTTTACACAGACATTTGCTGTTTCTAATTGTTCCAGGCAAATAATGGCCATGAGCCCATCCACACATCAGTGGCCTTGGCAGATGCAGCACCTGCCATCCATTGACCTGGACCAAGGTGGCTGGAGCCCTGATTGATGCTGCTGCAGGAGGAGACTCATCCCAGAGCTCACATTTCAGGAGAATAGTAAGAAAACAGTAAAAAAAAAAGGCTGGTTTGGGCTTCTGGGTAGGCCACATTTGATTGATGGTGGAATCCAGGTTTTAAGAAAACAGCAATAGCTTGGCACAGAAATCTTTTAGTCTGACCAGTAAAAACCCTAAAGATCCTTCCTTCCTACATGCTAAAAATGAGATGGTTGGGTTGGGGGCTTAGTTATTGTCTTCAGTTCTGAACCCCAGCAAGAAAAATCCCTCCTAGATCCCTTTGGAAGGGCAGATAACAGGCCATTTTTAGAATCCAGACAACAGATTTCCTTTTTAAATGGCATCTTGGATCACAGCCACAGACCTTGGCAAGAGAGCCAGGTCCCCGACCCCACAGGCCCCACTGCCCAGTGTACCAAAACCCAGTGGGAGAGGCTGTGGAGGAGGATGTCGTGTGTCACCTTCACTGGGCAACACATTCAGCTGCTTGCACTGGGTTCCATTGTGGGTAAGGGCAGACACTTGTGCGGTGCAGGTCTGGAACAGAAGGAATTTTCTTAGAATAACAGAATATTTTTTTCAGCTAAAGGCTCAGAATTTTCTCCGCAGCACACACTCTACAAAACAAACATAGCAATGCATGTAGCTGCATCAAAAAAATACTGTATGCCCTCAAAATGTCACACTTGTTTAAGGCAGAATTGAGCAAGATTAAAGCCTGCTCAGGACTTGGATTATTCTACGATTTTTCCAGTAGGACGTGAGGTGACTTAGAAGTGACAGGAAAGCTCTCAAGGAAAGCTGAGCTCTGCCAGAAATAACCTCGGAGAGTTTCCTGACCAGATGACGTGGGCAAAGAGGAAAAATTTCACCTTCAGAGGTCCCTGCTCTAAACATTACCACAGAAAGTTTATACCTTCAGCATGAAGCAGGGGATGCATTGGTGCCACTCACCCTGTACCCCGGGGATTGCTTTTTCCTGCTGTCTGATTTTTGGAGGCTGGTGCTCCCACGGTGGCTCCACATGGTGCTCCCACGGCAGCTTGCACAACCGCCCGGCTCGTAGCGCTCAGCGCACGTTTCCTCACTCGGCCTGTTTGCTCCTTTCCATTTAAATGGAGCAACAGGGAATTCATGGAAGCATTGCACAACCTTGGCTTTGGTTCTTCAGGAAAGTAAGATTTCTCTGCAGTTTAAGTGCCAATGCGTAATGTAGAACCAAAGGGGAAAAAAAAACCCAAACGAAACAAGACAAAGCCCCATTTTCCCCCCACCAAGCCACAACCTGGAGAGCTGCAAGCAGAGGGCACCATTGATGGCTAAGCTCAGGGCAATAAAGCACATGCTTCGTGCTGCAGGAAGCAGAAACTTTGTTCTGCGGGAAAGAAAAGGTGTCAGGAATGAGCAGAGCTCGTGCTGCCCAGAGCCCTGCAGCGGTGACGCCTCGTGGCAGCCTGGGACAGAGCCCAGCGCAGGAGCCGTGCCTGTCAGAGATGCTTTGCTCTGCCAGCCAGAACGAGCTCCACGGGCTTCTGGACAGCCAAGGGAGCATTTCTCTAAATGCTTAAAAAAACCCCCAAACCACCCAGAAACAAACCAGCCTCCCTCAGGCCAGTTTTAAAGGAATTGTGGTTACATTTCGTCAGCGTGGGGAAGAGCACGATCCTTGCTGATGTCAGGGGGTTGGACTCTGCTCAGACTAACCAGGGGAAATCAGTCATCACTGCAAGGCAGCTTCGACCCTGCTCCATTTGTCAACTCCCCAAAAATCAGTAGTACAGCCTCATGTCTCTCTTTTCAACACCTTTACCTGGGCAGGGACAGTTTTTGGGTTGCTGCTATTCTTCCTTCAAACCAGCTGAAGCAAACAGACTTTTTACTAAGTCTCCTGTGGTTGGTTTGTGCTTGGTAGTTGGGCTTCAGCACTCCCAAAACATCAATGGTTCCCTGGGGAAAAGGGAAAGAGTTGAGAAAGTTTCAGGAACGCACACAGACACCCAGGGGCTTGGCTCCTTCACCCATTTAAATTTACACAGATATGGTGTATCCACAAAGGGCACTGCCACAGCCCCAAGGACTTCAGCCTCACCACTTCTGAGTCATCCTCATTTTACACCAAGACCTTACCTGGGTTCCTCAGGGTGCAGAGCCTTCCCATCACACATGGCCTCCCAACAGCTGGACACAATGCTGGAAATGGGGTCAGTTCCATGGAAATAGCCAGCACGACCTGCTCTTTGCAACTCAGGACATTTCAGCATGAAACTGGTGGTGGACTCACAACACCCCTGAGCAGCCTGAGCAGAACCTCCTCCTCTGGGAAGGGAAGGACCTTCTTCCTCCCATGTGTGTGCAGGGCTGGTTTTGTTTTAAAATCTCACGACAGTCAACCATCAACAGCTAAAGATGTTCTGGCACAGACACAACCCCTGACATAGTATAGTCTGAATTATGGAGCCACAAATTCCACCTATGCTGTGAGTGCACTGTCTAAAGATTCTCATTTAAATAAAGAATAGAAAGACTAAAGCCATCAAAACCTACAGTCCAGTTTCAACAAGTTCTTCTGCTTTTCAATTCAACTGCTGGAGCACCAGAAGATCCTAGGTGGAGAGGCAACCACATTTACCACTTGATATACACCAATGAGCATCAAACACAAAGTGAAGGGGGCAGCAACGACAGCCCCAAAGCTGCACCATCAGAAACCAAATCCTCTTGCTCAAGGAAAATGAATCAGCCTTGTACAGCTTCTTCCAACAATTGTGGCAGGAACAGTATAAGAAATTACCCAACCGGTATTTATTCTTGTTCTGGTTAACTGGATAAACTGGACACAACCACAGTCTAACACCATGACCTGCTCTCCCTTCAGTTAAACCACCCAATCCAGCCTGTCATAGAATCACAGAATTGCTCAGGCTGGAAAAGACTCTTAAGATCATCAAGTCGAACCTCAACCTAACCTTACTACCCTAACAACCCACTGCTAAACCATGTCCCCATGAGGCCCCTTGTCCTGTCACCAGTGCAATAAGACCAACCCTGCTCTCCTACAACACCTCTCCAGTATTTGTAGAGTGCACTAGGGTCTCCTCTCAGCCTCCTCTTCCGCAGACTAAACAGCCCCAGCTCCTTCAGTCACTCCTCATAGGGCATGTTCTCCAAACCCTCCACCAGCCTTGTTGCCCTTCTTTGAACCTGCTCCAGCACCTTCATGTCCTTTCTGTATTGAGGTGCCCAAAACTGCACAAAGGACTCGAGGTGGGGCCTCACCAGTGGCAGGATCACTTCCCTAGTCCTGCTCATCACACAATTTGATACAGGCCAGGATGCCATTGGCCTTCTCAGCCACCTGGGCACACTGCTGGCTCATGGTCAGCCAAATGTCAATCAATACAACAAGATCCTTTTCTGTCAGGCAGCTCTCCATCCTCTCCTCCCCAAGCCTGTAGCATCGCCTGGGGTTGTTGTGACCATCCTCCCATCCCAGGGCCATGCTGTACTCCAAAACAGCCTTCACATCAACGCAGCTCCCAGCCTTGCTCTACCTTGCTGCTGAAACAGCAGATACAGCCAATATCCACTTTGATCCACGTCAGGGCACGGCAAGGGGGTAGGAGGGGAGCAAGAGGGCAGGTTATTTCTTGACAGCGAAGCTTTAATTCAATGCAGATACTTTGAAATGCAGGAACACTATATTTATTAGGTCAATATTTCATTTTAGCAATACAATTACAGAATATCACAATGCTGGTTACAAACATAGTATGGTTTGATGGTTACAAATAAACGCCGGGCACTGCAGTCCGTCAGAAGTAGAATACGGAACGTTAAGTCCTGACACGACAAGTAGGGTGGTCTCCAAAGTCTAGTAATGATGGAGATACTCTCATAAGTGACTGTGGCACTACAGGTAGAGATTCTGGTTCAGGGGTGGGTCTCGTGTAAGTAGTTCAATTTATACAGTTACACAGTTCAAGCAACATCTTTTTTTAAAATGCTATTAAATTAAAATCCCCTGTAGTTCAATAAAGTATAAAAATAGTACTGAACCTGGTAATATTCAATAAAATGTAGAGTTCATTCACATCATTAAGTAGTAAAGAAATTGTAAAGTTGTAGTTACCATGGCAACACCTCTTCCCATAAAGGAATATACAGAAAAGAAAAAGTTACACATATGGTACCTGCGACAATTATTTAGCGATCCAACACTGAACTTGTGCACCACAAACCAAGTCTCTAAATATCTCTATATATTTATATAGTATATATCTTTTTCATCTTAAAATTTACTTTAAAAAAAAAAAAATGTGCACTTCAACAAACTCACTAAGGCCACTCATGCTATAGATACCTAGGATTGCAATGAAAGAGTTAGACACGACCCTGGAGCACGCACCGTGAGATCACCGGAGGGAAACCTGTTTCACTGCCTAAAACATTCCTGAGATTCAGGGACAAAAGCATTGCCAGCACCGACGGTTTTTCAAATGTAGTTTAGTTCATTTCTAGGTAAAGGAAGAAAATTCCACTTCTCCCAGAAATCCTCACAAGGCCAAGAAACGCAACGTGCAACGGGCCAGTCGTGGCAGACAGGGAAACACCCACAGCCAAGAGGCAGGTTTGCAACTTGTGTTTGGCCAGTGATTTTCTTATTAAAAAGGAAAAAAAAGGGGAAACAACAACCGTTGTACAACAGAAAGGCTCTGAGCAGGCAGCAGAGGGAAGGAGCTATTCGAGGCTCGAGAATGACGTCCCCCTCTGCTGTTCACCACAAGCCTGAGAAGTCAAATCCAAACTGTATCAACTCAGTGAAGTTTTTGTCAATAGCTTCATTCATGTTTTAGGCACGATGAGTTTTCTTTTTGTACTCTACCAATTTGTAGAACGACAACAAGGAAATCAAGTTCAATGTGCATTTTCTGTACCACGAGAGCAGCGCAATGGCACCTTCAGCAAACCTCAGCCTGCAGCACTTAGAGAGAAACTTCATTTTAAAGTCACAAAAGAACATTGTTGTCCTAATAAGTTAGAGCTCAACAACAAAACCCCTTCAAAATTATTTCACAAAAAACTGTGTGCAAAGAAAAAAAAAGAAATCTTAAACAGGTATCAATAGAGCCCAGAGTGCCCATGGAGACCAGGAGACCACAGTGGACACCAACCACTTCTCATTAACTTCGTGCTGTAGAAGTGACCAAGCTCTGTTTGGGGCCAGTCACTGGGTTTTTTACTTCAAGTAGCTGAGGGATATATTTATTTTCAAACATCTTTTCTCTATCTTCCCCCTTCCCCTTTTGGGAGCTCTGAAAATCTTTTTGTACTTTCCCACCCTGTCCATAAGAAGTTCTCCAGAGCAGCCCCAGGAACAGGGGAGGAACCCTGACATCACCTTCCTCCCTCTTTACAAACTGCAGCATTCATGTAAAATAGGACACAAAAAAATCACCGATTCAAACATTACGTTGAAAATAAGATATTAAGTGTTTAAACCATAGTTAAAATAACTTTTCCTTAAGTGACACCTGTCCTTACCACTTGCATCCCTTTACCCTGGTGTGATTAAATTACTTACCTTCTGGAAAACCTCAGAAGATGTTTTTTTCCCCATCAGATTTCCACTCATGGGTCTCCCACTTTAATGCCAGCACCAAAGAGCACCCGCCCAGCTAGCGGGGGTGCACTGTGTGTCTGTAAAATGCCAATAGTTAATAAGCCACTAACTTTACCTCCTGCTCCATAGGTGGCTACTGGAGCCCCGGGGGCCATGAGCTCTCCCCACACAGCCCCTCTCCCCAGGACTTACATTTGGATGTGTGTGGAGGGGAGGGGGGGAGTTCCTCAGTCCTGCTTCTGAAGGGAGGGAGGTGCAGGATTGACACCTGGGAAACCTCATGGCATGGAGAGCACAGGGGAGGACAGCTCTGCTCCTCCAGCCCTGCCTGCTGCAGAACTGATGTGATACCACAGGATCTACTGCAACCACACTGGCACAGAGGGACCCTCGTGGAGGGACAAGTCATTGGCCTTCCTCTGAAGTCACCCAACTGAATTCCAGCTGTCTCAAAAACACCAGACAAACTGACAGCAGAGGCAGCAGCAATAATCAACAACTAACACCTCAAATAGTCTCCAGTTGCCAATAGAGAAGTCTTCCCAGAACTCAATTTAGGAGATATGGAACCAAAAACAAGGAGCATCAGTTTTACGTTACGACACAGCTGCCCTTCTCCAGAATTGCTGTGCCATGGCACAATGAGAGTTCTGGAGATGCTACAGGGAGAAGTTCAAGCCAAGAGAGTTCAACCCAAGAGCATGCTAGTAGTCCTACAAGGAGCGCTGCAACTGCTCTTGGCAAAATCACATTTCTTAGCCCAAGTCCATTATCAAAGAGAATTCTGGGTGGCTTTTAGGACCTTAATTCCTTCTAGACAAGCAAATGCACCAAATTAAATAACGTGATGGTGAAGCAATATTAGGAAAGGAAGAAAAGTACATCTGCCCAGCAAGATCTGAGTAAAACTACTGATCAAATTCAACCGATGCATTTGGCTATCAGAAGAGTAACACCTTCTTCATGTTAGAAGTTCTCCCAGTTGCTCTAACTCAAAAGCAAGCCATGAAACACCTCCAGAAACCAGAGCTGCAGGAACAGCAGTGGCTCACATAGATCACTTCCACCAGTATCAGTCAAGTGATGCTCCTCATCCCAAACACAAAACCTTGAGATTTTTGAGATTCCTTCATGAAAAGCAGGAAACTGAGACCCCAGACTGGAAACCCTGAGGAAATAAACAGTCTCCAATGTAGGTGTAAATCTGTGCACTCAGTTCAAAACCTTAAAAACTCCTACAGCACAGAAATTAACAGAGCTTTAGGACAATTTTAAGCACATCTTCCCTGCCTCAGTTCTGACACTACTATTCCATACTTCATTTGAAATTAAATAGTTCTAACAGGACTTAGGAAAAAAATTCATAAGAACTTTTATCAGTGCCCTGCTGTATGGCATAAAAATGTTTTGCCTTGTAGATAACTGAACTTGTCTGTAGTACCTAAAGCAGTTATAAACAAAAATTGCTATAAATAAATTAGGTTTTAAATCCACACAATTTTAAGTTGGATTTTCACTGAGCAGCTGTTGAGGATATACTGCAGCCTAACTCCTAATACCACAGGGTTTTGTTTTATGCAAGTACTTCTTTTCACATCCATGAAGATATTCCAAGCATGCAACCATTAGATCTGCATTCACTAATTACAGAACTGCATTTTAAAGTTGGTATTATTCAGCCTTTCCCCCCAAAATGTACTTGAAGGCACCAGTATATGAACTATTGGCCAGTAAAATTTCAGTTCTTAAGAGCCATGAAGCTCCAAGTGGTGTCTGAAATTTTTTTCTTCTCTGCACTCTTTCTTGAAGACCAACAAGCAGCTTTCCCTGCCCCAAGCTTCATGAACAAATGAAACCCCAGACTCTAAACTAATTAAACACCCAGCCCAAGCCCTGTAGGACCTGTGCTTGTGGAGCTTCTGCTTGGGCTGACCATCCATGGCCGAGTCAAACCCCTGAAAATAGGAGGGACAGGAGAAAACCCCCAGCAGACAGAGCCCCAAGGACAGGAGCATTGTTTGTGCTGCTCTAAGGACTGAGGTAACAGCAGTGAGTTGTTTCTAGTTTGCTATGTTACACAGGCTTTCAGGTAAGTATTACCTCAACATAAAAAAAGCACAAAACCAAATCCAACATCCAAACCAAAACCCCACACAACCAAGCAGCCCCCTCCCCCCCAAACAAAAGAATTAAGACAACCTAGTGAGACAGGCATTATGAAAGGAGCTTTACAGCTGACTTCTGCTTCTTAAATTAATGTGAAGGAATCAGTTTCTGGTTGTACTATTGTTTAATGTAGAAATGAAGCATCACAAAAAAAAAAAGACCTGTTGTGCTTTTTGGCATTTTTCCACTGACCCCTGCAAACTGTACAAGAAATTGTGTTCTCCAGAAACAGAAAATTGAACTGGATTGTAATACAAAAAACTATTAACTGGTATAAACAAGTTACGGCCTCTATTAGAGTAAGCCCATTCAAAAAAGGAAAAAAAAAAAGATGGCTGCAGCAGAGATAAGCATTTCTAGTTTTTGCTTGTGGCATTGACATTAATATTTGTCTAAGCTTACTAGGTAGAGACATCGCAACTGCTAAAGGACGTTCACTTCCTAGGCTGGATCTATTACATGAATATAATTTTGCACTGATCATACATCTAAATGAAAGACTTCTACTGTAAAAGTGAATGCAGGGGCAGAAATATTAAATTAAAGCCACTGGTCCAAAAACTGTTTCTAGCAGGCTGGTCCACGTTTGATTTTCCTGGTCCTGTTCAGCAGATGAACACTCTTGGTTGGTACCAAGGAAAACTATGATTGCTGGTCTACTGGATCTTCTCTCATTTCTAGATGAACACTGGTCCAGTTCAAGATATTGGAAACAACATATGGTGGCTCCTTGCTTAGCAACCTGCTGTGGTTCACAAGGAGCACGTTGCTCTCCAGAGTGGTTCTTTGCCACTTCTCTCCGTAAGGCAGCAGCCAAGGCCAGGGCACTCTCCCTTTTCCTGGTATTTACCACCAGCTTTGCTACAATGCAGACATACAGCAGAAAGACCTTTCTTGGGTAACTTCTCACAGTACAGTGCTTATTCTTTCTGTATATCAGAAGAAAGCTCTCGATGAAACCTTCCATCCATAATAAGAATGCAACTCTTTTGAGCTCAAACAGTTTTATTTAATGTTTTCTCGCAGACTTTCTGCAAAGTAGCTTCTTTTGAAAGAAGAGAGAAAGAAGGGGGTTTCAGGAATACCAAGTTAAAAATGTGAGCCGAACTAAACATGCCATACACATGCTGATAAGAATTTAACACACATTCATCCGTATGGGCACTCTTCAGTAGACTGGACCAGTGTTTCAATGCAAATTCCAGCCCCCAGAGAACTACATGGTTTAGATTTCACAGTATGACTTTTCCCCCTGTAACCTGGGGGGAAAAAACCTTAACTGGGTAAATGACCAAGTTCTTAGCTACTCTGTCCATCAACGTTCTGAGACATCAGAAAAGACTGGACCACTTCTTCAGTGGATTGAGGGCTGGTGCTTACGTCCTCCAGAGCATCTGTAACGGAGAACTGACGATCCCGCAACCGGTTCCAATTGGCCAAAATATTGTGGTATTCAAAAACCTTCTCGTAATTGCCAATGGAATTGTACAGTTTAATGAGACCTCTGTAATCATATTCAAGTCCACTGTATCCTTCACCAAAAAGCTTCTTTCCTAAAGAAATCCAAAAGGAAATTTTTTAAAAAAAGGTAACTCACCCATGTGTTGGATCTTATTCCTCATGTCATTTTAACCAACAGCATGAACCTTTTTGTTAGAGCAAATCATCATTTTTTTTTTTTTTTACATTAGATCAAGAACAAGCAATACACAAGCTTCCCGGCTGAGGGTTTGAATTCTGGCTCCCTTCTCCTTTAGGAGCACTCTAATTCATCCTCAGGGACTCTACAATCAGATTGTTAATTGCACCAGAGCTTTACATGCACAGAATCTACTGGGTATGTAAAGAAGGAAGTCATTTGTGTTCCAATATTACTCTAAATTCAAACAGTGAACTTGGTTTTCAGTTTTCTACCTTAACATAGTATTTTTTTCTGTCAGGCACTCTATGAAGTAAAGCTGCCTGTCTCAAAACAGAGCTACAGTGTGGCCCAAAGAGGCATTTGATTTGGAGTTTAAATTCGCTGCAAATTATAATGGTCAAGAAAAGTATTTAATGAGAGTATCATTAGGCTGACAGGCACAGTAGTTTCCATTTCCTTAAAAATTTAACTATGTTCTGCATTTAAGCTCTAGGAGCACTCCAGAAGTGTAGGCTAAAGACTAACACCCAAGCTCTTAATGAGTCCGTTTCCAGATGCTTTCAGGAGTGAATTCTAACGGAGCACTGAAAATACAATTCCAGAATTCACTCCCCAAGAAAGCATGAAGGAAAAAGCCTTGTATTTAGATTGAAAACACAAGATACAATAAATACCTCACATTTCATCAAGTTCATAGAATGGTTTGGGTTGAAGGGAGCTTAAAAACCATCTAGTTCCAACCCTTGCCATGGGCAGAGACACTCCCCACTAAACCAGGTTGCTCAAAGCCCCATCCAACCTGGCCTTGAGCACTTCCAGGGAGGGGAGTTGTTTACTAGAACCTTTATAGCTGTTTTAATACTATAAGAAACATTATTAAAAAGCATATTAAAGTTGGGAGATTCTTACAACACTTACCAATTGCTATGGATCTCAGATAAAGCTTTTCAGCATTTTCATACTGATTCATATCGTAGTTATAGAGGGAAGCTAGATGGCCCACTGACAGGGCAACTTCGTAATCTTCTTGACCTAGGAGCTGCTCCTTAATCTGAATTGCCTTGATGTGCATTTCTTCTGCTTCCTGTGAGGGTCAAATTCACAAAGGTCAGTCAGACACCACCCAACATGCCAGACAAAGAAAAAAAAGGAAGGTTGAGAGAAACAAAATGATGTAGTAGCTGAACAGTTTATAGTATTTCTTAAGAAGTAAGAAGCCCAAAGCAAACCAAGTTCTCCAAATTCTTAGTTAAATGGATCAGCAAAGAGTATCACTTTGTCATCGCTGCTGTCACCACGTCTCTGAAGGCATTGAGCATTTTAATGCATTATTTTTGCAGAAAGCTTTGGAGAGATGAGTTACAAGTTTTCCAACCATAAAGCTACCAACTGAAGTTACTACATTGAGGACACTGAAAATCATCATTTGTTGTGACAGATTTATAGATGTCCTGCAGATTTTAAGTCAAGAGCTTTACATCAGTATAATCTTACCTTAAACTTCCTCATGGACTGATACAGTCTGCCCAGGTTGCCATAGTGTTTTGCTGTCTGCACGTTGAACTCCCCGAAGGCTTTCTTAGCTAACTGGAGTGAGGACAGATGCAAGTCGTGAGCTTCTTGGAGTAACCTCTGCTCAGTTTCCTTGTTGTGACAGTCTATTGCAATCTCCTCCAGGATAAGTGCTGAGTACAGGAGAGGAAACCAACATTACTGTGGTTCAATGACACAGAGCTGTTAACTGCAGGCAGAGGAAAGTAATCTATGCAAAAACCCCTCAGGAGACATCTCACCAGGCTTTGTAGTCATTACAAACTGTTTTCAAACAGGTATGACCAGATATCAAGCTCCCAACACATTTTTATAGTCTGAATTTTTATACCCCCATCTCCCCCCCAAAGTCTTCTGGCCAAGTTTTAAATACCTTTTTTCTTTTCAAGTGTGTCAACAGAGAACATCAAGGACTACAAAGAATATTCTGGAGTAACCTCCATTTGAAAAGAAACTCAGTTGTGTTGCCTCTGTCAGGTTTATCCTGCTCCCTATCTGAACACCTGATTTCACTGTCCCAGTAACAGTGCTGGGTACTACCTTTAACTCTCTTTGAAGATGCCAAGAGAAGATGGTCTTCTGGGAGGATGTGAGTTATAATGCCAATTGCACGTTCAGCATGGAATCTGGAAGAGTTTAAAAAGTTCAAGATACAAATATTTAAGTTAGCAGCTGAGTGATAAAACATTAGAAACATAAGTGCAATAAATGGACACATTTAAATTCTAATTGGAAAATCTGCATCATTTGAGAATGTTATTCTCCATTTACAGTGATAAATTTGCCAGCAGTACCTCCAGCCATTGTACTCACAGTGCATTGTCAAATTTCCCAGAGCTGTACTGGTGAACGTATGAAGAGTAAGCCAAGTCTTCATGAGCTGTAGCTACATGTATGTTTTTACCTCCAAATACTGACTGCCGGATATCAAGAGCTGTCTGAAAGTTACAAGAAAACCATTTCATTGGTTAATACAGAAAAAAAACCCTAATGAATCCCTTGCTGTTAAAAAGGGGAAAAAGTAAATCTACTGGCTCTGAAATTCTGTAGGTCTATACCCACATACTTGAGGCAGTCAAGCCACTTGAGAGTCAGAAAAACAAACAAACCCAAACCCCATGGTTGAGGGTGGGTTTTGTCTTTTTTTAAAAGCAGCCTTGCAGTAATTAAATCAACTATTATCTCTGCAAATTAACTGGATGCGAGCTTCAGCAGAAACATTTGAGAGATGATGAATATCAAGACAAACTGCAGACAGACCTTCAGCCCTTCTCTCACCTGGTAGATTGCAACAGATTGGCATATATTGTCTACGTTGAGCAAGTAAAATCCATAGTCTAGTAGCGTATCGGAGTATTTGGGGTGCTTGGCTCCAAAGTGCTCCCTGGAGAAACACACATATAATGTAGTTTGAGGCAAATGATGCATCATTTTTAGAGGGCAGGCTTTATTTGAGCAGTACTTACCGGGCAAGGTACACTGCATGTTTTATCAGCTGCTCAGCCTTCTTAAACTCACGTTTTACAACACAAGCCTACACAGGTTGAAATGAAGCAAGTGAAAAGGTGAATAGTTGGAACTCATCTCCTCCAGGTACCAGCCCAGTTGCTGACTACTATTTTAACTTCAAAAGATCATCATGGTTACTAAAGGACTTTACAGTTATTTAAGAAGAGGTTCACAGATAACATCAATAAACTTGTATTTTATTCTGCCATAAGCCCCTGAAGGGCTAGTGCTGTGCCCAGTCTAGACCAACAAGGGGAACAGGTCACCTTTTAGGGAAGGCTCCCAAGTCAACCTTGTCATGATGTTCATCTGAACAGCCGCAACTCAATTTCAGAAAGAAAAACCCCCAAGCCCCACAGGTCTGAGATGGAGGTGGACCAGCTAACCACAAATAAGCTCTAAGTTTTGTGAAAAGGACCTGGCTACCTTCTCACTCATTCTTGGTAGTAATTTAGTTACAAAAGAAACAGGGAAAATTTTAAATTCACCTTTGAAGCTTGTCGTAAAACGTCCACTACTACTTTTACAGGTAGGCCAACTGTGATCTCCTTCATAGCTTCTATGCACCATTTATAAGCCTGTTGAACAAAGTTACCAACATAATGAAGCTGGAAACACATTGCAGTATGGAGAAAATACTTGGCTCTGGAAAATAAACTGGTCATTTACATTACAAAACTTTAAAAAAACCAAACTGTTTAATTGCTTATGTCTAATGAAACTTGTTCAGCTAAGTCTTAAAAGAGAGACTTTAAAAGCCCTCTTAAGGTTAATACTGAATGTGTAAGTGTTTTATACTAGCCTAAAACGTGTTTTACATACTTTTACAGACAAAAAGGGTATGTTATTTTTAACTAATCCTCACGGTTCCTATGGTGCAGGAAAACATTCTGGTCAGTGTACATAGAAGCTAAATAAAACTGCTGCTTATACAGCAGACAGGTTTTTATCAAATAGGTGCAAAGAATTGTTATCTGTACTCTGCTATTTGTTTTTACTTATTAATATAAGCTCTTTATAACAGTTTGTTTATAGATGAGCAACACATGCTACCCATCTATCACACATTTCAAAGTACTGCAATAATTTGTGAATCAATTCAGAACACCACATAGAAAAGCCAATAAATCAAGTATTCCTCTGGTACTGTCACACTGGCACCAGAAGGGATCAGGAACTCCAGCTAGAAAGATAACATGAACAATGAGCCAGCCATGGAGTGTCCCAGCAGGTTTCAGAACCTGTTCTGTGCAGAGCAGCAAACCCGTGCCCCCCTCACCTCATCGTAGTGGCTCTTGGCGAAGAGCAGCGCGCACAGCTCCCCGTAGAGCGCCGCTTTGTTGGCCTGCTGGCCGTGCTTCGCCAGCTTCTCCATGTAAGACTGGGCGAGTTTGAACGTCTCCTCCCCCAGGTGGTATTTACAGTTACCATTCCGAACGTGCAGCAACCTAAGGAAGATGGAAAGAGGTCTTCTCAACAGGGTCTGAATAAGCCATTGCAACATGCAGCAGTGCCATGGATCAGCAAGTTAGTGTTGGGCCATCACCCCAACCAAACCTCACCATCTGAATCAGACTAGAGAAGAACCATTCACAGGTACCATTTCAGTACCTCAAGCTTTGTCTCTGGCACAGCAAGAGCTTTTGCTGTTGGAGATGTCTAATGACTTCACATATTGGAGTTTTACATATCCAGTGCTTGAACCACTTTGGTGTGGTGGCTTTGCACTTTATTTTTCATAAAATCCATTCTCCAACACTGGTGGAATTCCTCTTCCAAAACCTTGTAATATATGGCATTAAATCCCTTCCACCCCCTTTCAAACTAGGGTAACTGTCACAGGCATTAAGTTCATACACCACTGGTTTTCACACACTTCTGTCTTTCTTTCCTCTATCTGTAAGTAGTACAGCGCTTCACTGGGTGGGTTTTGTTTTGGGGTTTTAGGGGATGTCTGCCCAGAGAGGTGGTGAAGGCCCCATCCCTGGAGTCATTCAAGGTCGGGCTTGATCGGGCTCTGAGCAACCTGCTCTAGGTAGAGATGTCCCTGCTTATGTAGGGAGGTTGGACCAGATGACCTCTAGAGGTCACTTCCAGTCTAAACATTCTATGATTCTATTCAATCACATCCATTCAATACGATGTCCAGTGCCACCAGAAGAGATCCCTTTGTTGACCCAGTTCTCAGCAGCCCTAAGAAACCTCTCCCCCCACCTTGCCCCATCTCCTAACCTGCTGCCTTTCCATCTGAAGGATTAACAGAAGCTTCATTAAACAGCCAAACACAGACAATAAAATGCAGCACCACTGAAACACTCCTCTTTCTCTAGAGAAGTAGTAATTTCAGCTTCTGGCATCTATTTAAAACTAAGGAATTTTTTCGTTAGTGTAGGTTGATGCTTATTTACTTTCAAGAGGTACATTAAAGATGTGTTATCCTTTTCCAAGCCTGAAGGGCAGAACTGCATCCCCAGCCACTGCAGGCTCAGGAGACAGCTGCTCCTTTTCCAGCACAAGTGCTGCCATGTAGCACACACAATTTTGGTGAAATAACCTTCATTGTGCCTCCATTAGACAATGAGTAACAGAGACTGAAAAACATCAGGCAAACCTCTGCAAAGCAGGAGGACAACTAATACCAGGAGAGATCTGTACAGAGTGAAGAGCAGCAGGAGGTAATGCTGCGAAGAGGCCAAGGCTCTGGAAACAGAGCTGGTATCTCAGCACAGCATTTACACCTTCTGTGATCCATTGTGAGAGATCCTCCAAGGAACTGTTCAGGGGGAGGAAGGAGCAATGAGGGTTTTGACCAAATGTTTCTTTCCCTCAAATCTGTTTCCTGTTAATCTACTCGGAGTAGATAATTAAGTTATTGTAGCCATGCCTCCTGCAACTGCAAAGCAAGACATTAAGTTTGCCCTGTGAACTCAGGCTGCCTCCAGCACAGCCTCCTCCCAGGTTTTCCTACTGGACTGGATGATGGAACTCAAAGAGTAACAAGAGCGGAAATAAGGCTCACATTTCCACCACAAGGGAGCACAGGCAAGCACACAGCAGATGCCCATTAGCCACGCAGAGGGAAGATCAAAAGGAAAGATCTTCAAAAAACCCCTGAAACAAGCTACATAAACACCAGCTTTCAATGAGAACACAGCAATGTGGCTCAAGAACAGAGAGAAAACAGCAACAGCCACGTTTTTGCTTAAATAAGATCTGAGAACTAAACACGATGTGTTCTTGGTCACAGGCAGCAGAAAACATTCAAACAACAAGAGCCAGGAATTTTAAAGAAACTAGAGAGAAAAAACCCCTATGTGATTACAGCTTCCCTAAAAAGGGAGGTTATTCTGCCTACACCATTCAGCTGGGAGCTGCTATGGAACATCACAAACATAAAGCCCAAATACCATGTAATGGTCTAAGCCAGCAGGGATAGTGCTGCAATTTAGATAAGCGCCTGGGAAAGATAATATCCATTGCCTGGATGCTTCAGTGATAGTGACTAAAAACAAAGAAATCAGCCAAAAAAGCCAAGCTAAACCTAACCCAATCCTCCAGGATAAGTGGAGTTTATATGATCCCGTTTTGAGTAACAAAAGATCCTTTATTAATCCAAAGGAATTTCAGAAGATAAAGCTAAGAGGAAGAAAAAATGCCTGAGGACATTTATGCTAACTGCTATGAATCTTCTTTGATGTCTGCAATAACAGCTTTGGGGGAATGGCTCACTGCCCCCCAAGTAAAATGACTCTGTAAGAGCATACAAACATAGCAAACAATGTCACAGCAGCTTAGGAAGTCTAAAAGCATCAGAAAAAACCCCAAGAGTCAGCAAAATATGAAACAATGAACTGGGAGAACCACATATTTGTATGATGTGTTTGTGCCTTCTTGTTCAACACAGAATGCTGAGAGAAAGAAACCAAAAGGAGCAAAGGAGCACAGCACACACAGAAATGCAGGATATGAGCTTGTGGGAAAACTCAATCTTCACATTTTCTCCAGTTTCTCCATATAATTTACTACTACTGGCACAAAGAAACACTGAATTATGTCTAAATAACACAAAACTTTACATTTTTAGACTACATTCTACTAATAATGCAACGTATTAATTAAGCTCCCAGAGATTAGATTTTCAAGCTTGTAGAATAAGAGCAGTCACTTTTTTTAAAGAGTGTTTTATTTTTAAAAGCTTAACTTAAATTTTGTTGTCTTAGAACTCCACCTAACTCTAGTGTTAGCACAGTGGTGAGAACAAGATATTCTACAGCAGGGGTTAGACAGTAACAACAAAAATGATATCTTATTGCCTCTTAACTTTGAAGTTGAGTAGAATTACTGCTCTTTCCCCAAAACATGTTTAGATTCTACATACTTGACACTTCGGAAAGTGTTTGAAATTCTTCCTATTTGATACATTTCCAAATGAGTGATGCTGTTATTTGATGGTCTGGGAGATGCCTGACCATGAAGCAGTCTCCTCACTCACTGTTGCCCAGTTACTGTTACGTGCGGGCCATCAGCTCGTTCCAGAACAGTGGCCATCTCTATCCAAACAGAATCAACATCTCCAGTTCAGAAGAGTTCATCCCAAGATGGGGTTTTCTAACACAAAACTGAAATCTTTCCACAACTGTGTGGGTCGCATGCTGATGTCCAACAGAGAGTTATCTTTTTTCTTCCTCCTTTCTTTACCATCTTTTCTTTTTCTCCTATCTGGAGAAGGGGAGGGAGTTTATTTTTAAGACGACTGTTCCTGCTTGCCAAAGAGCCTGATACAACCAGGCAACTTTTTTTAGATTAATTAGAAGGCAAAGAACCAAGTACTGTAACAGTGGTGCTATATCCATCATTCCCCTGTTCTAGGAAGGAGTTTGTGCCAAGCCTTCTCCTGGCACCATCTCCCCTCCGGAACGAAAGCCAGTGGGAGCTGGCAGGGCAGAACAAGGCTGAGCAGCAATCGTTGCCATGGCCCTTTGGTTGGCACATGAAATAAGCAGCTACTGGCAAAGCCTATTTACTCTTCACATTTGTCCAACCATAAACAAGGTGCAGGGTTTATTTAGAGTTTTCCAAAACAAGTTTTGCCTTATATTCAGATAAATACAGCACATATATTTAGGTGCTGTAACAAACAACAAAGAATTAAACCCTAGTTTAACTCCCCTTGCCAGCACAGAGGTATTCAGGCACACACCTGCAGCACATGAGGTCACTCATAGTGTCACCAACCAAACCAACCTGGCTACTTGCCACAGCCAGCATCAGCAAAGCACATGTCCAGATACACTGGTGAAAGCAGAGCAACTAAAAACTAAATTTGATTATCTGAGGCCTCTGTGAATGGAATCTGAATATGGATGAATTCCACTATGGGCCTTGAGAAACAAGGCAGGTACAAAACCCAGAGGCCTCCTAAAAGTAAAAAAAAAAAAATCTTTTCTGAATGTTTAATCTGTGGCTGAAGGTGTCCACAAGGACTGGACATGTAGATTTTTACTTAATCACACAGTCACGTAGCTCAGCACAGAGCAGGAGACCCCACTGGCTCTGCAAGCAGTAAAATTAGGTTCTTATTTCTGCTCAACTATACTTATCATTTGTGTTTGGATTTGGCAAGTTCTTCTTGTAGTAAATATAATTCCAGCAAACACCAAGATGTGACATTCCTTCACATTGCAAACACCCTTGAAAAACACCAAGGTGCTGAACTGCTCTTCCTGCCCAGCACCCGCTGCCTGTGATACATCACACAGCAGCAAACTGGTGGGGTTTTTTCCACTGAACTGTGCTGCCAAGTTGAAAACCCAGGATTAGTGTAAAACAAGCAGCTTGTGATCTTCAGCTCTAGCCAGAAAAGTATTTTGGTGCAGCAGAACACTAAAGGGAGCATCAAAGCTGGATGGCTCCAAGGCAGTTAGTAACATATTTGTGTGTATTTCACAGCAAGACACAGAGGAATTCAAGGTGAGCTCACCTTACACAACACTCCACGGCACGAAACCAATGCAGGATTTCATCATGAAGGGTGCATAACTGAAGGCAGGAAAGAAAAACCTTCTCAGCATCACTGTACCAGCCTGCATCCGACAGGAACCCCCCTGGAAATAAATAAATAGATCTAAAAATCAAACAGGAATTTGAACAGCAAAACATCTTTTTAAGGAAAAAAGGGTGTGCTCAAGTCTTGTAAGAAGACTACTTATTTCACATGGGAATGCTGTCAAGGTTAAACCCTCCAGTCCTGAACTGAAAAGGGTAAAAAATAAGAGTAGAATAATTCTCCCTCAGTTGAGGATGACATTTTGGTTATTACATTGTTCTCCTACAGTTTTATGCCAAGTCTTAATGTTAAGCATCACACCTGGAAATAAGTAGTTTCCTAAAAATTACGTTCCAAAACCCACACGTTCTTTAAAAAGAAGTCACAGATATTAACACACACATACACACAAAAAATCAGTATTAGCTTAACCGAACCTGGCACAAAAGAATCATACTTTAAACAGCCCATCACCACCAGTTACCTAAAACAAAACCAATCTGGATTGCTTTTTCTTTGACAGCAGAGTCTGACTCTGCTATGTAGGAGCACCGTCGACTGAAAGAATAGGCCAGTACAGAAGCAACTTTTACTCCATGGTCCATCAAAGCCTGAAAGCAGTGATGAAGCAGATGCCTGAAACAAAAGAAAACAAAATTTGATTACACACAAAGTTTTTAAAGCACTGTAGTCAGTTGGCTCTTGAGTGCCATGAATTCAAATGAGTAGTGATCCAGAGAAATAACTCCAGCCCTCTCGCAAACCAAAACCAGATGAACTTGAGCATAATTGCCAATCTTAATGCTAATGGATTACAGTTGTTGGATTATCCAACAAATAAAGCGAGTGTACACCAAGTTCTTTACAAGGACACCCTCCAGCGTAAGCAAAACACAAGCTACCCACACAATACTAACACTGGAAAACAACATTTTCAGCTAAAATCTGAAGGGAGGGGGAAGCCTCAGATCCACCCTCACCCCACAACTCCCACAGATATTGCAGATAAAAGAGCAGTGACAACCCCACTAACATCACACACGCCAACAACAGGAGGGAGTTATGTCTGAACAGTCAGAGCTTATTCTGATTACAAAGAACCTGATCTAAAAAAGTCAAGCTCTGAGCATAACACCACAAATTCAAGTATTTGATGACAGGAAAACTCTTTCAACTGGGGTAATCCAATCA
Organism: Brachypteracias leptosomus; assembly: GCA_013401335.1. Lineage (NCBI taxonomy): Eukaryota > Metazoa > Chordata > Aves > Coraciiformes > Brachypteraciidae > Brachypteracias > Brachypteracias leptosomus. The sequence goes on from VYZX01012191.1 coordinate 1,072,331, forward strand.
CCTTGATAACCCTCCACTCACAATTTGCTACAACAGCAAGAACCAGGGACTTTGCCTCTGCTCCGGGCCTGGCTGGGCATCCATCTCTTGCTGTTTTGCATCACTTGTTTTTCTTGTTTGTGCCTCTCCCCTCCTTGTTGTTTTCATTCTTCCTCTTAAAAATATTGTCTTCATGTCAACCCACGACTTTTCACACTTTTACTCTTCCAGTTCTCTCCCCCCTCCCACCGGGTGGGTGAGTGAGTGGCTGTGTGGTTCTCAGCTGCCTACCAGGCTTACAACCAGTGTAACTGAAATCAAGTACTTAGGGGACCAAGCACCACAGATAACTTGGTATATTTACACTGAAGTTCTGATTACTTTTGAGATGCAGAGAAAGACAGATTGTAACTTAAAAGTCCATCTGCAAATATAACGAGATATTCTTAGGGTTATTAGATGAGTTTGGAAGATGCCTCCGATTTTCTTGGTCTTACTAGCCCAAAACCCAGATCAAGAGGTAAGAATTGAAATGAGAATTATTGATACTTACCTTTTATCTAAAGCTCGTAGCACCTTGGCAAAAACTTCTAGTTCACAAAATTCACTACCCAGCTGGCATAAGCGACCCTGTTGGTAAAGCTGAAAGAAAAATATATGTAGATTTTAAAATATAAGACTGAGTTCTTCTGGGAAATTTAGCTTAATAGTAAAGATGACTCATGAAAAATCTAGACTTCAGAAATACAGCAACCCAAGGAGTTCCACTCTCTGTACAGGAGCACAACTGTCATGTTTAAACACTGAGTACACACGCTCAGAGAGCTCCATGGATTGTTTAAAGCTGCTTTTATCTATAAATGTATTTTCAAGTGTCTACTATGACCACCTGCATCACAAACCAACTGCAACATCCCAGTTAAAAAGCCAGGACAATAAAAAAACTCCTGAAGTAAGCAAAAAATATAATTAATAGCTTTTGATACCAAACAGTTTGAAAATGTTTTTTTCCAGGATACAGAATCTAGCATTCAGCAGAGCAAATTGATTTTATATCGTATATAACCCCAAACCCATAAGTTCTGGTCCTCAAGGGAACCTGTTCATGCATTTACTAAAAGCCACAGCCAGTTTTATGTCCAAAGCTATTTGTGGCTGCAGATAGATCAGTTGGCTTGTTCATACAAAAACCACAGAGACAGTTCTTCATGCAACACATGGTTAAGCTGCAGAACTATCTGCCATGTTATGCTATAAATACTCAGAATTTACATAGCTACAAAAGTGACTCTACAAATATATGGCAGAAAAATCCACTGTGGGTTATTAATTCCTGATATCTTGTATTAATTTCTGATATCTTGAAGCCCCTGAATCGCTAATGACTGAAGATGTGGAGTGCAGCCCAAGGAAGCACCACTAGACACTTGCCATAGTCACGTGGACCATTGCCAAGCTCTGCTAGAGGCACAGTACTGGACCACACAGGGCTGTTCCAGTACAACCATCTGTTATTTTAGGTGTTCTAGAAATAACATCCCCCCCCCATCTTCTTAATAAAAAAAGACATCTTTCTGAGAGGCTGTAACTGCATGGGGAAAAGGGAGAAGCAAGCGGCTCACATCTCACAGGCACTTCTCTAGAAGCTGCACCTCTCAACACAGGCCCCTCAAGGGCTGCTTCTGTTCTTCTGGAGGATCTGTGCCACACAATAGAGGGATTGGAAAACTACCAGTAGACACCAAGCAGACTGAACCCTTGGGTTCCCTGTCACCATGAGCACGCAGGTAAAGCACTGCTATACTGCACCCAACAGCTACTCAGAAAACTCCAATTTCAAGGCCCTATGTGAAGCCATTCAAACATACCCCGTCCATACTCACACTCAGAGGCCCTCATGCTGCCTGAGCAGGTTTTACAGCTCTGAGGAACACGAGGAGTGAGGCCACTTGTATTACACAGCCAAAAGTCGGGCCAAGAGAGCAGAGTATTTAGAGATGCCCAATTACAAACAGATTTAATGGAAAAGTTAATATTCCTCTCTTAGTAATTTCTTATAAAACTTTTATTGGTAGGCATCTTGTGCCTGGTTCACCTTTTTCTCGGCTGGAAACAGACAAATTAGTAGTATTCAAAACAAAGCAGTGAGAACATCTCCTCCAGCCAGAAATTTAGGTTTTGGTTGGCTCTTCTAAAAAGCACATGACACTGATTCTACAGCACAAGAGGATTATTTTAACAAAAGAACCTACAAAAAAATTCCAAAAATACTTTGACCTAATAATGTCAATTGCCAGAAATGAACATTCTCCTTTTAGTCATCTATTTTGCTGGGGGAAAAAAAAACAACAAAACTCTTTTAAGAAACAGTATAAGTTTGCATGCAGAGTTACTGCTCAGATAAAACAGTGCCGGGTCCCTGCACTTCAAAGGGATCAGAGTTTCTTCTGAAGATGTGCTCTCTCTGGAAGTGAATGCACATCCAGTTTGGTGTATTTAAAAACCACAGTCATGCTTAAGTGTTCTCATTTTCAACAGCTGTCTAACGGTAAACAGTTCTATAAAACCTGAAACAGATTCTCCACAAGCAAAAAAAAAAAAAACA
>VYZX01012191.1:1092830-1166745 GCA_013401335.1 Brachypteracias leptosomus
GGCGGGGAGAGCCATCGCGGGCGGGAAGCGGCCGGCGCCGCCGGGCCTCCCCCCGACCCCTCCGCCCACCATGGAGGGGCCGTACTCGCTGGGGGTGAGCGTGTTCTTCGACCAGGGCGGCAGGAAATACATGGAGGACGTGACCCAGATCGTTGTGGAGCCCGAGATCCAGATCGTGGTGGAGCCCGAGCCGCCGGTCGAGGCGGAGCGTGACCCCCCGCACGAAGGCGCAGCGGCGGCCGGAGGCGGCTCTCGCACCCCCTCGCCCCTCGCCGAGAGCGGCCGGCGGCCGGGAGAGAGCCCCTGGGCACCGGAGGAGGGAGCGCGGCCGCCGGAGGAAGGAGCGCGGCCGCGCAGCCCCGGCTATGGCCAGCGCACGCGCCGCTCCGGCTCCGTGGCCTTCTTCGCCGTGTACGACGGGCACGGCGGGCGGGAGGCGGCCCAGTTCGCCCGGGAGAACCTGTGGGGTTTCATCAAGAAGCAGAAGGGCTTCAGCTCTGCGGAGCCGAACGAGGTGTGCGCGGCCCTGCGGAAGGGCTTCATCGCTTGCCAGCACGCCATGTGGAAGAAGCAGCGTAAGTTCCAGCCGCCCCCGTTCTCTCCCGCCTCGCTCCCTGCCGGGGCAGCCGGTAACGCGGCCTGTCCGCCCGACCGCCGCGCCTGCCCGCGCCTCTCCCTTGGGTTCCTCTTCCCCTTTCCGCGCGGAGAACCAGGGGGACAGCAAATCCTTCTCCCCGACATCACCCCGAGGCGCCGGTTGCTGCCTTTCCCCATNTCATTTGAGGACTTGTCAGTGTTAGGTTAATGATTGGACTCGATCTTAAAGCTCTTCTCCAGTCTAGACAATTCTGTGATTCTGAGTTGAGAGCCGTGGTAGGTCGCCAATGAACGTCTAGAATTTCAGCTAAAAAAAGTGAAATACCCAAAACCCTCCAGTATGAAGGGACTGTCTCGGTCCTGACCGTAAACATTGCGTCAGCACGTCCCGCAGGAGGCGTCATTCCAGGGGAAGCACGGGCTGGGAACCCGCCTTGTTGTCCAGGAGCCGGCGGTGCCCGGCGGCTCCCGGCAGGGGGCGCCGTGTCAGGCGCGGCCGCCGCCGGCCGCCCCTTCCGCCGCGGCAGGGGGCGCTGCGGCNGCCCAGTTCGCCCGGGAGAACCTGTGGGGTTTCATCAAGAAGCAGAAGGGCTTCAGCTCTGCGGAGCCGAACGAGGTGTGCGCGGCCCTGCGGAAGGGCTTCATCGCTTGCCAGCACGCCATGTGGAAGAAGCAGCGTAAGTTCCAGCCGCCCCCGTTCTCTCCCGCCTCGCTCCCTGCCGGGGCAGCCGGTAACGCGGCCTGTCCGCCCGACCGCCGCGCCTGCCCGCGCCTCTCCCTTGGGTTCCTCTTCCCCTTTCCGCGCGGAGAACCAGGGGGACAGCAAATCCTTCTCCCCGACATCACCCCGAGGCGCCGGTCGCTGCCTTTCCCCATATGCCGGTGTCCCCGAGCGTGGGACGGAGTCCCGCTTTTAGCCGCCTTTTTCTCCCCCTACCGCCCGGCCCCCCAGGCACTATTGTGAGTGACGTGCTCGAAAACCTCCCTCCATCAGTGCTTAGGAGCAGGGCACTCGCTGGTAGCATCCCTGCCGCCTGCGTGCAGGGAATAGCGAGGGCAGGAGAAAGCGGGATGTGATGGGAGATGTCGAGTGAAGTAATTTGGTAAAACAAGAAAAACTAGAGTGTAAACTGGGAGAAATAGATCAAAGGGTGAGGAGACATCGTAGGGCGATTGCGCTGTGTAGCTGAAGATGGTGTGTTTATAGAGCTGCAGTTTGTTTTCAGGGTGTTGGCAAGTGGAATCTCCAAATTCGGTTTATTGGGAGATCGTCATCTTATTGTCTTGCATGTCTGCATGGAACTCCCCCTTAGATTTCCCTTCGTTAAAAAAAAAAAAATTACCAGACTTAAATGTTCTGGGGCAGTGGTTGGTTGGTTTGTTTTTCCCCTAACTGAGCCTTGATCCCGACTGTTTCTGTCGAGTCCTGATAGAAGGATTCAAAATGTGGTTTCATAAGGGGTAATCCTTGGCTCATTTTATTGTTTGAGTATTGGGCAATATGCAGTGTACCTGACAAAACAGAAAACACCCTCAGTATCCTGGAGATTATATAGATCATTTGCTTAACTGCAGTAGTATAGAAGAGTTGGGGTCTTAAATAGGTAAGGGTAAAGGAGAGGAGAGTGACAGGACAGGTGACAGTCATCGTTCTGGTGTCTTCCCCCAGAGATCTGGTGAGACTGCAGAATTTGGTTTCTGAAAGGGATGGGGTTTTTTCTTGTTAAGATGAAGGTTATGGCTTAGAGTATCGCAATTGTTTATATATGTGTAGAGTGTGTGTATATTTATGTATTCAAAAGCCCTAGAAAGAGAAGATAGAACAGTGACAGCGTATGAAGACAGGCAGGCAGGAGTGGGACACAGAAAATTGGATCAAAACCAGTCAGTGATACTGGTGGTCGGGCTTGGGAGGCAAACAGAAAAAGCAAGAATTGCACGTAGAGCACTGTGAGGTTTCCGCGAAGTGATTCACAGAGGGAGGGATTACGGTGTCAAACCAGTTTCATTTTCCTTTTTTCTTGAATAGCAAAATAGAGAAGTTGCACAAGTGTCAAATAGTTGAAAAGATACGGGGGAAGGAATAGCAAGGTTGAGGAAACACTGATGTTGGGCAGAAAGGGAAGGGTGTGAATTTTAGAAGCACCAAAACTTGACTACAGCCTTGATGCTGGGGAACCAGTGGTGAGTGGCACATGAACTCCTGGGCTGCAGACTTGGGTGATAAGGAGAGAAATGTGTGAATAAATGGTATGGGGGAGAGAGATAAGGAGTTTAGGTTTCTAGATGTAGTGTCCTAGCTCTGTTGTCACTGTTACTGTGTGAATACGAGATGCAGGGAGGGGGAGTGACAGAATGCAGGAAATACTATTTTAGTAATGAGTGTTTAGCAAATAGTACTTGGGTTGGGAAACCAATTTAAATTGTTGTGAGAAACAACATAGCTCTGGCTAGGACATTTGACAGTTTTAGGTAGGGTGTGTAGTCAACTTCTAAGTAGTATGTTTGGTCTTACAGTTTTCTGCTCTGTATGTCTAACAGCTAGAGGTTTATGGGACAAAAGCATTACTACATCTAGTTTATAACTTCTCATACTATGTTATGGAATCCCAGAGTAAATTTTGCTTACAGTAAATAATTTTCCATATCATTATATATGGGGCAGATTTTTAACTGTGTATTGGTGACACATTGGCCATGAAAGGAACACTGGGGATTTTGGTATCTTGAAAAGGGGGCAGGAGAGTGGTTTGGAGTTTTGGTGTAGAGGATGGAGTCCCTTGCTCCTAGTTGATGGCCATGGGAAGAGATGGTCGTATTCAGCTGTCAGAAGCTGTAGGGTCACCCCAGTGTCCATCTCCTGTGATAGGAAACACACTGACTTTGAAAGTCCTAGAAAAATTTAAACAGAAAAATAGCCTTCTGTCATTGACCATTTTGGTGTTAATTATATATTAATAAAACAATCAGTGTGCCAAAGAGAACTTTTACTCTGGAAATTACTTACTTGAAGCCTGTTTCTACAACTGGCAGTGGTGGGAAAGGGGTTTCCAAGGAGCAGATTCAGGAGGCTGCAGATTTTGATGTAACTTTACTGAGAATTGCATAGGTTTGTTTCTTTGCTAATTCATTATTGGTATAGCCAAGAGCTTGTTTTTAAATGTTGTGTTTAGCTCAATACCATTAAAAACATCTTTTCAGCATTACTAGTTACAATTCAGAAATACTTGCATGCTTCAGCTTTGGTTATAACTCTGCCCATTAAATTTAATTGAAGCAATAAAAGTCAAATAATATTTTCATCTCTTGTGTAATAACAAGGGGGTTTTGTAATTTTTGCTGCAAAGTCATAATTTCAGGATTATGATTAGAAACGTTTAAGTGTTTGTGTATATGTTCTTACCTGAGAAGGGCCTACACCACTGGATGCAATGCAGGTTTTCAGGATAATGTAACATTTTTGTGGGCTGTTGCTGTATTAGAAGTTCATATAGCTCTTTTTTTTAAAGTTTAGTAAGATTTTTAGAATCAAACAAACTTGAACTGTATTGTAGTTTGATTTAATGTATATAAAAAGAGTGAAATAAAAATGAAATATTTGGCAGTTTTTGAGTCTCAGAATAATCCTGAATCATTCTCAAAAATGAACAGGAGCAGAACTTCCACAAATGCATTTTGGAGCACTGTGTGTCAGAGGACACGCCACTGTTAGTGAATTTGCTTTATAGACTGTCAGTATTTTTTTCCTGCTACAGATGTGGTATCCAGGCGTAGCACATTCTGGTGTAACAAATGTGCTGTTTGAGATGGTTGGTTTGTTTTAAATCAATTCCTGTCCCTGTCTCCACTCCCTCCACCAGAAGAAGGGTGAAAAAGTAAGAAGTAGTTGGAAGTTGTGTATGAACAACTTCGAGGCCTGGAAAGCTGCGGGAATTTGTCTCTTGAAACTGTCTGCTGGTGTAAGGAACAAACTAGATGATACATTTGATAGCTTCAGATAGCTTGAACACTTAACATGTTCTTTTTTTTTTTTTTCCTTTTATCTTTTTTTTTTCTTGTGAGAGTGGGAAGTGCAGCTGTTCAACTGGGAGCTGTGGTGTTTTGTGGGCAGGCCCTGGTGTTAGTGCCCTGCTAGATGCAGGTGTGGGTTTACCTCCTACTCCCTTCCCATCAGCTGGGTCGGTGTGTGCACTTCACTGTTCCATGAATGGTGTGATGTTGAGATCTAAAACCATCTAGCTGTTGTGGAGTCGTGCTTGCCTTGGGATCTACCCATCTTCCTAGTATGCAGCTAGTATTCGTGACAGTAAATACAGACCTAGGGATACAGACCCATAAGAAACTTGGGACTAACTTTGTTTCCCCAGAGGGCTACCTAGAGGTATTTCTCTGTTGCTGAAGAACAGTGGTATTGTCATCTGTGGACATTTCAGGTGTATCTTTGAGGTGTGAATTCAGTTTTGAGAGCTTTGTTGTAAATTCAGAATTTCTTTTAATATGTCAAACGTTTGTTTTTAGAGGTTCCATGTAGTTTGCACTAGATTTTGTTTCAATATTTTTTTTTTAATGAATAAAGGGAAATAAAAGATGCAACCAAGTCAAATTTAATTAAGCTAAATTCTTCCTGTCCTAGGCGGCAGGTGACAATCCGTATTTGCCAGCTGATGTGCCAGCTACAAAACCAGTTGAGTTGATGAACTCAGAGTTACAAAATGAACTGAGCCAAGGGTAGTGGTTTTCAAGTAGAGGGGAAAGATTGTTTTAGAAAGATGTCCTGTTGCTTAAGTTACAGGAGTGATAAAAACATGCTCCTGATCTTTGGGGGAGCTGGGTGACTAAAACTCAAGCTCAGAAGATGACTCTGGAGTTTTGACCCCTCTGTTAATTTTTGATGAGACAGTCTCTAAAGGAAGGACTGTGCTTTGCTCTGTGTAATACTTATCCCTGAACAGGAGCGAGGCATAAACCAGAATCCTTTGGGGATCAGCAGATCTAATTTCTGGTTCTGTTGGAGCCTAAAATCTGAGGCTGCTGTATCATTCTTTTTCTCCTAGGTGGATGATTTCACTCTCTGTGCTCTTCATTCCCATAAAGACTGATTTGACTCTCTAATATATTTTACTGCTGTTGAGGGGTTGTTGCACTGACAGAAACTCATTAGTTGCAGCTTGTTTTCTGTTAAGTGCAGAGTTGAAGTTCTCATTACCACTTGGCTTCCTCCCTCATTTGCTTTCCATTTGCAGTGTGTTAGATTTAGTATCCACAGTTAAAATTGCCAGACAAAGTGCTTCCAATAAGCTGATTGAATGTGTCTTTGAAATAAAGCTACTCCTAGGGAGAAAGTGTATGTTAGTATTTAGAACTAAAATCCAAAGCTAGAAAGCTAGAACTCTATGTTAGAGCTTAAATGTTTAAGTTATGCTGTATACCTTGGTAGCCAACACTCAGGAAACACAGCTTTTATAATCAGGCTGTCTATATAATTCTACTTTTTCAGGACTTCTTCCATATCTTATCTCTCTTGCTTTCATTCAGTGGCACTATAACTTAAGTTCCTAATTTTTTACTTCTGCTTAAAACTTTTAAAGTTGAAAATACCTGTTTCCACAGAGGGAAGGCCTAATCGTATTTGATTTTTTTCTTGAGTGTTTGTTGTGCCATAGGAAAATAAATAAAGCAGTGCTTTGGCAGGCTGGCTGGGGTGGTTCCTGCAAGCAGAGCGTAGCACAGTGGGGTTTTCATGTTGTGCTGCGTGAGCGCGACTTGTGAAGTGCAGAAGATAGAATGTGACAAGGAGATGAGTCTCCCATCTGAGTTTGTCTGGAGACATGAGTGGGTGCAGTGAAGAAGAAACATGAGGTTGCTGTTGACAGTTGAAATAAACTGCTAACTGGGAACTTGAATTCTGCTTGCTGAGGATCCTGAAGCAGGGGCAAGGACTGGTAGGGCTGATTGTTCTTGTTTGGGGCGTGTCTCAATTTTGTGGAGTTTTGGAAGAAGATGAACTTGGGGTGTGTGCACACAAAAATAGATGAGGCATGAAAGAGAAATTTGCATTGGGCATAAATGGGGAGAGTAATGTAATAGGAAACTAACATGAGTGTTTTGAGAGCAAGGCAATTGACAAAGATTTCCTTAACTGCATTGTTCCTGCTAGTATTGGTGTTTTATTGTTCTGAATTCAAGGGATATCTTCTGCAGAAGATTTGATGTTGGGTTATGGATAGTGTACTTGGATAGTTTGCATTAGTCAATTATCCAAAAGGAAGTGTGAATAAAACAGTTGAGATGTTATTCAACTTAAAACATTATTCAGCATATAAAAGTAAAATAACATTTTCTTTCCTTCTGAGGGGGTTAGGAATGTCCAGACAACCTTGTTGCCAGTTACATATCCAGAGAAAATGACCTAATTTATGATGTTTCTACCTCTTTAGACAGCAAAGTGAAAGGAAATGCTTCATCAGTCCTGTTCCACACCCAAGGAGCACATATTCCTCCATATTATTCTGGTGATACTCAAAATGTTAAACTGGAAGAGACAGTTTTTTGAATCCTGTCTCAGTGCTTTGGTACTGGCTCTGTATCTGTGTGCCAGCTTAAGCTGTAGCTGGGTGAGGGGTGTTAGGAAAGTGGGGGGGACCCGAGGGCACTGGTTTGCCTGGGGGCAATATAGTTGAGTAGTCGGTATTGTCACGTTATGCAATCCTCTGTGACACACCCTGCATCTTGTTCTTCAAAACATTACCAGCTCCACAGAATGAAAAACAAAGATGTTTTTATTTGCTTTTTTTTTCCTCATTGCAGCAGAGTGGCCGAAAACCATGACAGGTCTCCCAAGCACATCAGGAACCACCGCCAGCGTGGTGATTATCCGCGGGTCAGAGATGTACGTTGCTCATGTTGGCGATTCAGGAGTGGTGCTGGGAGTCCAGGAAGACCCCAGAGACGACTTTGTCAAAGCTGTGGAGCTGACAAAGGACCACAAGCCAGAACTTCCCAAAGAAAGGGAAAGAATTGAAGGCCTTGGGGGCAGGTAACTCTCTCTATGCTTTTTTACTTCAGTTTTGATCTCTGGGAGCTGTTTGTGTCTCTGACGAACTAGGCTCGAGCTTGCTTGGAGTGGGCCAGCAAGCTGGAGAATCTCATTCTATTTATATTCCTTCCCTATCTGTGCTGGTTTTTTTTCTAGCTTGTTGGGGAATAAGTTGTAGTGATCCATTGTTACACTGTTGACTTCTTGCTAGTGATGATATAAACAAAATCTTAATTTCCTGATGCATTCCCATGCAGCCGGGGTATGGTTATAATTCTAAATGTTAACTGAGAACTTTGAAAGTGAGGATACTGATATTTGACTTATTTTTCATGAAATTCTGAGGAATCTGTGGGGGTGAAATTCTCTTTCCATAGAGGAGATGATATGACCTCTGGAATATCCGGTTGTCACATGATGGAAACAGCAGATTTGAGACAAAATACTCTATAATTTCTCATGCATTCTACATTGTTCCTGAGGGGACAATGGCAGCTGTTGAGTGGGCTTCTCAAAGCTTCTGCTTGACATAAAAAAAAAATCTTAGATTTGAAAAAAAGACATTGTATTTGCTGTGTTTAAATATATGCTTAAAATGCTAGAATACCACACTTCAACGCGTATCTTTACATCAGTAATTTCTTTGCTGTCAGGAGCTGGGAGATGGTAGAACGTCTCCAAGTTGTGGTTGATGCATGTTCCCTGTGAGTGAGGAGGAAGGCAGGCAGGCTGGTCAGATGGCACTAATGTTTTGAGACAGAGCTCAGGGCTCGCAGTTGGTGGAGCTTCACAGGAGCTCTCTGTTCTTTCCTTCTGCAGCACCACACCAGATGGACGGGCACAGTTTCCTTCTCGTAGCAGTTCAGAGGCAGAGATCACTGAAGGTTTTCCTGTTGACATCATTCATACAAGAACCCTGTCAGCTCATTAACCTTCAGACATTTGTATCTCCAGTGGGTGGAAGTTGATCAGTTAGTCATATGGGTGGCTTTTCAGAAAGGGTAGCTTGCAGGTTTGCTAGGTTAGTACTTGCACAGTTCCACCTTGGAAACCTATACAGCTGTGCTCAGTAATGTCCTCTCTTTCCTGAGAGCAAATTGGGAAGAGTTAATGGGAGAGGATAATTGACTCTTCATTAAAAATGGTGTTTTCCTAGTAACAGTCTCTGAGTGTGGGATGAGGTCTTCTTTCAGACAATGACTGAGGTTAGCTTTGTGTGGCCAGTAGTTGCACAAGTGGATGAATAGATTTTTAGGATGTGGTGTTTGTGACTTTGCTGTGCATGTGAAAGGATGGAGCTAAACATGCCCTTGTTGTTAAGGCCTTTGAAGTCTCAAGAAGTGCATCTTGAATAGCTTCAGTATGAGGAATCTGAAGCTGTTCCAGAGTTTCTCAGTTTCTAATTGCCAGTGGCTGTTCCTTGGATAAAAGCTAGCTTTTAAGTGTCTAGTTCTTAACTTGGTTGGGACCAAGCTTTGGTAGCTCCTTGCTCCATTACTGCTTCTTCCTTGATGGCTTATGCTCTGTTCTTTCTTCCCTGCCTAATAACAGCTGCCCCATTTACTTGCTCTGTAGCTTCTCCTTTGACCCATCCAATGCCATCCATGAGAACTAAACCCAGTGCTCAGTGCCTTAGAGCAGATCTTAACATTCCAGTGCAGAGCTGTTTCTTCCCATCTCCTGCATTCAGCATAGGGCAACTATGAACAATTTCTCTTTTATTTCTGCCTTTCACTGGTGCACCTTTAAGGAAATCCTTGCAGGAGGCTGCTCCTTTCTTTGTTTTTTGAACCATACTGTGCTGCTTTTTACTGCCAAGCATTAGCAGATGGAGAAAACTGGAGGAGGAGCTACATGATATTTCCACCCAAGTGAGTTGATGTTGATGGTCCTCGTCTGAAGAAAGCAAATTCAGTTCTGCTTCTTCTCAGACAGATTAAAAAGATACTTCTACATCTGGGTGTTGCAGCCAGTCAGAATTTCTTCCAGGTCTTAATTCCCCTGGTTTTTCTTCTCTTCTGCCCTTCATCTCTCCCTTTTTCCGTTGGCTCAATATGGAATGAAACTAAGTGATCCCATGTGTCTTGAAATGTTTAATTGTGCTGTGGACTTCTTTGAGGGTGCTGTCATTATTGACTCCATGTTTGTGTATTTAACTGGTTTTGTGCCATTGAAACCAACTCCCATGCTTGCATTTCCATTCCTTTTTAACCCCTGCCTCTTTCTGATGGTTTCAGTGTGGTCAACAAGTCTGGTGTGTATCGTGTTGTCTGGAAGAGGCCTCGTCTGACCCACAATGGCCCCGTGCGCCGCAGCACCGTCATTGACCACATCCCCTTCCTGGCAGTGTCCAGAGCACTTGGTAAGTTGTGCCCGTGGTTGGAAAGTGAGACCCATCATGTGCAGGCCACCAGAACTGAATTAGATCCTGTTCTGCAAAAACAGAGTTTAGAGGGACTTACTCACTTGCCTTGGTAACAAGCCTATCTGAAAGTCTGGGCCTTTTAAAAGTATTTTTAATATAATACAGATTTCATTTTTCAAATAAAGCTGTAGGAAGTGTCATTGGTGAGTGAAGGACTTGCCCTACAACTTGCAGTGTTCTCAGTGCCAGTCTGACAAGGAGGGTACTTCATTTGTGTTGCAAATGAGAAGGTACAAAGCAGTTTGTGTCTGCAAGGTGGAGAGCATGTTTGTCTTTTGCTGAAATAGGGCTGTAATTTTTGATGTGGTGGTAAGTTTTGCTGCATAGCATATAAATTATTTTGGTCTTCCTTTTGTGGTGAACTTGCAAGATTCAGCATAGAATGACCAAAGGGATGAAAGTCCAATCTGTGTTATCTGTGTATTAGCAATGGGAAGCTCTGAGGAGCACTTTATTCAGAGGACAGGAAGGCTTATTACAGTACCTAGCAAACATGTTATGAGTGGGTTTTGGGAAGTACTTCATAACTAAATCTTTGGATACCTCTTGCCTGTGAGTGTTAGTGTTTTGTGGTCAGGTTTTTTCCTTAAATTTCATTGCAGAATTCCAATCTTCTGCAGCTCATTTTGTTTCCTTCCTTCGTCTGTTTTGCCCCAGTGAGGAATTATCTACCCAGGTACACCCAGTATAGATTTGATTTTATGGAAATGTTCTATCACATTTTTACCAGCAAAAGTTGTCCTGTGACTGAATTTCTTCTTGGCAAGGTTGTCAGTTATCTGATAGTGTTGTCAGTGCTCCTAGGTCAGCTGGCAGGGTGTCACGAGGACAGGCTGTTCCTGGGACTATGGTTGTCTTGATCATTACACAGCATTACTGTGTCTTATTTCAGAGGCAGGGATATCTGTTTCACATGGGCTTGTCCAGTGTCAAGAAGAGCTTAGCAGTGATAACTAATGTTGATAGACAGGGAAGGAGTCACAGGTGGCTGAACAACGAGCTCTTAATAAGAATAAAATTTAATTTATAGACATTTTTCTCTTAAAAGTATTATGTAATTTATTTTTTAGTTTGTAAAACTGACTTGAGAGTTTGAGTAAATCCTTTGGGGTGAATAGATGACTAGAAGAAATCTTTACTCACTGAGTAACATGTCCCTCTTCTCCCATTTTGTTCCTAATGGGTTACGAATGGTATATGCTGAGTTTTGATGATCTCTGTTTCCTGTGATTGCAAGTTTACTGTTTGTCTAAATATCTTGATTTTTGATCTGTTTTCTCTCAGCAAGCTGAACAAAAGGATTTGGCTGGATTTTATGTGCAGATGGGAATTTGGGGAATAATGCATCTGTTAGCCCCCATTGCATTCTTTCCCATTACATGGATGAAGAGGATTGCTGGAAAGTGTCGGGTCCAAGAAATGAGAACACCTCTTTTTAACAAGTCTTGGTTTTAAAAGTTAGCAGATTTGAAAGCTTAAAAAGAGGGCTCTGGCATCATCAAATCATGGAGAAAGAGATTTACTCTGTGACAGTGTTCTGGTGTTTGCTTGCTCAAGGAGCCTCCGTAGCCTCTTCACATCCCCTTCTGAGGAGGGATGACAAACCTGCTGGAAAAGGGAACACAGCTGCTGTGCTCTGTGGGCCCCAGATGGTGCACAGACGCTCACAGTTTGGAAACAGGATTTAACTTCTTTCTGGGGCCAGCATCCCCCTTACGCTGCTTACAAAAGATCTACCACAACTAAAGCCATTTGCATTCATGCTGCTGAGGCCTGCTCGACCTCTTGGCTGGCTCCCAGCTTGCTCCCCTGCTTGGCACAACACTGCTGCACTGGAGCCTCTCCAAGGGCAGTAGTGACTGTCTGTGGTGATGTACACTGGTTACCAGAACTGGTCAATCCCACTGTGATCCAGCACTGTGATTCTTTTTGCTAAGTCCAAACTCAGTGGTTATTGATAGAAACCCTGTGCAGATCCCAGACTGGACAAGAGTTGGACAATAATTTTCAGTAGGAGAGCAAGAGTCACTCGATGCTGTGCTCTGCACTGGAGAGAAACCTGGAGTTGTGAATTTATGCTTTTTAAAGTGGAGAACAGGATCTGATGAAAAACCCTAAAGTTTAGAACACAGTGGGTTTTTAAAGTTTGTTTTTCTCTTACAACACATTAGAATATTTTGGTGTAGTTTCATCTCTTACCCAGTCTTTGAGTCTAGCCTTCATTGTAAGGAGTACAGCAACAGTTTTAGAACTAGCAGGAATAAAACACTGTGGAAAAGTGTTGGTCAAATATTTGGCCAATAGAGAGAACACTGGTGCAGTAGGAGGCCTCCTGGCCCAGTTAATTCTGTTGACATTCCCTTTACTGTTCTGATTGTCTACAATGTCTTTCTGCCTTAAAATAAGCATTTGTGGTATGTACTTTTTATTACCACTGCTTCTCAGGGCTGCATTTAAGTACTGCATAATTTATTTATAGCTCTGTAACAAGTCAGAAATATTTGGGCTTCATACTGTCTGTAATGTCTCTGTATGCTGCTTTTACTGTATACAGGTTTGAAGTCTTCTAGCAAAGTGTTTTAAACTGTAGCAGAATATTTGCATTTTAAGCATAGCTACTTCTGCTAACCCTTTCTGGGCAATGAAAGCATCTTTCTTGATACCAATTTATCTTGTTATAGATACTTACAGATCCCGAGCAATCTCATAATTGTTCACCTCAGTACTTGCTGTCCATTCAGATCAGAAGAGCATTTTGTTTCCATAGAGTTTGAAGCTATGGCTGCCAGGAGACTTACTCATTGTAACTCCCCTATTTCTGTGCCTGTCCCTAAAGCAGCTGTGAGGTCACTCAGATGACTTGACAGCCCTTGCGTGGGCAAGGCCATGAGTGTGTGCGTGGCTGGATGCCATAGAGCAGATGCTCAGGGACAACAGGCCAGCATGTAACTTGTTTGTGTGTTTGGAAGTGTGTGTTATTGCATCATGTATTAGTTATTGTCTCCCTGTGGAGACAAGGAATCTATGGGGCACTTAGGAGGGCACCCAGGACTTTGGGAGCGTGCTGGTGTGTGCATGTCCTGGGGAAAGAGTGCTGAGAGGGGAGATCTCCTGCCCTGGGTATATGCAACATAATAGCCAGATAGATGCAAGCAGAAAGGTTACATCTCAGTGATGCCATCTGTCTGAATACATTAACTCAGACCCGTTCCTGGGATGATAAGCACAAGGCTCTAAGTGTACAAAACAATGGATGGTTTGTTCCTATGTGTTGAACCCATTGTGGAAAAATGGAGTGAAGAGTTTTAATCTTTGGACCAATTTTGAAGTAAAATCTGGCCATGTGAGACACTTGCAAAGAGGGTGTAGAAAGAAAGGGAAGTATAGAAAAGCTACAGTCAGAGCTCTGAGTATCTTATGGTACAACTTGAAACAAGAACAGAATGTAGAAATAAGTACAAGAGGAATGGTGTGATTAATCACTCAGCTTTGTAGTTTGACTGTAAGTGTAACTTAAACTCATTGAAGTTTTAAGCTGCTCTTTGAGTTCATGTCCCAGCTGTCCCCCAGCCTGACCAAGTTGACTCGTAATGTGTGGTGTGAAGGCAGAAATGGTTCTTGATTGGTTTTTCAATCACATGGGATCTCTCTTGTTGGTAAATTATTTCAGGTCCAAATCTAGTAAGTCCTTATGGACTTTTCCCCTCTTCCTTGTCCTCCCCCTTTTTGGTGAACTGTTACAGAGCCAAGATCTTCAGCTGTCCAAAGGGTTATGAAGGAAGGGGTTGCCTCACAGGATTGTAGCTGGAAGCTGTTTTCCAGAGCAACTTACTGGATGCCAGAATGGTTTTGTGAAGCTCTGTGAACGTGTTTACCATGAAACAAACCCTGGAGAAGAGGGCATGGCTGACCTCAAATGATCCAAGTACATTCCTGTATAAGCGTTTGGGTTTTTTACATGCACTTAACTATTTTTTTTAAAGGTTACCAAATCAAATGGGCACAGTTGCAACACAGTGTCTGCTTCTGAGTTCTTCCTTCCTGCTCCTTTGTAGGCCCCACCATAAAGATCAGTGATGTTGAATTGCATAAGCTGGGAAGCTTCAAGTACTCCACAGCATTTTCCAGGTTTTGTTGATAATTGCTCTGAAAATTTTATCTATCTAGAAACAGACAAAGCTGAGGTGCACTTGGGATTTTAGTCTTGTCCTAGAGATGTCTTACTGTAGCTTGATTTTCCTCGCCCTCAAGGCAAAATATGTGTGTGCTGAGTATGTGTTTTACAGATCATGTCATTTCAGCTCTTTGCCTCTACTTTGGCATATGAGCTCTTGCAGACTGTTCTCATGCAGTGAGCTCTGGCATAGCCCCAGTTAGACACCTTTTTTTTCTCTTGCTGTGCTTTAGCAAACACAAGCAGATGAACAGTCATGGTGAAGACTGCCTTATGAGCAGCTCTCAATTCACCAGTCATTTAAAATGCAATTATTTGTTTAATTTGCTGTTAACATACTGTTCTTTTGCCTGTGCTGCTTTTTCTGCACACTGAGGATGGCATTCTTTCAGCAGGTTGGACTGAAATAGCATTTAAAAGAAGTTCCTCACAAAGTACTCTTGAAGGAGTAGAGAAAGTTTTAAAGCCTCAAGGCTTGTTGTTATCATTAGTTTTGTCCCCATCTCTCAGCCTGAACTATGCTTAATCGTTCCTGGGTTGTAGGATATTGTGTTGCCTTCATCTTCAGACTGCTGTAAACATGCCCTCTTGTGGCTATAGGACTGGGTTGCCATGGGTTTTGGTGAAAATGTTTTCCACCCCAGCTCAGCCTGGGAGGTTTTAAGCAGCTACTTTCTGTACCCTTGCTGAGATTTGTCTCACTTCCTCACAGTGTGACCTCATGGGCAGTGGCAAAAAAAAAGATGTTCTGGAAGTCTTCTCGTTGTCCTAATAGACCTTTTAGATAAAACTTTGATTTAAAAAAGATGTGGGATTAGTCAAACTGGGTTTTTGTTTTGCAGTGACTTATAAAAGTAAACGTTTCTTTCCTCTATTAAGACCAAAAGATATTTTCTGTATTCAAACCAGCATGGTCCAGAAACATAAAGGAAAAGCTTGATTTTATATGACTTCTGGATTTATTTTTGCTATAAGAAGACTTTGAGTTTAATCCAGCCCAGTCTACTTATATGATGGGTGTTTTCATTTGGAACTTGAATTACTTCCTGGCAGCAGCTGAGTTAGGAGTGGGGTTTTTTCATTATATTTTAAAAGATAACAGTAAACAGTACATTTGAGGGGTTTTTTTGTAGATATACTAAAGGAGCAGGAAGCTAATTTAGCTATGATTTCAAACATCTCTTTTTCATTTTGTAAGATGCAGTGTAATTTCTGTGTAGTTCTCTGTGTATTACTCTAGTTTGAGTCATGACTATGGAACAAGTATGATTTTTCTGGATAATAGGAAGGAACTCCATTAATACCATTGTTTTTTGTTTGGAAAAGTAACATACAAGCCTCACAATAAAAGAAATATTCCTGGTCTGTCGGTTTTTAGGAACAAGATTAAGTTTTGTAAACATTTGTTTTTTAATCTGAAACAAAAATAGTCTGGCTTCCAAAGTGAGCTCGGAGAAGCTGGCATCCCAGCTGTGTAACACTAGCCTTTGCCATGTCACATCATCTTGCTATCTTGGCATCCCAGCCTACCAAAGGGTCACTTGTCTGTCTGCTTGCTTTGGAACAGAATTAAAGAGCACTCTGAACTGCCTTGGGAAAAGTCTACTTGCTTTCTGGCTTTCTTTCCTCCCCCTTTTTCCTTCCCAGAATTGACAGAGGGTGCTGTGGAAGGAGAGTCTTCCTGAGTTTGCGTGTTCTTCAGCCGCTGGGGATGCCGTGCTCTCCAGCTGGCCACAGACAGACAGCTGACAGGACTATTTTAGCTATGCAGCAGCTCTAAAAAGCATTGACTTAATCAGTGGTGCCTTGGCCTTTAGAGAAAAAAAAAAATAGTACCTCACCCTTGTCACATGGGTTGGCCTTCGCTGGCTTGGAGTTGAAGGATCTGTTAGAATTACTCTAAGTGAAGAACTCTTTATATTGCTGATCCACCAGGGATTGCTTGCCTGCTGGATGAGTCAAGTTTGTGGGTTTGTGGGAGTGGAGTTTAGGGAGATAACACCCAAGGGTAGTTCTACCAGTTCTCTAGGGCAATTGCAAGTGCTGGCTGTTTCGTTCCAGGCTAAGGAAGAAAGAATCTGGGGGGTTTTTATGTGCCTCAGACTTCAGTTGTATTTTTTAGAATTTTTCCTGGGTCAAAGAACAGAAGCTTTATTTTTTTCAGTTTGACACCTCAAGTTCCAGACTTGTCTGGAGCCAGTCAGTTAACACTTGATTGATCTTTAATGCTGTTCCATCGTATAACTTCATAAATAAGTTATTGGGTATTTCCTAGAGATTTTTGAGCTTCCATAGGCGATGAGTACAGTTGAATTTAAAGCTCCTGGAGATGAAGTTTTCACTGTACATTCACAGCACACTTGGAGTGCTGCTTTGGCAGAAGTGATACTATAGAAGATGATTTGAATGAATGTGTTTTACCAAAAAATGCATGTTAAATAAACTTAGTCTTTGAAGCTGTGAGTCCTTGAACTGGTCTAGCCCCTCTTCAATGTTTGCTTTCAGGAAAAAGCTACTTCCCTCTTGTGGTATCTGTTTTTCTCTCTTTCTGCCCCATCTCCAGTTGGTGGTAGTGCTGTAGAGATGTGGTGTAGGGTATTATCAGGTACTCTGGCAGCTGTTCTGGTGCAAATCGTAGCATGTTGGATCCTAACTCCTGTGTCAAGGCCACTCCTCAGTGTGTAGTTCCACCATAGCCTTCAGAAGGGCAACTTGTGGAGGAGAGACATTGAGGGCAGGTTTTCAGTGGCAATAAGGAAGTTGGGCTCCTGGTCAGGGGATTTGTCATTTGTGAGGTGTGGATTCATCGTGTGTGTTCCTTCAGGTTTGCAATCTTCAGAGCCCCCTTAATGACTGATGTGATGTTCCTGATTGTCCCCGTGAGGAGCCTTCTTCCTCTTGGAGGAAGATTCTCTGAGATCAGTCTGACTATTACTCAGCTGTTTTCTCAGGAAGAGCAGCAGATGGGCAGGATGACATGTATGAAGATGAACCAAAATTAAATAACACCAGGTTATTTTTACCATACAGCGCAGGATTTTTAATTAAAAAATGATTCAGCTAATAACATTTGTCACTGAATTAATGCTTTTATTTGCTGGTTTGTTCAAATATTACACATTGGAAATTGCTGCTGCTGATTCTGAGATGTGGTGGCTGTAAGATCCCGGGCCCTGGTTTATTTTACCTGCTGTGTGCACGACAGACACGGTGTGAAGGACTCTGAGTACATGGAGCCTTTTGATGGCAATCCATACACCAGAACTGCGGTGCTGGAGCTGGGCTCTTCTGTTGCAGGCTTTATTTTGATCCTGTTGCCAGCTGGCTGGCTTTTTGGGGAGGCTGTGCAGGGAGAGGGCACCTCTGTACAGACTGGCTGGGCTTTTAATTAGCACTTATTAGAAGCATGTGTTTGGCTGCTGCTGCTGCAAGGAAGGTGAATTGGTGCCTTAATGAGGATGGACTGTCCACACTTGCTATGGTGGAGTAATTGAGTTGAAGTATTCCTCTTTCTGATTCTGGAAAAGTCTTTTCAGCTGATTGATGGCTTAAGGCAGAGCTAATGGAAGGAAGTAGGAAGACAAAAAGCTTATTTATTATCTTTCAAAGGGTGGTGATGGATGCAGAAGGCTGCAGGGAAGTTTCCTGGAGCCAGCAAAAAGCAAAGGAAAAAACCTGACAAAACCTTACTCTTTACCTGGAGTTCTCAAGCTTCCCTATACTTTTCAACTTGAACATTTTAATTACTTTCTACTCTTAAAGCTGTGTGTTCTGCACAGAAAAGTGTAGCCAGTACTTGCAAATAATAATGGTGCTTTTTGTTGCTTATCACTGTAGGGACATATAGGAACATAACAAATAAAAAGAAGAGAAGGTGTTAAACAACATCATACCATTCTTGATTTAAAGATTCAACCTTAGAATAAATTTTTGGGGTTTTTTCAAGTGTACTTGATAAATTGAAATAAATTGATATGGAAATGCATTTTTCTGATGGAGTGGTTTTTACTTGAGGGTGACTTGGAGGAAGCACTTGACCCAATAGATGTTTTGGTTCCACTGTTACTCAGATTCAGCTGAGGCCATGGTTCCTGGTGAGATGACCCCAAACTCATTCACATAGCAAGGAAGATTTAAAAATAGCAAGGTTTGCTGCATGAGGCCTTCCAAGGGGAGAGGCTTTAGCTCTCCTTTCCTACTTTCCTGCTGGAACCCAGGCACTGCTTGTGTTCCTGTGGCCTCTTTCCAACTCCAAAATTTGGCACATGGTGTTCAGCTGGAAAGGTGCTCTAACTCTGCACTGCCTGGCTTTGAAAGTGATGCTGGGGAAGGAGGAGGAACAGGAAAAGGAAATTAATAGGGGAAAAGCTTTGGTCTCCTTTGCCCTCTTTCCTTTGTTCCTTCTCTGTGGCACCTGCACACACACAGCAAGGCACAACCATGGGTTGGTTTCTGTATTGCTCATATGGCCATGGAATTGCTCAAGTTTTTGAAAAAATAAATTTAAAAGGGCAATTTAGCACTTGAGTGTGAAGAGGTGTTTTTTTAGTTTGGTTCTTTTTTTTCTTCTCTGAGCAGGACCTGTTAGGATATGCAGGGCAGCATTTCATCCTGATGCAGAGTAAGTCTAATGCTGTATATGATGTTGGGGACAAAAAAGATGCTCTGTGATCCTCCCCCTGCAGACCCCAGCCTGGGTCTGTAAGCTGAACGAGGGGTAAGGATTTTGTTTCTAGTGTTCAAACTGTAGCAATAACAGGCAGATTGTGGGCTCAACAATGTGAGGCTTTGCTTCTCTTTAAGGAGAACTGTAGTTGTTCAGATTTTAGCTGGGATATTGAGGTTTTGCTGTTTTCTAGGCATTTCTCTGTTGTGTTTCCCCCTTTCCTAAAAAAACATCTCAGGAGAGTAAAGACCTATAAATGTAGGTTGCTTTGAGTGTGTTTTTATTTAAATTGCTACATATTAATAAATATGAGGGGAAAGTGACAGCAGCAGAACAGTTAATTGTGCTGGAATTATTTATGTTACTGTTAATGACCTGAGACTGGTGGTGGTCTATTTAATGTTGTTGGGTTTTTGTTTTGGGATTTTTTTGTACATTTTTTCTGCAGTTTCCAAGATTCCTATTTTCACGTGTAATATACCAATTCAAAACCATTTTCTTCTTTGCCAGGTGATCTTTGGAGCTACAACTTCTACAGAGGTGAATTTGTTGTGTCTCCTGAACCTGACACTAAGGTGCACATAATTGATCCCCAGAAGCACAAATATATTATCATTGGCAGCGATGGGCTGTGGAACATGATCCCACCTCAAGATGCTATCTCCATGTGCCAGGACCACGAGGAGAAAAAATACACAATGGTGAGAGCAGTGGCTGCAAGTCATTGTGGAACTTAATAATTTTTTCCTCTCAAAATTGCTTAGTAGGGCATGTATGGAAAGTACCTTTGTTGTTTGGGCATCTTCATGGTTTTGCCTCAATGTGTAAATTTTTACAATCACTCACAGAATCACAGAATGTTAGGGGTTGGAAGGGACCTTGAAAGATCATCTAGTCCAATGTGGTGGAATTGTTTAAATGATTTGACTTTTGGGAAATTTGACACCAGGGTGGTATCTGTTAAGTAATAAGATAACACATCTCATCTCTAAGGAAGTTACCCAAAACGTTGTCTGCAAATGAAATTTACTTCACATTAAGAAGCACGTTACAATGCAGACAATTGTTTATTGGTTTTTACGTTATTTGTACAAAGCCTGAATTAAATTCTTCTCTGGTTTATTTTACCAAACAGCTGAGAAATTACATAGTGAAGCATCTGAGCATCAGATAGTAAATAATCCATGAACCCCCAGAGAGACTTTTGGAAAGACTGTAGGATGCATTAAAACCAGACTATTTATGCAAGTGACTGCCTCAGTTTTACAGTTTAAAGCCCTCGTATATATGTGGATTCTTCCATAAACTGATTTTAAAGTTTTATTTCACCAAGAAGACATCCATGTTTCAATTAATATTTCCTCTGGTGTTTGTGAATCAAGATAGCCCATGATAAGTTAGAATTGATATCTCGGGCTGTGTCACATCAGCTGTCCATCTCCTGTTGATAAGGTAAAACTGCCCTGATTGCTTTCTCTGTCCCTTTCTCCTGGCCCAAAGGGAGAGCACCACCAGTCCTGTGCCAAGATGCTGGTGAGCAGAGCCCTGGGCCGGTGGAGGCAGCGCATGCTCCGTGCCGACAACACCAGCGCCATCGTCATCTGCATCTCGCCCCTGCAGTACAGCAGGAGCAACTTGGAAAATGAAGAGGAATTGTATCTCAACTTGGCAGAGAGCCCCTGCTACAGCAGCCCTGATATGAATGTCATGACGCCCTCCCGCTGCTGTACCCCCCCAGTCAAGGTAACAGGTTTTAGCAGTGTTTTAAATGCTCCACTTGTGCCTGTGGAGCCCACGAAATATGTGCATCTTACTGTGAGGTGAGGGGTTGGGACTGTGGTGTGGTCAGATTGTTACCAGGGATTGAAGTAACACTTCTAGAAATTACTGGCCTGTCAACTTAAGCCACCATTTAATGCTGCTTTTTTTCCTTGTTTTTTTTAACTGCACTAGCCTAGGCAGTATGTATGGCTAGATAAGGTATTTCAGTTGTGGGACAGCAACTTGACAGCAGTTACCTGGCCATGTCCTCAAAACTTCCATGTACAAAGCTTTGGAGAAACAGATGAACTTCTAACAATGTTTTTTAAAAGACTTTGGAACATCAAAGGCAGAGTATTGAAGTGTGAATTTCTCAGAATTGCTGAGTTTAGGGATATGATGTTTCTGCAACCTTAAAATCCTGATCATTTGTTAGTAGTTGTTGGTCATTATTACATCCTTAATGTGAAAGAAATGATTACTGTAACTTCATGTTTGTAGATCATACAACTTTTAATGCACTGTTTATGAATAGTAAGTTTTCCAAGATTCCCCCCCCAAATCAGAAGTAGGCTATTGCAAGAGAGGAATCAGACTGTGGGGATCAGAGGTTTAAAAAAGATAAAAACCAGATAGATCCCCTTAGAGAATATGGTTGGGCTATGGTTTTCTCCAACTTTGCCATGTAGTTGTGTGGCTCACACATATGGCTGAGTTGCAGACTGCTTGGGGATGTGTTCTGGATCTTGGTGTGCTTTGGTTGTGGTGTTTGTTTTTTTGTGGTAACCCGTGGGTTAATGCATTCAAACATGCATTGTTGTAAAGAATATTTTCTTTCTGGACTGGGGTATCTTATTATCTCCCTCTGGTTGATTTAATGCTCTTGGCTAGAGAAAAAATTATTATACAAGGTCTTTCTTCAGGTTAGGAGTTCTATCCATTAACATAAAGCAGAGCTGCTCAGGAGGTTGGGGGTTTGTTTTTTTTTTTTTTCCTTTTAGGAACTGGAGTATGTTAGGAGGGGATGTTTGTTTCAGGAATTACCAGCTGCTCCTGATTTAAGTACTGTCCTTTGATGTTCTGCAGTATCTTTGGATGACTGTCCTTTGGGCAAAGTAAAAGGAAAGCAGAAATTAGGAAGGGAGTCCTTAACATTCCCTTGGTAGAAACAAGATGCTAATAAAATAGCAAGCTCGTTCCCCTTCCATCCAATGTAGCAAAATACATGAAAACTGCTTAAAATCTAGCAAAGTTTTGAGTGGAGAAAAATTATTTGAATTCTAAATACTGCTAAACTTGCAAGTTGTACCACATGTTTTGTGTGTGATTTATTATCAGCACTCACTGAATTATGTTGACTGCAAAATATCCAGGAATTAGGAGTTCTGGATGAGGACCGAGTGAAAATATATTTTATGTATTTTTTTTCCTTAAGATTCCTCATCTAAGCAGATTCATTGAACTGTGATGTGTGAATCTAGATAAATTGCAGCAGGCAGTCACAGAGAGTGAAGAGATCAAAACTTTACACAACAGTTTTGGTGTTTGCCACCTAGGTGAGGCCTTATTTTATTCTTTTGCTTAATGTGCAAAACCCAAAAGAAAATTTTGACTGGCAACAGGTCTGCATTGATAATACCTATAAACTAGTTCTGTTTTTCTCCTCTTGGCTTAAAATAGAACTGGTGTCACCAATTTAAAAACATAGATCCTATTTTCTCAGTGCTTGTCTTTCATTAAAAGTACCAATGTAGTGTAGGTTTCTGCTTTAGTAACAATCAGGCAATTGTCCTTGCAGAGTACCTGCAAATGGCAGAAGAAAAGAAGTTAGAGAAGGAAGTTGAAGAGACAGGAAAACTCCACTGAACTGTCAGAACTTTGAAATACTTCAGAAAAAAGCAAATGTCTCCAGGCAGATGACAAAAAATGAGATGTCTTAGCCACAAAGAGCAATAAAACATGGATGTTTTATTGAAAAACAACTTTGTAGTTATCTCAAAGTATATTTGGTAACTACACCATCCTGAATAATAGTATCTTTCTCATTGTACAAAGAGCTTTATCAGTTAGATAAGAGCCACAATGGAAGGAAAAATGTGTTTCCATAAACTTTGGTTATGCAAAGCTGAACTGTGGCTTTTCATGGAGCCTGCCTTGGAGCCTCCTGGGTAATGCGCAGCATGTGCAGGGGTGCTGGTGGCTCAGTGCTGTCTTTAAAATCAAAATGAAATTTAAAATTAAAATTACTAAGCCCCATTTTGTGAATTAAACACAAAAGTAAGACACTAGATGACAATATCCATTTGCAGACCAGTACATAAATACCATAATACATAAACCTGTGAATTAATATCTCATTTATGTTGCTAATTAATCTTCTTACAAAATGGCTGTTGAGTTCTACTGAAAAGGGATCACCACAGTTTCTGTAAAGAAGTGAGAGGCGGTTCCCCAGATCAGTCTGAGCTCCTGGAGATGGTGATGCAATGATAGCCCAGAGAGGACAGGTCAATGTCACTGAGGTGGCAATGGGAAGGAACTTGTGTGTTGTCTTCAGAGGGCTGAAGGAAGCACAGATAGTCCTGGCTCTTGGCAGCTGCAGCTTTCCAAAACAATTAATTTGGAACTAGATGGAGACCAAATCAAAGTTTCTCAATTAAACAGCAGTGTTTCTTAATCACATATCCTTCTGGCAGCAGTTACTAATACCAAATTAATTTCTGAGTATTTCTGAGGCTGATGAGAAAATTTGATTTATCAGATTGAGCGATGAAGTTGGTGACTCATGTTTTATTTTCCTGACTTTGTTACATCACTCCTCAGCAGTTCATGCTCTGGCCTCATCTGGCTTCCCAAAGCATTATCCCATCTCGGGTGTTTGTACCAAACAAAAGGTGTTGGCAGGGAGAGCTGCAGTGCTGAGCATCTTGCACAACAAAAACATAAAACCTCAGTACAGCTAGAGACACAACTTCAAAATTAAAATGGAGCAGATGAAGTAATGCTGCCAGAGCTGCTGGGTGTGTGTCACCGAGTGTTCTTGGGGTCCTGCAAGAACTGACTTGAAGAGTAACCTCTAAAATACCATCCATGAAGGTCTTCCTTCTGGTGTTGCTTTATGTTGAAAAAGTATTATCTAAATGGTTCTATCCACACTTGAGTTCTATCCACAGGGGAGTAGAGGGGACTGAAAAAACAAACCTAGATGCTAGGAACAATTCTGATTATCTTCTTGTTCAGAGTGCATTTTATTAAACGTTGGTATTAGATTTTTCCAAAGTGCTGAGCAATCACAGATCTCTTCTTGAAGGTGAAGTGAAGCTGCTCTGGGTTGTGACTTCAGAAGCATCTCTTTATTAATCTGAGATGTTAGGTTGGCTCACCCAGATTTAGCTGTGTGTGCGTTTCAGTTTTCAGCACATTATTTTCTTAAAATAGTTATTGTAATTTGCCTTACGCTGATGGGAAGTAGAGTAATGTGGCCTTGAAATTTACTTTTCAAGGACTTGCTGAGTAGCTAGGGATTTCTTCACAATTAAATCTTTAATAAGGTCATAATTCATATCTTCAGGGCACTGCATAAATATTCATTTTTGTAATCCCCCTGTGGATAGTGCCAGCAAGTATTGTCCCTGTTTTCCTGATGGTAAAACTGAGAATGAGGCAAAAACATTTCTCAAAGACTGCAGAAAAGATGAGTGGCTGGAGGCAGGGTTAGAGTTCAGGAGGTCCCTGGTTCTCAGGACATGTTAAGCAGCTTCTCTTCGACATACAGCATGACTGAGCTTCACAGAGCGGGTAGATGTGCAGTGGGGAATGGAGTTGCTTCCTTTCCAAGTTGTAGAGCATAAAACTAGGCAATGAAATGTGTTGCTTCACATTGCAAACAGTAACTGGAGGTGCTCCACCTTTCTGTGTGCGGGCAGGACACCTACGATGAAGAGCTTGTCAGTCTCCCAGATAACCTGGTTATGCAGTAACTAAGAATTCCAAATGTAACAAAGGTCAGAAGACTTGTTCTGCTCTTTGCTCTAATAGTGCTTGGCCATCTGATGATGTCTGAAATCTTCAGAAGGCAGTAGAGGTGCATATATCAGTGTCTGAGGGAGGGCTGCTGATGGCCCTGCCTACTCTGTGGCTCCCTAAATGAACAGCAGATGTCTGCACATTCCTCAGCATTTTCAGGTACACAGAGCGACTCTGAACCATGCTCTGAGTGAGAAGATGACCATCTGCCCTGTTATGAGGCAGTCTCAGACTGGATGGTAGAAATTAATGCTTTTATGAAGCTGGTGCGCACAAAGTACTAAGTTCAGATCCTCAGCCTGACTTTGGTTTGCCTCTCAACGTGGAGAAAAGATAACTCTGCTTTGGAGTAGATTTTTCTGTCCTTGATAAGGTTTAGAGAAGTTCTATCACAAGCTGTCTCCACCCTAAAAGGATAATGCAGGTGAAATAATTATCTGTGCCTAAATGTTTTTTTTTTTTCCCCCTCAGCTTCTAGAAGATGATCCATGGCCACGGCTGAATGCGTCTGAGCCTATTCCTCCCCTCATGCACAGCAACATGATCTCAGAAAAATATTTAGAGCTGCCAAACGAGATTGCCAAAAGCAATGTACCTTCCTCAGGAGCAACCCTGAAGGATTCAGGCCTGCAGGAGGAGAAGGGCAGCAAAGCCTTGGCATTGAGGATACACGAGTCCTACAGCAACGGCTTGTCCGTCAGTCTCCCCCCTTCCAACTCCGCAAATTCAGGCACGGACCGAAAAGGCTTCAAGGCGTCTCCCAACGGCCAGACAAAAGCCCAAGATGCAGAGAGGACAACACCCCCAGCGAACTTTAAAAGGACATTGGAAGAATCCAACTCTGGCCCAGCTATGAAGAAGCCAAGACGTGGCCTGGGGCGGAGCCTGAGTGCCCAGGCAGAAGGGCTGTCCCCGGGCCCGCAGCGCCGGCTCTCCAGCAAGCTGAGCATGCGGCGCAGCCTGCGGGGCCAGAAGAAGCTCAGCAGCTCGCTGCTCCCCCCGCCCAGGAAAGCCCTGTGTGTCTGCTGAGGGCCCTACCAGGAAGGGGGGGGGGTTTGGGCTGATCAGGATCTTAAAGTCGGTGCAGAAATTTGAACCTCTTCCCGTTTATCTTTTTTCAAAGTAGAAACTTTTTTTGGTATCCAACAGCTTTATCCCGGCCTTGTACTTGCTTGTATTATAACTGTGAATTTTGTAGATGTGTAGGGTATAAGTCACTGTAAAATGTGTGTAAATTTGTATTCCTTCATATAAACGTAGTCTCTTTTCTTCCTTGTATAATTGTTACAGCGGGGCTAAACCTTGTTTTAAAAAAAAAAAATAATCCTTTTTGTTAATTTACTAAAGTCTGGAATTTGTATACGCTTCTTGTGATGAGAATTTCACACCTTTTTAACTAAAGTAAATTATTAAACAGAATGGAAGATATGTATTTTCGTAGTACTGTACGTTCCACCTAAAGTGTGTCTTTTAGAGAATACACTAGGTCTATATTTTGCTTTTAAATTTTAGATTTCTCTACTTGGAAATGAAACGTATGTGGAAGCAGAGATGTTGAGTCTTGCTTGACACAGCTCAATGTCCATTTCTTTACGTTAATTAAAATACTATGCAGTATCTTATTTAGTTGTATTTTTGGTAACATTAATCGTCAAAGTATTTAGCAAAAAAAAAAAGTGTTTTAAAAACTCCCCAAAGCATCCTAGAAAGTCCATTCCCACCCCCTTCTGATGGCATTTTCACCCAGGCATCACTGTGCCCTCTGGGGGCACGATGGGTTTTCTGCTATTCCGATACCGATGGTGCTGCTACTACCCTTCAACAGAAGTTCTTAAATTATTTTATGACTATTTTCATTGAGTATGTGGACCATGTGTATGTTCACCTAAATAAAACACGTGAAAATTTGATGGGGATCCTTATTTTGTTTTAAGTTCTGTTGAGCACATTTGAATTTATTTAGCATTCGTTAAGATCTAGGCTCCTTCGTAGGGAACAAGACACGCCAGGGAGGTTTATTACAGAACAGTTTTGCTAGAAGTGTACAAATGTGTGTTGAGCTGCAGCAATATATAACCTGCTTTTTAAAAATAATTATTCATGAGAAAGTAAAGGGCCAGTATTTTATTCTGATGGCCAGGGTGGTTATAGAATCTAATTCTTTACCCTGAAACAATAAAGTATGGCTTGAAATCAGGCCTGTTATCTATACATGTTACCATGGTTACAGAAATCCTAGGGGGACTTGGATGTGTTCAGGAAATGTATAATTCTCTTTCATCCATCATGTGAATACTATCTTACATTATGGAAGCCATCCTGGATCCTTCAAGGATTTATTTCTGTGTATATGGGATTTACCTTACACTTAAAGTTTTGCTAGAAGTGGTAGTGTAACTATACACCATATATGGGGAGAAGTACACAGAGGCTAACAGCAGCTATATACAGGACAGCAACAAAGTAACTGTCTTTTCAATTTATCCTCATGACATTCAACCTTTTGAAGATAACATATATTGATATATATATTGAACCTTTTAAAGGTCACAATAAAGACGTAAGTGTAGCACACTAGTTAATCTATTGCTGCTTAGAGCATAACTATGCAAAAGATAAAAAGACTAGAAAACTTCCCACCTTTTTTGCTCTATATAGAAGCAAAACTTAAATTTTCATCAAATTCTGTTGCATAGTGTGTGCATGCCTTGTTCTCTCACATTTCCTCGCCATAGTTCTTGCCTTGGGCCTCTCCAGTTGGAGGGGCAGACACCTGCTTTTCCCACTTTTAAACTAAACAGAACCTACACCTTCTACTGGGAAAGCTGCTGAATAATGGTGAGTGATAGAGAGATCCTCTGCAGCAGGTGATACCACCTGGCAGCAGTTGACTCTTGTGGATACTCTGCCCACCTACATATCATTTGATTTCTCTGAAATGAACAAAGCTGAGATGGAATTGTGAGGATGTACAGCTGAAGTGTGAACATGTTCTCCTTTTTGCACTCTTTTTTGGTAAAATCAAGTCTGAGGATTTTTTCTTGTGAAATAAAGCTCCAGGATGTGCAAAATCACAGTTCTGCACCACCACATGTGTGATTTTCATCACCCTATGGTACCTTCCCAAAATAAAAGCCTCTAACAGTACTTTTTTTTTCCGGAGGACAATTCTGTTGGGCAACTTAACTGCTGAGAAGTCACTTGAAATTTTCTTCAGGGTGAGAGGAAGAAGCGTTTCTCTTTTCTGATGAGAGATGAAGGACCGTGCTGCGTTACGCTCTTTCAGCAATTAATAGTTTTGACACGTAGCTTACACCGTGTGGTTGCCGAAGCCAGGGCAGATTCCCACAACAGGTCGCCCAATCCAGACTTCTCGGTGCCCGCCGCCTGGAGCCTCCAGCCAGAAGCGCAGGCCCCTGACGAGGCCTGAGCGGGCGCGCAGAGCAGTCCGTGAGGGCGACCGCTGCCCACGGCCACTGCGTCACCCTCAGGAGTCCGCGCAGCGCCGGAAACGTGCCAAAACCCCCCAAATACCGAGAGAAAGGCGGCTGTACAGCGCAGGCGCTCCGTGTGCGGGCCCTGCAGAGGGTCTCTGCCTGCCAGCCTTGTCCCCGGCACCGAGCGGGCCCAGCCCCGACCCAGGCCGCTCCCTCCGCCGCGCGGCACCGCCCCCGCCGCTGCATCCCCGCGCACGGGCTCGCGGAAGGTAAACAACCTCGCGCGGACTCCTGGCGCGCGGGCGGGGCCCTGCCTCGTCNGCCGCGGCAAGGGGCGGCGCGTCGCGTGCCGCAGGGCCCCCGCCTCCGCCCGCGTGCGCGTGACTGGCGCGGCGGCTCTCGCGAGAGCTCGATGTAAACAAAGCTGCGGGGGGGGAGCGAAGGAGGCAGCGCCGGCCGCTCTTCGCCCTCTCAACCGAGCTTGGAGCGCAGCCGCCCCCAGTGTCCTTTACGCCCCGCCCGCTGCCGGAGAGTGGGGCGACGATTGGTCGGCAACGGGGAGCGGCCCGCCTTCGGAGCATTGTGATTGGCTAGCAGCGCGCGGTGCTCTGGGTGTCATTCCCCGTGGGGGTCCCAAACACTGTCAGTGAGGAGCCGGGCGGAGGGAGAGGAGGCAGGTGAGGGGGGACCGGGCGGTACCGGCGGGCACAGGCCGGAACCGGGGCCGGGAGCGCTGTGCGAGGGCTGTGGGGCGGACCCGGGCTCTGGGGGAGCACTGTGGCCGGCTCTGAGGGTGGCTGTGGGGCTGTGAGGCCGGGCAGCGGCCGGGGCGCTGAGGGAGGCCGCCCCTCAGGGCAGGGCAGGGGTCGGGGCTGGCCGTGGGGTGGGGGCCTGAGGGAGTCACCGTCAGCTGGGCCGGGAGGGCGCGGGGGTTGCGGAGAGGGGCGTCCGGCGGGACTCGGCGCCTGCCCGGATGGCCGCGGCCTGATTCCCGCGGCGACAGCCGGAGCTGAGGCCGGTCGGGTTGGAGCGTTTTGTTCTGAAGTTGCTCAAGAGCGGGTGGCTGAGGGTGCCCGGGGCTTTCCGGCCGCCTCCTTTCAGGTGCTGGAGTTGCCGCCCTGGGAGAGCTCCCGCCGGCTCAGCCCCGCTGCGGCAACTTCCCAGGTGCCGGGGGCTGTGGGGCAGGTGACGCTGCTCGGGGCCGGGTGTTCCCGGGGCTAAGGCATAACATAAAGGGATATTTTACACCTTATGTGCCATTTTATTTTCTTTTAAGGTTGCTTGGCACACGTGTCAAACTTCAGTTGTGTGTCTGAACGTGTTGTTGTTAATTTCTGTGGGGCTACGTGTTTATCCTTGCTTCGAGTAACGAGGTGGCCCTTACACAGACTGCCCAAGTGTGGGATGATGCCGATAACGACACCAGATTGGGGATTTGGCTGTTTCCCTTGCTTTGTGAACAGGTTCTTGTTTTGGGGTGGCTGAATGGTGGAGTGAAGTGGTGGCTGGCATCTGTGGTGCTCCTCAAGTGGTTTTGGCCTTTAGGGAAGTTACGCTGAATTTTCTTGTGGAATCACAGAAGTGTGAAGAAAAACTTGAAGATAACACAAAAAGTTAACATAAAAAACCCAAATAAAATGTGTTCCATCACACTTTTTGTGTTAGCTTCAATGTAACCCACTATGGATTTTCAAGAGTACAATACACTGAAGTTGTGATTGTACATTTTTTAAATATAATTATTTTTGAAGGCAACAGTTCCTTTGTAAATCATGGTCTTATATAATGGTGATAACTGTGTACCTGTGCCACTGTCTTTAATGTACAGTTTGAAGAGAATTTTCCTCTTTGTCATGTGGATCTGTGTGCTTTGTTTACTTTCATGCATTGCAGGAGCTGTAGGGATTGAGATACTCAAAAAGCTGGTTTGTTTGGGGTTTTTGTGTTTTGGGGGTTTTTTTAAGTGCTGTAAAGGGACATAGTGCCTCACAAGTTTGTATAGGTCAACTTTCCTTCTTCAAGAGGTTTTTGTCATCCTGAAGAATACGTCAAGAACTTCTGTAACAAATAATTTTGGTACAAATTATTATTATTATTAAAATAAATGTGTTTCTTCCAGGTACCCGCAGAGGAGCCATGGCGACAGAATCCCCACGCCGCCCCAGCCGATGTACGGGAGGGGTGGTGGTTCGCCCCCAAGCTGTCACGTAAGCACCTTCTAGAAGAATAGCCCTTATTTCAAATGTTTGTTATTTTCTTGTAGCAGAAGAACCTAGCCTGAATTTTCCTTCCAAGCCAGCTGCGAGGGCTTGTGTTGACAGTACGGGTTTTGTTGCATTGAGTGTTTTCCAATAAAATAAACAGATGTTGCATTCCTTCTCCTAGGACTGTGCAGGTCAAGCTGTCTCCTTAAACAAGATGCTTTTCACTGATACACCCAAAGCTGGACATTTTAAAGATGAATATCTTGCAATGTTTTGTTGTTTACACAGTTTTGTTTGCTGTACAAACACTCCACTAGCTGTAGGTCAGTGATGGTGATCCCCTTCCTTAGGCTGGAAGGAACACATGTGGCATGTTTCCTTCTTGCTGTTGTTTTTAATAACACTTTGTCACAGAGGTGGATGTATTAACACATGTAAGCCTGTCAGTAAAGTCCTTCAGTAAGTAGAATTGTGGATTTTAATTTTTTTTTTGCTTAAGAGAACAAAACCAAGAATAAAGGAAGAAGCTGCCTCTCCAGTCAGAGCACATGAGGGACCTTGGCATTTTCCTTGGGCATCCTTATTTTCATTGTGTTACATTAAAATACTTTCATGGCAAAAGAGCTTAGTAAAACAGTTGAGAAGATTTGTGTTCTTGTGTCTGTCTAGAAGATTTATGGTGTCTGTCACAGGATCTTTGTAACAGTTTCTCTTTTTTCCTGGGAATGTTTGTCAACAAATGCATTTCTGTTTGCAATGACCTTTTCTTCAAAGTAAGCTTTGAACAAATAACATTAGAAAACACTCTAAGAACAAGGTTATTTGTTCTTTTGTTTTATTAAGTGTGGTGACTTGTTCCTAAGGTATATCTTTTCATCTCAAAGATGGCAGTATTTGCAATGAGAGTTTGTGTATGTTGAGCAGCCTGCAGCAGTGTTCTGCTGCTTGTGTTAAACTCCCAGGTTTTTACTAACAGAAGAAACTCTCTTTTTGGTAGGTTCTCTTGTTTTTATTGTCTTTAAGCACTTTAAAGATATCTCCCTGGACGTTTTTCAACTTCAGGAGAAATTTAGAGTGCTATACTGAGTTCTGTAGCACATATATGAATGTTAGTACATACATGAATATTAGAGTACATATACTGAATAAAACAATTCCCAAACATCAGCTGTGTTTCAAGATGTACTGGGAGAGGGGGAAGCTGTCACTTTGTGAGCTGAAAAACGAAGCTAGGATGACTCTTGCACGTGGCATTCACAGGAGAACTTCAAACACTGTATTTAATGCTATACCTGTAGACAGGCATTATTGCTAGGTAATAAAGGGCTCTGAAGGTACACAGAGGAGTTTGGGTGACCTACATAAATCAGAGAAGAATCAGCACTGTAAACCACAGTGCATTTACAAGGCCTCAGCTTAAAGCAGTAAGACAAACTTTGACACAGTAATTTTTGGATTGCTGAACCAAGTCTGGTTCTGTCATGAGCTGAGTTATGCTTTCTGCAGTTTAAAACTTCATGGTTCAGAGGTATCTTGGTTTTCAAGAGGAGTCAACCAGTTCAGCTGAGGCAGGTGTTGCAGCATTTGACTTGAAGTATCTTCTGTATGGCTGTGTACAGGGCAGAGTACTTAATTCAGTTTCTATTGAAATAATGTTGCAGAGCAGTTTCAGAAGGCACACACACTTCTGGACATCAAGAGTCTAGGTTTCCTAGTTAACAATTTTTCTTTTTTTGATATTAGAAATCTTGAGTTAGCACAGGAACAATTACTACCAATATAAACATTAATCTGGGGGTTGCCAAAGCTGTTTCCTAAAGAGTTTATTTTTTTTTTTAAGCTGTCTGAGACCTTATGAAGATAGTTCTTGTTGCCAGCATGTTGCAGTTTTGTTACAGAGAGCACAAACTTCTTGTGTGGTTTCAACACCATCTAGTAGAGTCTACCCATGTTATATGTTGCTCAGCAGTTACACAAGAGACTCGCCACTTATGCAGGGAAGAATTAATAAAAGCATTAGTTTAAATCTACCAAAACAAATGTATCTTGCACTATATACTATTATAAATCATTGCTGCCATGAACTTCCAGGAAGGAATAAACTTCCCAAGCTTTAAAATCTTACCTGAAAATACCTCTCCTTACTATTTGTAGTTGGGGATTTGTTCCCTCTCCTGCCCCCAAACACTCCCACTTACTCCATTGTTGCACATAATGCATATGAAGTCTTATAGTTCACTTGCCCCACAAGGAGAGCTCCAGCCCTTAGCTTAAGTCCTCTGTGTTGTGATAGCCAAATGAAGTGGAAAAATACTGAAATACCTATTCTACTGCAGCCAGCTGCTCCAATGTGGAGAACATGGTTTCTTTCTGGTTTCTTTCTTGACTCTTACATTTTATACTTTTCCCCCAAGCAGTTATTTCATAACCAGGTATCACTTCACTTTTCTCGGGCTTTTAGGTCACTATTTCCATTATAGAATTATGGAATGTTTTAAGCTGGAAGGGACCTCTAGAGGTCACCTGATCCAACCTCCCTACACAAATAGGGACATCTCTACCTAGGGCAGGTTGCTCAGAGCCCCATCAAGCCTGACCTTGAATGACTCCAGGGATGGGGCCTCCACCACCTCTCTGGGCAGCCCATTCCACTGATCTATCACCCTCAGATTAAAGAACGTTTTTCTAATATCCAATCTAAATCTCTCCTTCCCTAGCTTAAAACCATTACTCCTTGTCCTTTCACTACAAACTCTTTTGAATAGACCTTCCCCTGCCTTCCTGTAGCCCCTTCAGATACTGTAAGGTCACTGTAAGGTCCCCCTGAGTGTTATAGGGTGTTATCTGAGTGTTTGGCAGTATATTAAGTAACTGCACTGCATGCTTAGCATTTTCCTTTACACTAAGGATTGTCCATGTTTTCTCCAATGATATGTCTTACTTGATGTATTCACAACCATTTTGAACTTCAGTGGTAGCTAAAATTCTCTTTCTTTCTGTTTTCCAGGGAACAGTCGTATATGGAAAGTGTTGTTACGTTTCTTCAAGATGTTGTGCCACAGGTGTGTGTAGACCTTTAAAACTATTTTTTCAGTGTACAAGGCAGCTGAAATGTGTGTCAGGGGGACCAAAATGTCATTGAGAAAATAGGCAAATAAGTTTTTCTGAATATGAGTCCTGAGACCAGGTTTTGGAATGCGTAGACTGCACGCCATCTGAAAGTTGGACCTGCAGATTTCCTCTGGTAGGTGATGGTTTAAATGAAAACCTTGGCTCTGCAGAAGTTGAAGAATTGCAGTGCAAAGAGCAGGAAGAAGATTGCAGCAGTAGAATAGTCATGGAGGGGAGTGGCTGGACACAGTACTTGCTCTGCCTCTTACTAATGTTTTTCTAGGTTGTAGTTGGAAACCTGCCTATGAACCTTGTCTGGGAGGGTGTTAGAACAACTTGATCAACACCCTTTGTGACCGTAGCTTTTATAATTGGCAGAAAAGGAGAAAGCTTCTTTTACCTCCTTTACTCTTCCTCTTCTGTTTCCTTAACTTGCCTCAGGATGTGGTGGCTGCTGTGGGCTGTGGCAGCAGAGCCCTGACCCGTTGGTCTGCAGTATGCTGGGTTTTGCAAAAGAGGAGTCCTCACTTTGCTTTTTAAATGTATTTATATTTTTCATTTCTGGGATCTTCCTCTCTGGAGAACAACTCTGATGCTTGTGACTGCTCTGAGTTATAGGTTTGGCAGGTAGCAGCAGCATGAAGGTGGGATGGTCACTTCTGTGTTTATCACGGGCCTCTCAGTAGCAGGAGACAAGTTTTGTTTTGTGGCTGTTTGAGAAAGCTGTAGCCTGCAGTGGAGGAGCA
Source organism: Brachypteracias leptosomus (assembly GCA_013401335.1). NCBI lineage: Eukaryota > Metazoa > Chordata > Aves > Coraciiformes > Brachypteraciidae > Brachypteracias > Brachypteracias leptosomus. The sequence continues at coordinate 1,127,014 of VYZX01012191.1, forward strand.
TTGCAGGAAACCCTCTTGGTTCTTATTTGAAGGATTATCTTGGTTAGTTGGGAATTTGCACAATAGTGTTTAAAAAATCCTCTCACTAATACCAATTTGTGAAATGTATTTTGGACTCATGGACAAAATGAAAAATAGTCAAACTTTAATTTAAAAGATTGTTGCTTTCCACACCCCCCATTTTTTCCCTCTGTAGTTAAAGGATACAGTCTGTGTTCTATTTTACAAATCAGTTTGCCTTGGAAGCATGGAATGTGATTTGTTTTGAAAAGTAATACCCACACTTATTTCTTAAATTTGTATTTTTAGTTCATGTTAGTGCTTTTCTGTCGTGTATAAAGCGATTATTCAAGCTCTTTTCATATTTAATCCAAAACACTGCCCAGAATTTTGTTATAATTCATTTAGAAGTGATGGCATTTCTACTGCAGCTGACATTCTTACTACCACAGTTTCTCCTGAGAACTGTAAAACTTGCAATTTGGAAACACTGCAAGTCTCCTTCACAGTTTCTTTTTGTATCCCATCTTTTTATGGGAATCTGTAGAACACAAAACTGAAACCTAGATCTGTTCTACTGGAATTACAGTTTATTCTCTTTTAAATGCCTGTATTAAAGATGTCACAAGTATAACTACAACATGTCAGTAAAATAAGTGGTGTAGTAAAGGTCTCTTTCTTTCCTCAGTCTTGCTTACAAAGCTTTTAAGTGAATTAAAAAAAATAAAATTAAAGTAAAAATACCTCACACAAGACCCTCTAACGTTGCTTTTAGAAGCAGCAGACAACTGCTAAAGTTAAAGCTTGTAGGAGCCTCTGTGTTTATGTCTATAAAGGGAGAAAATAAGGTATTAAACTTTCTTATTTCAACCCTTTGACTTTTTGTCCAGGCCTACAGCGGCACCCCACCGGCAGAAGAAAAGGAGAAGATCATTTGGGTCAGATTTGAAAATGCTGATTTAAATGGTATGGCTTCATTTTCTCTCACTTATTTTTGTGGGTTTGGGGTCTATGCACAATAATTTGTCAGCTGCATCAGTAGGTATTGTTGACTCAAAATGTAAATATTTAATTTCATTGTTCTAGATAGATTAAATTCTGAGTGAATAACTGCACTTGTGCTCAGTATCTACCAAACAGAACAAATAGGCCTTGGGACTTTGTCTAAAAGCAGAGTGGCCCTTAGGAAGAGGGGCAAATAAACGAAAATATCCCTTTCTTTTCCCTGAGGTAGTTGGAAACAAAGCATAGAACTGAATTTATTTCATCTACTTTTTGATTTCAAAGCCAGATAATCTACATGTGAATCCAGTCCAGGTCCCAGGCATAGAAATCATAGAATCATAGAATGTTTTGGGTTGGAAGGGACCTCCAAAGGTCATCTAGTCCAACCCCCTACAATAAGCAGGGACATCTCTACCTAGGTCAGTTGACAAATTTCTTTTCTCTTCAATGACTTGCATGGCCCTGCCAAGTTCATACCTCCTTATGTTCTGAGTTTGTATCATGCTCATATGGATTAGGCTTATGCAGGCAGTTCCACCATGGTCTCAGGTGAAAAGGCTTGGGGGTTAAAGCTCCATGGGACACAAGTACATCTTTTTCAGAATTCAGGGTAACCTGGAAAGGAGGAGCAGTTGGGTAGAATAAGCAGGGGATTCCATGAGGTCTTTCAGGGAAATCAGAGAGCAAAGCCACAAAATGTTCTAAAATGTAACCTCACTTCCAGCGTATCTTACTAAATCATCAGCAAAGACTCCTGACTTAGTGCAGAAAACAGATCTCCAGCCTTTCTAAGAGAAAATGGTGATGTACAAGCTTTTGCCAAGAATATCAAGTAGACCCTCAGTGAGATCCGAGCGGGTTTTCCTGTCTGTCCTGGGTACCTGGTTTTGAATAAGGAGGTTAGGGACTGAGTGAGAGATGGTTGAATGCAGCTATCAGGTAGTTACTTCTTGGATTAATTGAACATCCTGGAGTTGCTTGTGGTGTGTGGCATGTGTTGTATCTGGGGAACTCAGGGACCTGCCTTCTGGAGAACACTGGACTGAAGTCTTCCAGCAAATTGCTGTTTCTTGTCTGCTGTCCTATGAGCTCTATGGTAAAGGCTCGTTCTGGTCTCAGATGCAGTAATAGCAACCACAGCCAAAGCTGTGATGGGGAATTTTCAGCCTTTTCAGGAGGTTAATAGGGAAGATGATACTTTTTCCAGCTGTTGAAATGGCACTGAGGCTGGCAGCTCATAGATTCATGGTTATTAGAACTGGAAAAGACCTATCAACCTGTACATGGCATTATGTCCAGCTTTAGGCTGATTAAGTTTTGGTTGCTTGTGGGTTTGTTTTCCTTGTGTGTTTCTTTTTAAAAAGATCTCAGGCATTCCCTGTCTAGGTTCTTTTCTACAGTATAACAAAAGCTTTAGAATTTTCTTTAGAATCATTCATATTCTGTTTAAATTTACTTTTACTCAGCCTCATCTGACTGGGCCTGAATACATCCTCTTTCACCATCCTAAATATTTCCTCTATTTCTTTGATGCTTACATGCTTGCAGTGAGCTTTTGTTCATTCTGTCATGGTTGAAAATGTAGTTTTAGAGGGCTTGATTCAAGAAAGGCTTAATACTTTTAACTATTATGTCCTCAGTACTTTTCTCCCTGGGGATTTTCTTCTTTTGGTGATGTTGGTGTAAAGATTAATTACATAGTATCTAGTTTTGACCTGTCTGTGCATTTGTAATTTCTATATTTGTTAATTTTTATTTTGTTGGTCCTTTGCAAATTTTTCTCTGTTTAAAAAGTTTTATTAATCATTGGAGAAAGAATTACAGTTCTCAGGGTATTTAGTGACAACCCACCTGGTAGTTGAGAAAATTTTTCGTCATCATTTTAAATTTTCATGCTTTCGAATCTCTCTGTGAATCTTCAACAGATCTGTTCTGTTTGCCTCAAATAGTATATTTCAGTATCATTCCAGCAGAAACATTTAAACCACTTTGCCTACTCTTATTATGAAAACAAGCATTGATAAAACACCATCTAGGATGGCACCAGCCACCGCTGATCCTAACCTGTTAATAATGGCTTTGATGTTTAAACCCAATTTAGATACATCAAGGAATATGGAGTTCCATGAAATCCACAGCACTGGGAATGAGCCTCCACTGCTGCTGATGATAGGCTACAGTGATGGAATGCAAATCTGGAGCATCCCTGTAAGTACAGAGTGCACTTCTATGCCACAGGCTTTTGTGTGTGTTATGTTGTGTTACTACTTTCATATTTTACTTTTAATTTTTCTATTGAAGTGAAAAGGGCCAACATTTACTGTCACTGCCATATGCTTGGTATATAATATGCTTATCTTAAGATTAATACTGAGCATACATAGGTCAAACACTTGAATTCATGCACCTTCAGAATTGAGGGCATTTTACAGATTATGTCTGTTAAGTAAGTTTTCAGAGTTGAACTGGGAGTAGTGTTTGGCCTTATAGAATAGTTTGTGTCTCAGAAAGGACAGAAAGTTTTTAACCCACGAAAACAAGAGTGGAAAAATAAGAAAAGAATTTGTTTGTCCCGGGAATGAGTACAAGTGTGACAGTATCAATCCTATTTTACAATCACATGTTTGTCATGTACATGATTTGCAATTTTAATTTTATTAAAGCTTATGTGTGCATATGGGTTTGATTTCATGCTGTCATACACGCACCCTGCAGTTTGTGTTGGAGTGGTTTATGAGCACATGGTCTTCATTTGGGGAATTTCCCCCAAATTTCTTGAAACTAAAGAATAAAGTTTAATACAGTAGGTCATAAAATTCTTCACTTAAGAAAAAAATGGTGTATAACACCTTGTCATTCAAAATAGAGAGGATGAAATTCTTTCCCTTGGTAAAATGTGTTAGTATATTTGGAAGTATGTATGGGGGTTTTATTACTTTATGGTTAGCTATGTAGGACATGTGTTTATGTACCAGTAGCTTAGATGGTATAATAGAAAATAATGTTAATTTATACACCAAAAGTTCAGTTAAACTGAGTTTCCCTGGAGAGTGGGAGAGCTGGCTGTTCCCTTCCTGATTGTGTATTGTTAGCTGGAGAGGAAGAAAAAAAAACCTGCTGAGTTTTTGCATTTGAAGGAGGGTTTTATAGAAATGAAGTTAGACCAGGTATTTAGTAAGTTTTTACTAAAATTTAGGAACTTCAACCAAACTTTAGGAACATTTTAACCAAAATATAGGACATTTTATCTGCTTGTATGTCCTGAGAAACTATGTCTAATTCTAATTTTCATGGCTTTATTGAAAAAAAATAAATCTTTTTAGATTGCATGGCTTTGTTTTAAACCTGCCTTACACCAGAATGATTTTGAATACTAAGAATGGATTTATAGTATATAATTAGGATATTTTGAAGACTGATAAGTTTTATCTTAGTGTACAAATCAGATTATTAAATGGTTCAGAAAGGCTTCGCTTTGTCCTTCAAAGTGTATTACAGAAAACAAACATTAGGTGTCACTAAGATACTGAGCTAAGAGAGCAACCAACTGCAGCAGAACCAGGAGGTGCAGCACAACTCGATCCCTTAGTTAAGACATTGTGAGGAGTCACAGAGACTTAAGCTAAAGAATTTTTGTAAACCATCTTACTTTATCTTGATGAAGTGTTTGTCCCCAAATGAACGTGTTTTCTGAAAAATGGATGGGAGCTCGTTGTGCTGGGACTTGTCCTTGCCCCTCTGTGATAAGAAGAGCTTTGTGTCTGGTGGAGGTTGGTTTTCTCCTGTGTGTGCGTAACGTGCCCTTGCTCTGTGGTTAGGTGAGAGTTTTGTGCATCCCTCCTGAGTGACTTTCTGTGTCCAATGAGTGTCTCTGTCAGAGCTGCCTGTATCAGTGCCTTCGAGAAATTCGTGGTGAGGTGGGTTCTTGCATGTAGGAGGACAGCAAGAATGAAAGAAGAGTCTCAGTTCTTTGGTACGTGATCAGATTACCTCCCTGTAACCCGTTCTGTGTTCACTCCCTGCATTTAAACTCCTACCCTGTGGTACACTGCAGGAAACATGAAATAGCTGGATGGAGATTACAAACAAATGACAAGTTAAACTACTTTGTTTCCTGGCCTATGTGGAGTAAGTGTGCTTACTGTACTGTCAGGCAGGTGGTACAAGGTAGTTTTTCCATGTTTCCTAGGGGAAAAAGGGGTTGGTTTTTTGGTTTGTAGGTGGGGTTTTTCTTTTCTTTTTTTTTTCTTCCCCACCCCCCCCTTTCTTCTCCCTGCTTCCTCAGTTCTTGTGTCTGAATAAGCCACAAGTTAGGCCATGAAATGCCCAGTGTTGCCTTTGTTTTCATCACAATGCTGCAGCCAGGTTGTCTTTTTTCTCTCAGTATATGTCACTTCATAATTCCTAGATTTTGATAGTATTTAATATTTTAGGAAAAATAAGAAGAATGAAATTGCAGGAGAGTTTCTCTTAGTGTCGTTCATTTTTTACAGACGTATTTTTAACGGGTGGAGGAAAGTCCCACGAAATGGAAAAAAAGTCAAATGTGGAAATATTTTGCCATCCAGAATGTCAACTGTAGAGATACTGCATTGCTTTGTCAGCCCTTCTTTTGCATATTCTGTGGAATTCTGAGGCCACATCCAGAGAGGTGCAGCTTTGACGTGTGCAATTTGTATGTGTCAGTATCATGTCAGTGTTGGAATGGTTCCTTTGTTAGTAAGGTGGTCTTGGAGAGTTTCTCAGAATCATGGAATACCAGGTTGGAAGGGACCTCAAGGATCATCTGGTCCAACCTTTCTTGGCAAAAGCCTGACAGTCTTTAACATTAATTTTAAATACCTTTTCAGAGCAGGATTTGTTTATCCAACAAGTTTGGAGGTAACATAACCTGTTGTTTTTTCCATGCTGTTTCTTCATCTCATTTTTTTTGCTTACTTAGCCTGAGTAAAATAAAGTCTGGCAGTTAGGTGACTGACTTAAATATTTAGGGTTTATTTGGCAACACTTTTTTGTGTCCTTTGGTGTTATACAGACTTTCTTCTTGATCTTGCTGAGTTTTTAGCTTGTAATTAAGCAACGTTATTCCAGTTCAGGGAAAAAAAGGGATCTCTAGAGTTTAAAAACCTTTCAATCTGAAAAAGCAACAATTTGACATTTATGTGAAAATCTACTCAGTAAAGCTATTATCTGTAGCATTGTGCTTTTTATTTGTACAATTGAAGCTCTATTCAGCACTTAATAAAGTAATGTGTTGCAGGCAGCCCAGTTTGTGTCTGAGTGATTATGAAGTGTTTATGACAGCTTCTAAGCTGACACTCTCCGTAATGGTGTTACATTGACTTCTAAACACCTTTGCAGTCTGCCTCCAGGAGTGTGTGTCTCTTTGCAGTCTGAGTGGTTTCACATTAACATCTCCTTGGAGTAAGATCTTTGACTACAGAAGTGTTACTTGCAAATGGAAGATACCATTAGGGCTGCTTCAAAGGGCTGAACTAATGTTTGGACTGCTGGGTGCTGGAGTAACGGCTGGGGTTTTGAAGTGCAGCGTCTCAATCTGTGTTGCATAAGAAGTGGAAGGTGTCCATCCAAACGACTTTGCTTTGATCTTTGTTTTGAAATGGGGGTGGGAAGGTTAAAAGCGTTCTTAAAATATGCCTCGCTGAGTGGGGGGGGATCTGGGAATACACAAAAGTATGGCTAGAAGTTCCTATTTGATAATTGTACAGTGTAGGTTTGTGTTTTATTTGGAATTTGTTTTTCCCCTTGCTCCCCGTTTCATGTTTCAAATATAATTGGAACTGATTTCTGCTTAGTGTGGTTTCCAAGTATCTGTTCTAGATGTTCCTGTTCAGGGAAATGCATGTTGGCTGCTTTTGTGGCAGATAATTTTTACTTTTTTCATTGTATGCTGGAAGTTTCAGAAGTAGAAAAATCATCTCAATTTAATGGTTCATGTTACAATTAAGAATGAATGATCAAGCTTGAGTTGAATAAAGTAAGAACTACCAAGGGGAATTTTTAATAATAAGTGCAGATGTACATTTAGCAAAAAATACTCAAAGGCTGTGGTATAATGATGCTGCCACAGCCTGACGGGATGTGTCAGTCCGTGTGGTAGGTGACTTCTGTGGGGAGGGCTCTGGAACACAGAGGACTCGTTGGACAGTGATGGCATCACACGCTCCCATTTCTCCACTGCCAGACCTTAAATTTCTTTAAATGCTGCTGTCAAAAATAATACGAATTTAAGTTGTTAAACCTGCAGTTACAAAGCAGGTGGTGTGTGTTTGTGGATGTATAGATGGATGCATATGGGAAGTCAGACATGGGAGTTCTATTTTGTTTTCTCAACTGCTTGTCTAAAGCCCTGTCTGCTGGGATTTTGATGTGGTCATCTTTGTAATTCTTTCTCCTTTGTGATTCTCACCCCTCTGGGAGTTGGGAAGAGGCCTCATTACTTATCTCATAGTAAGCTGTGATCCTTCCTCTGTCCAGACCCCCTCTACCCTGCTAGAGGGGACCCGTGTTAAAGCTTGTGTTGGCCACTTGGAAAAGCTAAATGCTAAATCTCAAAATGTATGACAAAGTGAGAATGTTGAGGGAACTAACCAAAACCATTTCTAAGCTTTCCTTGTTTTTTAAATTCAATTAGTATTATCATCATTTTAAAAGTTAGGTGTGATTTCATACTTAATTAAGTGAAGTGCTGGCACCTGGGCTGTGGGCCCCGAGTTGGAGTTGACCTGTGGATGAGTCACAACCCCGCAACATGTTTTGTTCCCCAGGTGGTTTCAGGCCCCAGAGGCAGAACCTGGCCCACCTGTGTGAGGCCCCAACTGCCCCCAGGTGATCATGGTTGGGGTGATGAGCTGGGCCAGAGCTCTATCAACCAGGAACTGAGGAGGTTGGAGTGAGTTCCTGTTGGGGGCAGTCAGAGGAGCTTTGTGTGGGGGGCAGCTTGCTGAGCTCTCTCAGTAGTGGGTTCCCCCTTGGCTGATTTGAAACGGAGGAAAACAACCAGATGAAGAATAAAAGATGAAGGTGTGCTGAGGGGATGGTGCTGAGTTTGGTGTTGGCCTGAGCAAGAAGAGAGCTGGCAGCACATTCAGTCACTGGAGCAGACTCCTGTATCTTTTTTGAGCATAGATAATTACAGAGATTTGTTTTGACTGAAAAGCAGACTGTTTGAATTTCTAAACTGAAGTGATAGAATTTGCCCTTTTACTTGCAGTTCTTCCTTACTCTCTGGGTAGTGAGATGACTGGTAGTAAGTTGTCTTTAACCCATTATCATTCCATCAAACAGTATTTTGTGGCAATATCTGTCATATTATCACATCATACCATGATATCTATATCATATTTAAGCCATACATCAGAATATTTAAAAGAACCCCTCCTGATATCTTCCCTATGCTCTGTGACAGTTTTTTAACATAACAAGCAGTTTCCTTTTACATAGTTGCACAGTAGTTTAAGCGTTGAGTTTCAAACTCAGTTTTGTTTCAGTTTGGTGTATGTTTGACTTTTTTTCACCATGTGAAAACCATTTGCTATGGTTGGAAACTATTAGTTATCCTTAGTGTGAACAAAACTTCCTTTGTTCTGTTTTTTTTAATGGGTGCAAACTGGTATTCTCCAAACAATAAAGCTCTGTCATCAAAAATTAACCAGTGCTCTAGATTTCTGGTCTGTCATATTTTAAGCAGTAGCTCAAGATGTCTTAAGTGGAGAAGAGAGTTCTTCTTCCTCTTTCAATCTGTCATTATTGGAAAAAGGGGATGAAGGCTTCCTTGGGGGCTGGGATTTGAATTGTGTGTTCTTTGCTCGCAGCTTCCATGTAGGTCTGGGGCTTATGGTTTGATAGCAGCCACTGGGAAGGCTGAAATGTTCTATCAGGCCAGCTTGGAGCCGTCATTTTGGATTCACTTTCTCACAGACTGAGTACCTGAAGCTGCTTTTATAGCTCAATATTCAATTCTTGAAACCTGTTTGGAAATGTTCTTGGCTTTTGGAATGGGAAAGAAAAACTTTTAAGAGCTTTGAAAGCTGCCACAGGGACTTGCTACTTAGCTGGATCAAATCCAGCATGGCAGCCACAGCCTAGTTTCTTCACAGGTGCTTTTTGAAGAATTTAGAGCTCTGTTTTCAGTTCGTGAAGTCTGTTTATATTTTGTCTCTGCTTATGAGACTGTGTAGCTCAAGGGACTGGTAATGGGATGTGGAGCCTTTTACTTAAACTTGCCAGCCCGCATCTCACCCAAGCTGGCAGTGACAAAGTTGTTAGCCATTTAGCAGTGGGGCTGGGCTCCTGTTAAATGTAGCTCCTTGTACCACTTCAGTTCCTGGTGGAATCAGTGTCCTATTCATATGAAAGATTGGCTGTCTCAGGAGTGAGATAAGGCCTGAACTGGCAGGAAGATCAGACTATATAATCTCTCTACCCTGAAGATGGTGCTTTCAAGTCAAATTGGATACGTGTGGCCTCATAATGGTAATAAAGTTTAATGTTTTACAAAGATAAATGAAGGGCATTAGCCTCAACCTCAATTAATTCAGATTTTTATAATACTGCAAATAGCAGAAGCTTCTACTGGTGGTAGTGTTCAAAAAATTTAATTATAAGTCAAAGTCTTGAACTCCAAAGCCCTGGTGCATTTTTTCAGTGTCAAGAAAACCAGAGGAACAACCAAGCTCTTACTAATTCATGGCATACAACAAAGTCCAACACCTTCTATGGTTTCTTTTTTCTGTAGAACAGTTCGGACACAGAACTTAAGAAAATAATTTAAGAAAACTGTTGCTTTATGGAGCTATGGTAGGTTAAGTATTGATGTTTTGATCCATGTTGTAGTGTCGTGCCCAGATATGTGTAAACTTTTTGTGCCTTTAACTGAATTTGGCCATTTCTTTAAAAATGAGATGCCAGTGGTTGGGTGTCATCTTGTATTTTAATTTTTAATAAAATCTACAGTGGGGGTATGTCCTAAAATTTGATGGGTTTTGGCTCTCTGGAGTCAGAAGCTGCTAAGTACATGAGCTGTACAGGTGGCTGAAGTTGTCTGAACGTGTTTTTTTTTTCTTAGCCCTATAAAGTTTCCCCTTTTCTGGGGGGGGTGGGTGGAGGGAATCCTATACAGACAGAGAGGAAAGGACCTGCTACATTAAACATTAAACTAGTATTAAACATTACAGTGGTCTCAAAACAAGAGCTAAACGACCTTTAATCTCTTCTGTGTCTCTGTTGGATTCTGTGGCTTTAGGTGGTCCATTTGAACTTTCTGTAATTTCCCCCAGTATAAAAGGATGAAATACTTGTCTTTCAAATAATGCATATTAATTATTAAAAAGAAAGTATTATATGCATGAAAACAGCTGGGCTGGGATTTTCATGTTAGGTGCTGAAGTACAAATAAACTTCTTTTGTATTTGTACATTTTAGGCTTTTCCTTGGCAATCTCAAATTTGAACTCTACCAGGTCTTGGCATCACAGGCTGAATAAACACGGTCTCTGGAGTTGAGTATATTTAAGAGCAGAAACTGAGTTAAGGTTTGGCCTTCTCACTGTATCTTCCTTTTGGGACTACAGCTTTATTTGAAATAGATTGGAGTTAGAGCTGATGTGCTGGCATAGTTAAAAAGTAGAAGGCAGTGCCTGAGTTGGGTTATTTTATGTGAATCACTGCTTCCGTGCCTTTGTTATGCTAGTTCTTTTCATTCACAGCCACTGGTGTGCATATACATGTGAAACAGCATATTCATGATTTGGGGGAAAAAATCTTTAATTGCCAATAATAATAGTTCCAAAGCCTTATATTTTTCTCCTTCTCCATTTCCTCCTTTCCCTTTTCATAGAGCTGGTGTTTTCCAGTGAATAGAAAACGTGCTCCTGTCTTCATCTTTTTTTCCTCTATTAGTCTCTCTCCTTCTTTAATTCTCTCATTTTCTGCTTAGCTGCACTGTGCTTTTTTCCAAGCTGTCTTTTCTGGATGTGGATGTTACCTGTGTGTTGGTTTAGTTTGTTTGTTTTTCACACTCTCCTCCAAATCTGTTAAAACAATAATACTTTACTGAGTTGATTTCTGATGATCATTCTTGTGTTAGATGGGATCTGGCTGACAAGCTTTTCAGAGCAGAGCCCTCGAGCTGTCCCTGCGGGAGAATTAAACTTGTTTTGCCAAAGCCGGAGTACCACAATGTTGTGTTGTTCTAAATGATGCTGAGGAGAATCCACTATGATTAGAACATCTGCCTAATAAAATAAGAGCAGGATAGACTAAGGGATTAATTCTCATATTGATTACAGTTTTAAGACTGTGGTGTCCATCAGGAATAATTCTGATCCCATCACTAACAGCGATGTTGATTCATGCCAGCGTGGAAGTGCTAGCAGTCTGCAAGTCCAGAGTGGCTGAGGATGTTATTTCCCCACATTTGTGTAGCTTGGATGTTACTCCAGGTGCAATATGGAAAAGCAGCAGTTCCCTACATTCCATGTTTATTTACTGTGTACAGAATGATGAGCTACCTTTGCAGTAAACAATTTTTTCAGAGTAGTCTTAGGAAAGACTTGTGCTGCAGTGGGGTAGGTTTCATTCTGCTCACGTTATCTAAAGCAGTGATATGAGGCTTGGGGTTAAGAATGGAAGCAAGTTAAGGGTCTGAAGTAGTGTACTTAGGGTTTGTTGGTCAAACAGTAGCTGTATTTTAACTTTCTGGACATGTGAGCTGAAGTGCAGAAAGAAATGGGAGCAACCGTAAAATGACATTTTAAAAAGCTAACTTATATTTATTGATTCATGAGAATCTCGTTCCAAATTGCATTCACTTCTGATATTATAAACTGCTTGTTTGGCAGAACTTTATGCCAACATGTTGACTATATTCTTAGTCTCATTACATCTGTTTTAAGTTGTTGGTTATTTGGAAATGAGCTTCATAATGTTTGCCATTTTCCTGAAGTCTGACATTCCGTATCGGATCCATTACCAGGCAGTTAGGAAAAGTCATTCTGACTGACCATTCACAGGAAGTCTGGAAATTCTTCTTAACTACTTCTAGTTTAAGCTTTTCAAGGTTGCCATTAGTGACAGACTTAATTAGTTTGACCCTCTATTTTTAAACATGATTTTTGCACCTGGAGAATATGGGACGTACTGATATTTCAGGTTCTGTGATGTTTGTGAATTTTAGTCAGCAATCAACTTCAAGTCTTGTTTCTTCTAAAACAGGTGTGGTCATTAATAGTAGATAGTGCTGGTGTCTCATCACACAGTCTAAAGCACATGTTTTTAGAAGCAGGCCATCTTTGTGCTATAATTTGTGTTATTCAAGGATTCTAAGATATGTTCTCACTTGGAGAAATTGGAGATGGTTGGTTAGAAAGACAAATGTCTTACCAACTTACTTTCTTACCTACCTTTCATGCAACGTCTTTCTACTTTATCACCTACTCTATATGTATTTTTATAAGTATATATGTATTTTTCCATTGTATGTTGATAATCTGTGTTTTGCAGATCAGTGGTGAAGCTCAGGAGCTCTTTTCTGTCCGCCATGGTCCTGTTCGAGCTGCACGGGTTTTACCAGCTCCACAAATCAGTAAGTATCCTTTTCTGTGGTTCAGAAGTAAGCACAACTTTTTAAAATAGATATTTGTCCAAATCATTGCTATAGCCTGATAGGTAGATTTTTTCCATTAATTTTAAACTGTCACTCTCATAATGACTTTCTAGACGTATTATTTACTTCTATTTTTCCTCCTGCTCTGTGCTTTCTACAGTTTCATCTTCAGATTTTAGCTTTGATGCTGCTTCCTTTGTAGTTTAGAGGCTATCTTGGTAGATCTGTGCTCAGATCAGTCCAGAGATGTTAATGATTCTATTTGGAAACATTTATTATGAAGAGTGTACCTCTAGTACAACCAAGGTTTTTTGGTATTATACTAGATTACAAATTTTAGTACTATATTATAAACTAATTAGTGAACTAAAAAAATATAGCCTAACCTCTTGTTTAAATTATTACAGAAATAGTAAGTCATAATAATTTTGAGTGTTCCAAGAAAGTAAATGAAGACAGTTAAAGGTTTAATGGACACATTTTATGTTGTCTGGGTGATTTCCTGAGCAGAGGAATATACAAAATACGAGTATATGTGGCTCTGTAACTCTATTATAGGTTAAAGTAACTTAAAGCAAAATACTTTACAAGCATGTTGTGCCTTTTATTCTGTTTATGGGAACACTGCCTAATTTCTGATGAGCTATGGGTTTTGTTTTTGGTTTTTTTTTTGCTCTTAGGTATGACATTAAGTAATGGATGTCTATGCCCCTTCCTCTCTCAGAGGAAAAAAGGGGAGAAAGAGAAGTGTAACTAGAAATGAGAATGAAGTAAATTAACTGAAGAGCCTATAAGTTCTGGGGTTTTTTTCTGATAGTAAAATAATACTTTCTGATTTTTTTTTTTTTTTTCCATCTAGTAGGTTACACTGCTTATGAACTCCTCTAAGCTCTTACTATCTTTCTGTCTCTAAATTGCATATATTTAGCATCTGACAATGATGGTTGTTACATTAGAAAACTATTCAAATTAGCTTATATTAAATTTAGCCAAACCTTTTAAAAACATGTTTTGGTCTCTCTTTACATGGCTTGGTTTAAATAAATCTTTCATTAAAAGTACATGACTGTATCTTTGACCAGTATCTGGAATCAGATAAAAGTAAAGCTGTAATAAGAGGCCTTAGATAACTAACACATGAGCTTTAATGATTCTGAACAAAATAAAAGGAATTTGTAAAGGAGAAGCTGATTACCATCAGTAAGCTCAAACACTATTTTACTGTAAATCTGTAAAAAGGGAATTATTGAAAATAGGCCTCTCTTGGTAGATGGATTTGGCACGTTCCTAGAAGCAGATCTTAGTTTGTGATAAGAAGCTCATTCCCAGGTGTGAAAGGAAAGCTCATGGATTTACCTGGGTGGCTGTACAGTAGCAGAACTTAATAGTTTGTCAACTATTTTGTTAAAATACTGTAGTCCTTTGATGTAAGATCCTCTGCTGCATCACATGCTTCATAGCATAATAAAGCATTGTTTCAAAAGAGGTATTTCATCCAGGCTTATTGCAAAGGAGACCTCCTCAAATCTGATTTAGCGGGTTATGAGTGGTCCTAGTAGCAGGAACGTGGTGCAGTGTCTGGGGCTGCCAGCTTGGATCTGGTGAGGTTTATTAGTTCAGGCAGTGTGCCATGCTAGAGCAGAGAAATGGCTCCTGGAGCTGCTCTGACCTGGCAGCTACACCACAATGTGCGTGCAGGGTTTTGTCTGAGCTAACAAAGCAGGAGAGACCTGACCTGGCCCAGTGCTGCAGCACTTTGATGTCTCGCTGTCCATGGTTGGTCTGCAGCCTGGATAAGATGTCAGTAAGGAATTGAGAGATTTCTGTAAATAACACTGGAAAATGTAGACGTTAACTCCGTTCTGTGGACAGAGAATATCTGCTATTGCCTTCAGTGCCTTTGATTATTTTCTACTGCTTGCAATATAGACTGGAGGTTCTCACTGTGACCAAGTTTTAGGCTTAAGAGAGGAGATAAAGTTCGTAGCTAATATTCAGAATATGAGGACATCTCTGTCTGGATGCTGTCAGTCTTAGAAATCAGAGTACTAGGTCCGGGCACTTTGTGTGCCCCATGCTGTGTTATCTGCTGAGCCATCTGGTTGGCTTTTTAACTTGCCCAGCTCTTCACTTTCACATCTGCACGCTGTGGGTTTAGTACTCATCTGTCTGTGTACAGGTGCCTGCCTTGCCTGGCTCGGGGTTTTTCTTTCTCTTCAGATAAAACAAACATGCAAAGATGTGTTTGCAAATACAGAGGCTTTGATTATTAGAAAGAAGAAAATATTGTGGTAGTTACAAAACAAATTTTAACTCTCTCCTCCTCACACTTGTGATGTCCTCACTGCTGCCTAAGTTACTCTCTATTGGGCTTCCTCTCACACAATACCTAATAGCTTTATTTAGCCACACTAACCAAATTACTCATATTCTTTGTCCAGTGTATTTTCTAATTTTTCACCACTTCCTCTAGATGATGCTCTCTCATTTTTCTGAGGGGACTGACTCCCAAGAATACATACATGTACAGTTGAAATGATACTGAGTTTTAAGTGTTCTGTCTTGGATATTCCTACATTCATCTTGCACCTTTTCTCTTTTGATTAGTATTTCTGTGGTACTTATAGAAACATGTAAAATATTACTGAGGTGTTCTATAGTAGTTGTATGTTCTTTGAGCTATGGAGTCACTAATAAAAAATTCAGAACTCTTCTCATATTTTTAAAAATTTATTGTGTTTTGACTTAATCTTGAGGTCTATTGCATATATACTTGAGAAATCAATGCTGAGGAATTAACACGCCTACTTCAGATGGTTTTGCTGTTCTTTTTCCTACGAAATCAGAATATTGCTGCTTTCTGAAGTGAGTTAGTGCTAGTCTCCCATTTTTCATTACTTATCTCAGGTCATTTTACAAAACCCTGGCCAGATACCTGCTTTCTGCCTTGTGCTATCCCATCTATTAAGGTCCATAGTTTAAATGTCGATGGAGAACTGTGTGGTAATTTCTGGGTAAAGGGTACGTGATGACAGGCTTGTGTGTTGAAGTTTAGATCAGTCATTGTCTGTAAAACCTATTTCCATGTCTCAGCATTATGAAAATAAATTCCTCCAGTGAGCTGAATTAATTTATTGCCATTTTCTAGATTATGCTGCTTGCAGAAAAGACAACATAATAGTCCTACATCTCTCAGTGAATTTGACTGCTTAGTCAAATTGACTTATAAGAAGGGGAAAGAAAAGCAAATAAGAAGGGAAATAAAATAAGAAATCAGAGGTATTACATTTAAAACAACTATGAACCAAAGGAACCTTATGGATGAAGGGTTGAAAACTGGAATTAACATGCAAAGCTAAAGCTAATTGGGACACAGTAGCTTTGCATTTGAAAATCTAAAACTGTTGAAAGTTTAAATTCCGCAGCAGATTTACCTCTGTACTCTACTGCTTACATCTCTGATGTTGGTAAAATACAACTTGAACCTCAAAAGCTGACTCAGCTTTATGTGCAGGTATACTTAAAAAAACTATAATCTTTAGGTTGCTTTCTAAGGGAAGGCAGATGTGAGTTCTGTGTAGGTTCAACCATTTGGGTGGCTTTGGTGGTTTTAGGTCCTTGACGGCCAAAATAATTGCATAGTACACATAGCAGGGGAGGTAGCCCTACAAGCTGACCAAGCAGTAGTAGTTGGTGGTGAGGTTGGGGTAAGTGGGTTGTGCAGGTGTGCATTTCGGGTTTGGTGTTTTGTAGCTGTTCTGTGGGTTGTTGTGGTGTAATGGATGTTAATATCTATGGGTATAGAAATTACAGATCAGAAGTCTCAAGCATGCAAGTAAGCCTTTTCTGGGTATTATAGGGAAGAATTCTGGAGCATGACATCTTAAAATACTAATTTCTTTGAAGCTATGTGGATAGACCTGTGAGCACCATTTCAATTCTGATCACGTCAATGCTTTAGACCAGTACACCTTGAACTTTCACTGTGTTAGACTGATATGTCTGTTAAGTTTCTTTTTCAAATAAGATTCAACCAAAATATAATATTTCTATCTGAATTCAATGTGTGAGTCTAGAAACATTGATCTCTAGCAAATGGTTCAGGGTCATCTTTTTTTTGGTTTTTCATATAGGAGCTACATAGTTCTCAGAGAATAAAACTATCATGCTGTGCAGAAGGAAAACCAGCTTTATATAAACATATATAGGCTCTGTCTCTTTGACAGAACTGCTGAGATCATGTTCTTCAGCCACCGTTGTTCATTGCAACGTTGCTGTTTTACCTCAGAAATGGAAGGGTTGAGTGGGCTGAAGATGCAGTAGATCCAGAAATCCCCTGGAATTGGAGAAAGTTCTTGGGTAACAGCTTTCTGGGGGTGTAAGATGCAGGTATGATGATGCTAGTACTGGAGAGGGACTTTGAAACTTGAAATGTCCCAGTGATGCTGGGAGTTAAGGGAGATGGAATGATAAAATGCTCGTGTTCTAACACATTGATCCTAGAGGAGCACCTGAAGCTCTGGGATGAGGACAGCAGTCGCAGCACTATTGATCAGGCATCATATTGAGTAATGCAGATAGAGCTTATCTGTGCAGGAATGGGGTGTTTATAGAGGCTACCCTGAAGCTGGGGAAAGAATTTACACACTAATTTTAGGATTTGAGCCTGTTCTCTTCTGCTTTGAGTAGCACATATGCTTTTTTGTGTTTGTGTTCAATAAGAAAACAGACATAAAGTGTTAGTGATTAAGAAATGTTAAGAAAGAGACTTTGGGGTTTTTTTTAAGTTGTTTTTCTTTGGAAAGAAGCAGAAAAATAGGGAGTGAACACCATAGGTAGTGGATGCCAGCCTTGTGCCCTAATACACTTCCAGATACCAGTTGGCTACTGCACTGATGTGGGACAGGAGCACAAATGCAACACAATTTTCAAGTAACAGATAGAAATAAGGGGAGTTCAGTTGAACAGAAGATGTGCTGCATTATTAAATGGCTGTGATGGAATTTGATCAGTGGAATTACATACCAGAAAAATATACTCTGTTGAGCATATATGCCATGGCTAAATAGGTCAGGATTTGACACTGACACAGTGCATTTCTTACTCAAGGGAAACAAGGGTACTTCTCATAGGCTTGAGTAGCTTTGGAGTTCCTGTGGAAATCAGGGGGTTTCATTTTTATGCTTCATAAAGGTGCTGCTGCTATTACTATTATTATTGGCATTATTGAGAGGCCTTAGCAGGCCCGGGAGAGATCTATTCACAGTTTCATCAGAAGCACAGTACATAAGCTGCTTTGAGCTTATGTGTGGATAACCTCCTGGCTTCATAAAGTTCTAAATGTTGATTTGTATGAAATTTTATTTAGTCACAGATTTTTTTTTTTTTCCAGTTTTAAGTACACTAACTCGAGTTGGATTTTTTTTTCTAAAAAAAAATATATCATTTAGCTAAATGGAGCTGTAGGTGAGGTGGTGCCTTGTTGGCAGGAAGGACAGTTTTCATTACTTTAATTGTGTGATTTGTCAGGATTTTCAGCTTTTTATAAATGCTGTAGTGTTATATGACAGAATTAAAAGGATTTAGAATAAAAGGAGTTTAAGAAAGACTTTGCAACAGGATTTCAATACTTTTTGTATTTGAGGGATTTAGTGAGCTGTTTTTCATTTCAATCATCCCACTGCATTTTGTTAAACACTGTGTGGGGAGCAGGTGTGCACAACGTCAGCGCATCGCACATGCAAATAAACACAATTTTACAAATCAAAATTAATCCACCATAACTTGGAAGATTAAATCCCACCGCAGAACTAGAAAGGGTTGCTGCCTCCATTAAGCATTGGGGGAACAACACATGTCGCTTTTTGCAATCTCATGAATGGCCCCGCTATTAACCTGATTTAATGTCCTGCAGAGCCCTCAAAATAATGATCCTTTTCTACAGTATTAATATTTACATTCTGAAAGTATCTATTTGAAGTGGAAAATGGATTTTTTTGTTTTGTTTAAATGAGGGCCTCAGTTATTACAGACTGATGCCAGAAGTTTAAGCACCTATTGTACAAATTTTGCAAATCTATTGTGGGTATTAAAAGCTGGGATTCCTTTAGATTTTGTGTGGTTGTTTCCCTGTACTCCCTCTACCTCTCTTCCCCTTGCTCTCCCTTCTTGTCATTAACAAGACGGTAAAGAAACATATGGATTCATGTCTCTAATATATTCTAGTGAAAAAAAAAAGAGATAGAAAAGTAAAGTTAAATACTTAAGGTAAATTCCTGGCTTCACTTAAATCACTGTAGAACTCCTAGTAGTCGGCATTTCACCCTTAATGCTGAGAGACTGGCAAAGTGAGCAGAAACAAATGGAGTTCATCTGTTCCTTGGGCTGGAGAAAACAAATTGGTTGCCAGGTTCTTAAGAAGAATATATGTTTCATTTATCAATTTACAGGTCAGTACATACAGTGCAAGTATGACTCAAGCCCTTGAAATAATAGGAATAAAGGAAAATACATTTGGCTGTTTCAGGTTGCTTGTAAAGCTATTGTTGATGGTGAAGTTATTGATGTGACCCATTTGACTTTATAAATACCCAAATGTGTAGGAGGGAAGACTTATCCTTGTACAGATGAGAGTTCTGAACAGGTTTTGTTACAAATTAATTGCATGTACCCGAGTTATTAATAATTAACAGTCTCTGTTATGTGAAAATGTATATTGTTAATTGTTGTGCCTTTCTGAATAATTGATTTAGTGCAGTACACCAGTATTTGTGAATTAAAACTGGAGCAGTCTATATCACTAATATTCTTTATATCAAAGGGTTTGGTGTATAATGGAGGAAAAAAAATGAATTCCATTATTCACCACACACATGCATATGTATAGAGACATAGATAATTTAAAAGGCAAAGATTGGAAGAAAATGGAGGCACTTTAGTAGTGTTGTTGTTGGTTATTGTATTGTTTAGGTTGGGTGGAAGCTTCCCATGGAATTGTTCACAAATAGAAGGGAGGTTTTCCACTCAGTTTTATTTCTGTTTACACAGCAATAAGGCAAAGTTTTCAAAACTTTTAACAATCCCTTTTAAGAGGCATGGTGCATTTAACAGTTGGATGGTTCTGGAGAGGAGCTGTGGCTGCAGGCTGGGAAGATGAGGGGCTGGTTCTCCTGGCTCTGGCTCCCAGGGCAGGCAGAGCTGTGGGGCTGCCGTAGAGCGGAGGACCGGCCTGTGCCAGGATGGCTGCTGGGGCCGCGCAGGCCTCGTGGGGGAGCCAGCCTGAGAAGTTGGGTGTTCCAGCTGTGTTTTCACTGGGAGGGAGCAGCAGGCACAGCCCGAGTCTCCCTGGAAAGTTGCTGGAAGTTGCTTTCTTAAAGGCTTGAATCACTTTGTGATGGAACTTACTGAAGGCTGCTTTGAGTTGAATCTTGTATTTTCCCAGGCCCGGGGCACGGGCTGTAAGCGCTGCCGTGCTCTGGACAAACACGGGCAGCCCAGCTTGGCCCTGCTAAAGGGGCTGCTCTTATGCCACCTTCTTACAGGTAACACTTTTACACTCCACTTACACCTCAGTAGAAGAAATGGGAAACCAACGTGTGAAATCCACGCAGAGCTGGTGACAGCCTTTTTACAGACAAATTTTATAAAGCAATGAAAAGTGAGCAAGCGTTACTTGTTACAGTTACAGAGTCCTTAACCCCACCTGACACAAATAGAAAATAACTCCAAGATCCTGGTGGGATTTTGCTGCTTTTGTTACTCATTGCTCTCTCTTGCAAGAACAGTTCTTCTAGTGCTCATGACTCTGCCTGTTACCTGTATTTCTATTAGTAATCTTGTACAGACTGTGAGTTTTGTGTTATATATTCAATATATTTCCAACATATTGGGCCCCCACAATGTGCACGCCTGTACTTTGACAGATAACACAGTGATTTGTTTTCTGTTCTTTGCTTTCCCTCTGATTAGGTGCTCAGAAATGTGATAATTTTTCTGAGAAACGGCCTCTTCTTGGTGTGTGCAAAAGCATTGGATCTTCTGGGTAAGAACATTTTTTTGTCAATAAAGTCTCACATATAGATCGTAATATCATCTAAAAACCCCTAGTAGATTGCATCTTTAAAGGTGTATTCCCTTTTTGCTAATGGGACGACACTGGGAAGTGCTTTTAAAGTTGTTTTCAGTGTCAGCACACATTTGCCTAAGACTTAAGCTTTTTAGGACTGAAAAACAGAGACTTGAAACAGATGAGGAGGTATTTTGAGTTTATTTTGTTCTTGGTGTAATCCCAATTTTATGATTAGCCTTTGCTGATATTAATCCTCATCAGAATTATTATTGATAAGGGCCTAAAGTGATATCTATGTCTTAAAAAGTAATTAGAAGATGATGCTTTCAAGAAGCAGTCATATACCAAATGAATTATAAGCACCAAGCAATTTCTTTGCTATAGCTCTCCCTGTTAGCAAAATACAGGTTACATCTGCTTCTTTGAGTTAGAAAAGTAAGTTAACAGTCTTGTCTTGTGCTCTCTGGACAGTGTTGTTGTACCACTCCTCCTAGAAAAGAGGGCCTTAAGATATTTGCTGTCTGTTTTTTATGTTGATTCAGACGATGCAAAGAATTTATATCTATACCTGCAGGAAAATATTTCCTTTTTAAGGGTAATCCTCTACACAACAATTCAAAGGCTAAAGAGTTGAAGTAAATCTTCTTACAGTAGTAAGAATAATTCTGTGCCACACCCTTTTCAATTAAGAATTTAATCATTCTGAGTATGTAGGAAGACTATCAAGTCTCTACATTTCTCTGTACATATTATTACTGTGTTTAAACTATAATGTTAATGTTGCCTGTCTTAAATGTTTAAAACAAAAACCGTGTAGGGTAGAGAAGTGGAATGTCTTTCTATTGATGTATTTACAACTTGCAAAACTGCTCATAGTGTCTTTTCTTCCTCCTCCTCCCGTAAGTGTCTGTAAACTCATGAATGACATTTTCTAAATGAGACTGCATGTAACTGCTGAGGCAAATACTGCTCCTGTAGAGCTCTCTTATGTTTATAAATACACTGGATTAAAGGATATGTTGGATGGACAAAAACTTTTCTTCTTCATACCTTTGCAGTAGAAGCTATCCGAGAAATGAGCAAACTATAAGGATCATTATTTTCACTGTGTTGTTGTATTCCTTAGTTGAAAGAAAATACATCAAAGATTATTGGTAGTTTGTGCCTTTCTACAAATAAAAGGAGCTTGTATGTTTTCCAAATGAATGGACAGGTTTGCTTTGCTACAGATCAGTAGTCAAATATCTGCAAAAGATTTAAAATCAGGCTTTCCACTGTGACCAGCAGACTAGCACATCATTGGAAAAAGGAGACTGTGCTGCAGGACCTTGTTTACCTGTTTAATAAGAAACTGGTTTGCTCATGTTGGTGATTCTTCAACAGAGAACCCTGAATCACTGTTCTATGTTTACTGTTCATTGCAAGTTATTTTTGAGAGTCCTTGCAAATTACCTATTTTGTCAGTAGCTTTCAGGTTAAGATTTCTTGGATTGTTTGCTCTCAACTGGAGTCACGGTCCTTTTAAATTGTCTCAAGTGTCACACTTGATTTTTCTTCTGATACGTTCATGGATCATTTGATTACATTTCTATAATGGTGGTTATGCAGAAAGAAGAATTTGTGTAGAACATTGAAATAGCTGTGTCATGAATGGCCTCTGAACCTGAATCACAATTTTAGCTCTGCTCTTAACCTGAGGATTTGTGCTTAACATCATTTCCTGTGTATCTTAATGGTCGTGGACAGATAAAACACCTAGTTTAATCATATATCTGAAGAAAATACTACATTTATTCTAGAGCCTTTATTCCAAAGCACTTGATTTTCACTACAGTCATCTCCTCACCTACTTTGGAGATTATGCTGGCTACGGCATGAAATACTGCAGCTGTCAGCACACTGCTGAAAATATGCAGGGAATAGGAGGTCTGTTCAGTCTACTGAAATGGCAGGTAAATAATCAGTGAAATGATGTTGCACTGACACTAAAATATTCCCCGTTGAACAGAAAGTAAACGAAGTGTCTAAAAGACTGAATAATTTTTCTCAAAGGCAACTAGTCCAAAGCAGATCCAGAAGTCAAATCCAAATCTTCCAACACACAATCCATTCTGCTGATACATTAAACTGCATTGTCTTTCTTTCATATAAACTGAATGAGATTGGACATTGTTACAACAATAGGGCCAATGTTCTTATCTCGGCAAGATGTAGTCTCAAAAGAAAACAGTTCCAGCACCACAGCCCCCAAGCTCTTATCCCCCTCCTCACTAGGACACCAGGTTGTCATTTTTTCACGGGAGAAACCTATGACCTCCTGAAGTGCTTGTGCTACTCCCAGCAGTCCTCTGGCTTTCTCCCATTCCAATCTTACCCAGGTTATTGTCTCCAATCTGTCAGAATCATTTACCAAGATTTCTGGGGGGAAAAAAAGTTTGACCTCTTCAGCTTTGGTCATTGCTTGGATCCTCCCTAGTAATTCTTCAACATTTCTGACTCTTGGATGCTCTGCCCAAGTTTGCAACTGTTGTTTCTCTTTTCCTGGAACATCCCTGGTAATTTTGACATCTCCAAGTAAGTTTTTGTTATCTGTTATTAATAAGGGACATGGTTAAAATTCTGGAAGATTTGGTGACTGGCAGGGTGACTTGTTGAAGAATATTTTTGGACCCTGCTGTATTTGGAGTCAATACTCTTCATTTAAATTCTCTTCACTGGCAATCATTTATATAGAATCCATTTTCAGTAGCTCTTCTAGAAAGCACTTTGAAGTTGTTAATTTTTTGGATGGAAGGTGAAGAATAAATGCATTTTACACCCAACTTATGATAAAACCTCAGTAGGTTTATTAACTCTTCATATGCTTGAGGAGTTGCTGTAAATTATCATGTGCTAGACCTGACCATAAAAAAACATGTGAAGAGAGTTAGTAAATCTGTGCATACACAGCTCTGCATGATAGGTGGGTGATCATACCTATAAATGTGGTGTTTTGTGAGTTTGTGGACTCATGTACATATATTCAAATGCATTAAAAATCTTTGTGAAATTTCACTTCAGCAGGTATGAAAATGAGCAGATATGGGCAAGTTTTAAGTGTTAAAGATGCTGAACCATTAAAGTAATACAAATCTGTAATAGAATACAGTTTTTATTTAGATCCTCTGCACTGTCATTTAATAGTATTTTATTTTTGAGGACTGTATCAATGAGATATTGACATGTTCAAGTTAGGAGCTGGGATTTCCTGGATCTGACCACTAGGCTGCATTAGTGGTTACCATCAGGAAATTCTTCTCTTTTCCTTTAGCAGTAAAGTAAATACACTGTAATGAGGGAAATCTGAGAAAAAGTGATTCTTTTTAGTGTACAACATTTGTCAATCTGGAATCCAAATAATTTTAAAGTGGTCATTAATTAATAACTTCAAAAATATCACTTAGTGAAAAATACTGAAGTTATTTAATGTATGCCTTTAATGTACCATGTACTTTAACAGAAAAATTAATGAATAATTTTATCTGTGATAATACACTAGGACTTCTTTCCTTCGTTATGAAGCAAAGATGGGTATAAAAGTACTTCATGCAAAATAATGTTTGCCTAAAGTAAATGTTTAGATTTATGTTTCATTCCTGAAATTTTATTCATTGTCATTTACACAGTGAAAGATCTCTTTGGTAACTCAGAAATACAGTAGTTTACCCCAGAGACTTTCTAATGTTTTCCTGAATTACAGGTTTTTGACAGGTCTAAAAATGTCCTGTTAGGTTTTTAGTATGTCTCCCACAGATTTAACATTTTAACTTAGAAAAATTTCTGGGTAATTTGGTGTGTGGATTGCATCTCTCTTGTAATGTAACCTAATATGGTAGTCATTGATATAATATATGCTGATAAAATTTACATTCCTTTCTAATATAGTATTAAGGTCTTAACGTTAAGTGTGGTATTTCTTAATTTAAAATCTTAAATTCTTTGTGGTAGTCATGGTTGAGAACTTGCTTTTGAAAAAAAATATTTTAGTGTATCTAAAAATTTAAACTTTTGCACTTTGAAATTAATTTCTGGCACCTGCTTTATGTAAAAATTCTTTAGAGAGAGATTTGCCACAAATCTCAATTATTGTGTTCCCCACAGTGAGCATTTCACCAGGGAAGATGAAACTGGTGTCTTCTAAACTTTTGCCTTGTGTCTGAGTTTTTAACAAGCTTTTGCTACACACATTTTTGTACTTCAAAAGTCAAATTTTCCATCTAGTAAAATGACTGAAATGTCTAGCATGGGGGTTGGACTGGATGATCTTTAAAGGTCCCCTTCCAGCCCAAACCATTCTATGATTCACTGTATAATCTTTTCAAAACAATAGTTTTCACAGCCCCCAGAAAGGATGCAGTCTTGACACATAAATGGGAAACAGATTGTGTTTTTTGGCTGATACTACTGTGCTGGTTTAGATGTTGGTTCAGTCAACTCCAGTCTTAGATTACAAGATTTGCAAATTAAAGGAAAACCAAAAAGGAAAGAACATCTGCATAAATTCTGCTTTTTGTGGAGTTTTGCAGGGGCAAGCTTACTCTGCTCTTGGTGAGAAGAACAAATCCTTATACACACACAAATGAATGGATGGGTTTTGTTACATATTAATGAATTTTCTACATGGTGAAACATCAAGATTAGTAATCTGTAAATTGAACAAAAAATCACACACCACCCCCCACCCCCTCAAAAAAGTAGTAGTGGTGGCCACAAAACTGCTTGGCAGAGCCAGTCAGTGTTGGAGCTTCTCACTTTAAAAATAACTAGAGAAGACCAATTATGTTAAATGGAGTTATATTCCTGTTTTCCCCAGAGTGGTGGTTGAAACCATGGCTTGGAACACTCTGCATCTGTAGAACACCTTCAGATACACCAGAGAGATCCAAAATACTTTACACATGCTTTTAGTTCTGCTCAAATATAAATGTACCAGGATCTTTAATTTAAGTAAATGCTTCGGTTTAGCTAATGGTGAAGTTTAAGGGGAAATTAAGCACTACAGTTTTGTTTTATTTTAGATTATGAAGAAAGATTACATGATTTGTAGAGTGCAGATCTGGCCTTCATTCGAAAGGTACCAAGAAAGCTAATAAAATAGGAGTGACCATGCCAGGAGGAAAAAAAAATGTGTGTAGGTGCAGAAAAACGGAGGAGGGGGCAGGGAAGACAGCAGTGAGTAATTGCAGTGTCTTAATGTGAAACCACCTCTCCTGAGTGGTATAAAGTTTCAATTACTTTAAAGCCTAGAATCTACCTTTCCTCACATGTTCAGTGTCCTGATGACTCAGGTGTTTACCCCATCCTGCTTAATTATGAGTTACCAGACTTTGGCTTTACTCGATATTTTCTTTTGGTTTTCTTCTTGTATTCCTTATTAGCTGAGCAATTTAACATATATAGGGGATAAAATCTTTGTAATGCAATGTGTAGCAGCCTAGCTCAAGGACTGTATCAGTACATCTGTGGGCTTGCAGCAAGGAAGGCTTTAGAGCATAGTGCTGAGATTTACCAACCAGCAGCAAAGACAACTGAAAATTCCTGCTCACCTCATTCACTTGTGCTGCTGCTCCCTGGGCTGTGTCACTTCAGCTGGTTGCAGAAACACAGAGTAAAAGAGGTGACAGAAATAATCCAAGTGAAAGATAATGCTTTGATTTTATTTTTTTAATGATATGAGCTATTTCAGTGCTTGCTTTATGAACAATTGCATGTAAAATTACAAGGTGCCACTGGGATTGTAGTTAGTTGTAGCATCGAGGTGGGAATGGGCACAGAGGAAGGAATTTCTCAGGTTAGCTTTGCTGCTGGAGCTGGTTGGCAATGAACTGTGGCCTCTTGCTATAATGCTTTATTCTGTTGCCCATCCTTCTTTTAACAGAGCAAAATAAAGAAGGTAGAAATCCCATCAGTGATTTGTCCCAATGACCATGTTTCTGGATAGCAATATTTCACCTTCTGTTAATGAATCATTCAGCAGGAGATGGGGGGGGAAATTGAATATTTTCTTAAAATACAACCCAGATCTCGTAGCCATCCTTGCAAAAAGTATTTGATGCTTTGGTGCATTTGTACTTTGTCCAAATAAGAAAATATAAATGCATAAAAGATCAGGAATGTATGCCAAAATCTTATGTATGATAATCAGGTAACTATAAGAATACAGCTAATTGAAAGATCAGGTATAGGAGCTTGAAAAGTACAATTTTGAAGCCAGTACACTTTGCAGCCTTCTACATTATGGAGAGTAAAAGGCCTCAACCAGTAACCTGTGCAGCCAGCCCATAGCATGTGCTATGTTTCTAGTATATATTTTTAGAAAAGCTTATTAATTTAGTGGTGTCAAGTGATGGAAAATTTTGGATGACTTGAAGAATTGGCTGGAGGTCATTTAAGGGCATGAGAAGCAAGAGGTAATCTTTTTCTTAATCATGGGAGGAGAAAGGAAATAAGGGCAAGTTAGAGGAGGAGGAGTAGCTGGAGCAAACAGAATGTCTCACTTTGGCTGGCCAGTGTTTTTTTCCCTTCTGATCAGTTTACAAGGCAAATCAATTGGCAGCAGATTTCCAGGAAGCCTGTGTTAGTAACATGGCTACTGTAGATTAAAACCTACGAGCCTTAACACAAGTTGAACTCAGGAATGTGTTTATGGGAGTGTTGAGGTTTAGGTAGAAAGCGGCTTTATGCGAGTAAGAATAGAAACAAATAAAGTGTTAATATTTTCTCACGCTAATAATTTAAAATCACATGTCCCCCTTCCATATCTGGCAAAGCAACTAATTAATGCTAAAATCCAGTGTCTAATTCTAACTGTCTGTGTTTAAAATTAGCTAGCTGTGAAATGGTTTGTCAGAGATAAATAGCAAAGCTTTCTGGAAGGCTCACCCAAGAGAAGGAAATTAGCTGTGATGAATGAAGTTCTTGTTCACAGTTCTCACACTGCTCAGAGGAACTCTCCCTGGGATATTTTTACAGGAATGCCCCTGCAAATGCCATGGGCTCAGCCAGAGACTGAATCGTGCCAGGAGTGTGTGAAGGGTGTATCTGCTCAAGATAAAATACAGCACGATTTTTTCAAATCACACATAAAAACGCGTTGGACAGATGGTTATGATTTCCAATTTTCTTGGAAATGATGAAATAGATTTCATGAAGTTTGTTAAATATTTGTGGACTACACAACATTTGGTTGTATTTTTTCTTCCCAGCCTGATTTTTTTTAAAGACTGTCAAGCATGTGTAAGTTTAAATATCTAGAGAGCAAACTTGATTTGTTTTTGCTCTAAAAAGTAGAGTAGAACCTTTTAAGTTGGATAAAGCTCTCTCCTTTGTTATCTTTGAGAGATTGAGTCCCAAAGGCTCTTGTGCTGTTGAAAAACTGTAAAGCATCATTAACTGCAAAGTGTGCCATCCTATCAACTGCCTTGCAAAGATTTCCTTCCGTTCTAGCAGATGAAAAACATTATACTCTCTGATTATTGTAGGAAAAATTAGTCTTAACAGGTTGTGTGGTAGCTTTTAAGATCCTGAGAGACACAACCCCTGCATAAAGTAGTTTAAATTCCTTTTAGTGATGTTGGATTTGATTGTTGTGCTATGTGCTAAAGATAGCAATGTGCTTCATCTTAAAAAGAGCTCTTCAGCTCCCAGAATTTTTTCTTGTAACTTGTTTCTATAATTATATTAATATACTTGAACTATTTTTGCCATGTTGAAGTCATGTTTACTGGTAATTCTGTGAATTTTCTCCCAGGTTAAAATGGTAGGAGATACAGCTTTTACTGGAATAAGGTACTGTTCCCGTTTGTGTGTACCAAGGATAGGAAAGCTCTAGTGCTCTTCTGAAACCAACTGTTTGTCTGAGTGAACTATAGTGAGAAATAACCCCTGAACTATAATAAACTGTTCGTCTCAAATCAAAACTGGAAGTAAGAAAATGAGTCTTTGGGGTCAAACCTTGACCAGTTGGTGGGAACTATGGGTAGCTTTGACCTTCTAAAGCTTTGATTTATTAAGCTATAAAAAGATAAACCTTTTCCAAGCGATCCTCGGGATAGCGCGGAGGTTTGGGAGAGCAGATTTCCGAGCTGAGGCACAGTTTCATTTTACTGCTGCTCCAGCCCCCCGTGTGTGTAATGATACGGGGAGGAGATGGAGGGAAGGAAGTAGCCGTTTGCTAAATGCACGGCCAGATAAAACCAGCTGGAGCACATACCTTCCTGGAGTAACTTGTCAAAAGAAGCACTACAGGGAAAAGATAATGCACAGCACCATTACAGGCAACGCTGCTGGTTCCAGGGCCACTTTAAATTCCACTTTAAATTATTAAATACTGTAAACGCTATAAAGTTAATTAGAAGAGGAACAAACTCTACAAAGATAAATGTGTTTTCAATATGTTTCTCAGGGAGGGTACAGTAGAAACCAGTGAATGAGAGGAAATTTATTTCTGGCAGCACTCTAGACATGGAACTGTGGTTGAACTTTTTACCCTAATTACGTCCCCACTAATGCCTGCAGCGGTCTGGAATCAAAGTGGCCCTTCAGGCCCTGGAAAGTCTCTGATGTGGCGAGCGTTTGTTGTGTGATGAGGGTTACTGAAGAAAAAACGGAATATTGTGACAGGATTTTTCAAAATTTCTCAGTTACCACCCACCTCACTTGTTGCCTACAAAAATAGAGTAATTGTTTGCATCTGTGTGTTTTCGTCTGTCTTAGAAATAACTGTTATAAATCAATGTGACATAGACCCGGAGAACAGTTGAGGATTATATTTTCTTTCCTTATACGTTTTAGGGGTATTTCTATGGTATATACCTTAAGAAGGATTTAAAGCACATTGCAAAATAGTTGGGAATTACAGGATGATTTCTGTTGTTCTCTCTTTCTGAGGATACTGACACCATCGGATATCGATGCTATTTAATATGTTTTTTCTAAATAACAGCTGTCACTTTGTGCTTATAGTTTGAGCAGCTAATTGCAAACTACACTAACTTACAGCCCCTGTATCTCTTATTGCTACACAATTGCTGCCATTTGAGTAATTCGCTACAACTTGATGGTATTTGAACTTTGCATCTGTTACTAAATGCCGTTTTCTCTCCTACAGTGGTCTCTCTGGAGTCCTTCTTGTCCTTTTTCTCTTTTCTTTGCTTCAGTAATATTTAATATAAAGAGGAAATGTAAAGGAGTTTGCCCAGCTCAAGCATTTGTGTATGGATTAGATTCTTTTAAATCTCTGAAGTATGGAAAAAGACAATTAAAAAACCAAGTGGAATCCATTAAAAGAAATCTGATATACTATTCTTTTTCTCTAGTTCTGATCTGCTTTTTGAAGCAGAGTGAGTATATTTTATTAGCTTTAAAATTTTAAATTTACAAATAATTTAAAATGTGTAATGCAGTAATTTTTTCTTTGGTAATTCAGAACAGAGATTTAGAAGGCTCCTTTGTGAAAAAGCTGTAAGGCACGTTCATAAAAAAAAAAGATCTTGTTTAATTCCTTCCTTCTTTAAATTCTGGCTAGATAACATAATCAGAATATCACCCGAGGGACCCCTCACTGCAATTTTGGATGGTTGCTCACAAATTTGTTTTTAAAATTAATTGTGATTTAAATAATAGGATATTTGTATTTTACTCCTGGTTCTGAGTAATTCTTTTCAGCTATTATTTCACAAGTTCAAACCAGCTTTTAGTGAGCTCAATTATGGTGACTATTCTGTGTGTCTGTAGAACACAGTCTCCTATGTCAAATCATAAAGTAAATCAAGTAAGACATAAGAACATACAATTAATGGGCACTTGTGAAAATTTCGGCCTACCTGATGTGACCAGGACGTCAAGGAGGCTTTGTTGATCACAGCACTTTTCAAGTGCTTTAACCATAAGATCTAAGCTTCCCTCTGCTCAACTTCACTCATATGCACTCTAAAACCCTGTAATTCTTTCTTGGGAATGGGATTGTTTTCAAGCTTCTCAAAAACTGTAATTGGAGCCATATTCTAGCACATAAACAATTAAGGTTTAGTAGTCTCAGAAGCAACTGAAAGATGTCTTGTAATGATGATTGCTGTCATGCAATTTGAGGCAGAGGCTACTTAATGCTGAAGTGTTGCACAATCCCACTAGAAAGACACCAATGGCAAACCTGTTTTAGATAAAACAGGTTGGTACAAGGTTTTGTGCTTAATGTTGAATCCAAAGAGTGGCTTTGCACAAGGGTTGGGATGGTGGGACAGGCCTGCTTCATTTGGCCTTCGGTGGTGGTGATTACATGTGAGATGAGAAGATGCCAATCGGCCTGTCAGAGCCATGAGTCATAAGGGAAAGCTCAAAAAAGAAAGAGTAAATCTGAAATCTAAAGAGATTTGTTACAAGAATCAACAGGATAAAAGATTTGGTCCTTCATAATGCTTTCACTGTGTTAAGAGTTGGAGTAAAACCATTTTTTAAGTAATGGTTATTGAGTATTCAGTTGCCCACGAGCTGGGACCTTTGACATACAGGTTGCAGAGAAGCACTCACTCTTACCTTTGAGGAAAGATTTTTGTCTCTATTTTCAAAGAGGCTTTGCACTGTGCTTCAGGAGAATGAGTTCTGTTTGCTCCCAGATTGTTTTCAGCTTTTGGTGGAATTCTTTATTAATGCCTCAAATACATGCAATTAGTGTATGATATATACATTTAGTTTATGCTGCAGTAATCATCTGCCATCTATATTGTCCATGCTATCTTCTGATCCACCACTGATCAGCAAATACTGACAATAAAAAATGCCTCAGAGGAGAGAAAAAACTTTGGTATTGATTTGGAGTTTGATACGTATTGGCTGTTTATAAAATCCAGGGCTAGCTGTGGCATTAAGGCTCTAAGTGGCTCCACAAAATGCTCTATTTGGCTTCTACATGTGCTTGGTGAAATTTGGCTGGAGCTGAGATATTTCAGCATCAATTGTCTCTCAGTGGTCTACTCCCAAAAATCCATTCTTTCTCTGTTAAGCTGTGACATGTGGCTGTCTCTTGAAATGCAAAAAGTTTCTACATTTTTGATCTTGGTCCAGCTTGTATGATCTTGAAGTTTGATGTATTTGTTACAATACAAATTACATGCACTTATTTCAGTGGTAAATTCTTCATTTGACAGTAAGAAGGACAAGAAAACTCTTTAAGTTTATTTCATTCTATATTTTTAGAGGAAACATATCTACCACATTTTAAACATAAACCAGAGAAATAAAACATAAATCATATAAACATAGATCATAGAAATGTTAACCTTTGATGGAGGTATGACAAATACAGTTGTATTCTACTCTGAAGTTCATCTTTGCTCTTGCTCTCCAAGATTTACAGAAATGTTGGCAGTGAAGTGTATGTTCAGAGAATAGTCAAGGGCAGCCAGGGCAGGTTTGTAATTTTTGTGTGAAAGGACTCTTTGGTTATACACACAAGCAAAATCTAGTGTGGAGTATACCAAGAAAAAGATGATTCTGGTCTGAAAAGTGGAGCTCCAGGTGTACTTTTCCTCAGTGATAGTTATGGTCAAGTAGGCCTCGTAGATGACCAAATCTCTTAAGATGCCACTAAATTTCCTGTGTTAACTAACTGGAAACATAGAATCGTAGAATGTTTTAAGCTGGAAGGGACCTTTAGAGGTCATCTGGTCCAACCTCCCTACACAAGTAGGGACATCTCTACCTAGGTCATGTTGCTTTTAGCCCCATCAAGCCTGACCTTGAATGACTCCAGGGATGGGACCTCCACCACCTCTCTGGGCAGCCCTTTCCACTGATCTATCACCCTCAGA
Organism: Brachypteracias leptosomus; assembly: GCA_013401335.1. Classification (NCBI taxonomy): domain Eukaryota; kingdom Metazoa; phylum Chordata; class Aves; order Coraciiformes; family Brachypteraciidae; genus Brachypteracias; species Brachypteracias leptosomus. The sequence goes on from VYZX01012191.1 coordinate 1,159,558, forward strand.
TTAAAGAATTTTTTTCTAATATCCAGTCTAAATCTCTCCTTTCCTAGCTTAAAACCATTACTCCTTGTCCTATCATTACAAACTCTTTTGAATAGACCTTCCCCTGCCTTCCTGTAGCCCCTTCAGATACTGGAAAGTCGCTACAAGGTCCCCCCGGAGCCTTCTCTTCTCCAGGCTGAACAGCCCCATGATGGGACAGCTCTGTTCTGTACCCCGTGGCACGTCCCAGTGAAGTGGGAAATGTGCCACCCTGGAGTCTCTGCAGAAGTGTGCCCAGCTGAAGAGCCACCTTGTGCTGCAGTTTATGCTTCAGCGCCATGTGCTGTGCAGCAGCGTCATCCAAGAGGCTGCCCTACAGAGGGGTAGGTTGTAGGCTCATGTGTGGATTTATTTAGCTTCATGTGTCTTGAAATTTTTAAAAAACCCAAACAAATCTAAAAAGTCTCTTCTGATGATGAGAATGAGTGATGTTGTGGGCAGAAAACACAGTAGCAGAAATGTCGTGTCCTGCTGGTATGCAGACTGTGGGGAGAGCCATCTGCTGCCAGAAGGGAAGAGGAATTTGGAGGTTATTAAGAAGTCTAGTATTTTAAAGGAGTCCTCTTCCCATTTACTTGTCTCTTTGAACTGATGGTGCTGTTCTTTTCCGTTACTATAATACCAATATGTGGATAAAACCTAGTCTTAAATTTTCTTCCTCTTGTTAATGTGTGACAGTCTTTCTGACACCTCAACTACAGATAGGAAGCGGAGGAATTACTGATTTAATTGAACAAAAGTGGACATAGTAGTTGTCTAAAGTACTTAGAAATGACAAAAATCCGTGACCTCCATCAGTTCAAAACAGCTGTTCCAGGATTGTCAAGAAAATGTGTATTTTCAAATTCTTCCCCTGTACAGCCCTAAGAGTGGAAACAACTTCTCTGTCTGTTCAGTCAGTTTTGCCTGTCACAGGAGCTGTGATTGAGAGTGACCTCAGTGTATCAGTGGTGGGTTCTGCATGTCCACCCAAGTTGCAGGTGATAGCAATGTGCAGAACCAGTGAGGAAATGTCTATTTGCACTACATTTTAGTAGGCTGCCTTTTTACTACATTGAAATGAATGCTTTAATTTTTCCAGTGTAGAATTGTCAGCTCTCAATCACTGGATCTTTCCCCATGCCCTGGGTGACAGACATTTTGCTGCATCCTTCCTGCTGACAGGGCTACTTTAGGAACTAGGAGGACTTTTGTAGCAGAGACTCTAGTGCTTTTTGGATAATAGATGTTTTGAATTTTCTGGCTGTGTGTTTTGGTGAAGTGTCTTGTGTGTTGGTGCCACAGTGCATGTGGGTAGTGTGTCCATTGTGCTCTGTTGTTATGGTAAGTGGGGGCACTTGATCTCCAGGAGGGGACTGCTGGCCTTGCTGCTCACAACCAGCACTTGACAACTGATTCACAGGCTGGTAATTAGAACAGCTTCATGGGAATCTGTGTATCTAACACTCTCAACAGCCAATACCAACTAGTGAACCAATAAATAAGGATAAAACAGCAGGGAAGAAGCTGGCTTGGAAGCCAACAGGAAATAGAGATCTGATGGAAGGAACTGAGGCTTGTAATCTTACGTAATAGACTGAAATGCATGTAGGCAGAGAACAACTTATTTTTTCTCCTTAGAATCAGTGAATTCCAAATAGTAAGTTAATTCGTTACCATAGCTAGCCATGTGGAGAGTGGAGAAGCAAACAGCATAGCATTTCCCTCTGTGAAATTGGCTTTTTATTGAAAGTTTTTAAATCTCTTCCAAAGCTATGCTGTTGCAACTGTTTTGCTAAGGGTAGGGATCTTTTACCATAGCTCTTTAACTTGATAAAAAGCTCACAGATTATAAAAATACATGTGATTATCCTTGAAAAGGGCAATGTGTACAGGACTGAGTAGAACATTTTAAAATCATTTAGAAGTAGTAACATATAAATGAGGATAGACATGAAGAATAAGGCAAAGAATTTACTTGCTTTACAATTAGCTTATTTTAATGTGTTCTTACCACTAAGTATTCTTTGAACATTGTTACAAAGCACATAATCCTATGGCAACGTAATTTATTTAATTACAAGTTTTGCCTTTTAACAAAGTTTGGCTTCTTTAAGAATCATTTTTGTTAAAGACAAAATGGACATAACTTTGGCTTAAATAGACATGGTTGCTTAACACATGGCTGCTTCTATAATTTATAGAAATAATTTATACCCAGGCAGCTAATTATGATAAGTTTGCCTGTAAGCAGGAAAGGTTTATACAGTACCACACCTTGCAGTGAAAGATAGTTATTTTTACCTGAGGATAGAGATTTATGTTGCTGCAGAGACAAAAACAAAACACTGGCAGTTTTCCTGCAGTGGTCCCAGCTCCAGGAGCATCAGACCATGTCAGGACTCAGGTTCTCTCAGACCACGACTCAGGTTGTGCATGGAGACACAACCAGTCCTTCCTCAACCAGTCCCACGTTGTTTCAACAGACTCTGCTCTGTGGAGAAGTGTCTTGCTTATGAAATTACAGAAACAAAATACTACTAACCTTGGAGTCAGAAAAGTAGAATGGGAAGTGATTAATGTGATTTTTAGACCTTAGCATTTGTAAGATGTAGGGTTCAGTGCTTTGGATGTTTTTTGATCTTTCTCAAGACTTTTCATGGAAAGGCTTTGAGAGGAGTGGTACCTCTTCTCCTTTGCATCTTTGTTCTGCCTGCCTGCTGTAATGCTGCCCAGGAACTGATGGGTGTTAATTCACCTTTTCTCTCTTTCCTTTCTTCAGAACATGTGTGGTTTCATTGCCCACACAGGAGGCTCTCCTGCTTTTTGTCTAGTGGCCCTTTTGGCACAACCACACAAGTCCCATCTTCTTTTTCTTTTCCCACATGAGCAAACAATGCGGTTTTCTTTTGGAATGTTTTCTTTGGTATTCAGGCTGAGACATGTAGTTTACCTATGACAAAATGGTTTCTGCAGAGTTAATGATTTTTGAAGATATTTGAGTTATATGCTCATGAGACTATGAAAATGATGAGGTAAGAAGACAAGATGGAATTGTTTTTACTAGACTGGTAGAGTGGATCAAAATGTTTGAGGAAGGTACACGAGTGAAGTTTGTATCTCTTGGTATTTAACACAGACATTTTAGTGCTGTATCAAATAATTTCCTCCCTTGTATTTAAAGGATTAGATTTAGCAACATGTGTCTAAGATTGGTACAGGTTTTTCTTATTTAGAAATAAGTGTTTCCATGCTTTTTGCAATTTGTGGTACACTTAAAACGTCTCTGCTGCTTTGTGTTTCTCTGTTGCACACACATTTTTGAGCAGTGTCACTTTCTCAGAAATCTTACTCTGTGTTTCCTGATTTTGAATGAATCTGTTAAATGCCATGAATGAAAGTAAGAAAATGACTTGGAGTTGAGTTTTCAAGCTTTTATTATGAAAAGTTGGGATGCAGAGAGCCAGGGAGTTTTAGAGGTTAAGGTGCTGAAAGTCTGAATGAAAGCTATTTCTGCAGTGATGCTTAAGGAATAAAAAATGAAATCCTTGAATTTATTTATTTTATTTCATTTTTAAGTTTTCATTCTGGTGTGTATCCTTCAGAAAGAAGGTGAGAATACTGCAACACTGAAGAGGAGAACTGCAAATATGTGCTAGGGCTGGAAAACAAACCTTACAACTTAAGGCTTTGAAGTCTTTTTCACTTTATTGCAGGTTAGTTAGTGACTGCATCACTTTGGATGGTTACTGACTTACGCAGAAGAGAACTAAACACAGGGAGCTGTTTTGTGGTGTTGTCAGACATAAAATCTGAAAAGCAGAATATGTACAAAATCTGTCTTGCAATAAGAAGTAATTTCATAAAAATAATCATCTAAGTGTTGGGACAACTTACCATAAAAATAGAGCACTTGCTGTTGCCCAAAGTCTTGTGAGACAAGATTAGGTTGCTTTGTGAAAAATAATTTCTGGGATGTGTTGTGCGTGGCCTGGAAAGAGAAGATGATCCTTCTGGTATTGAAATCTGTTAATCTGAGCAAACCTTCTTCAGGTGGCCCTGAGGAGAACAGTATTGCCTTTGTGGCCTCAATATGTTAATATTGCTACAGAGATCATAATTAAATCTCATGCTTCAGCTTTCCAGTGTAAAGGTTCAGGAAGGAGTTTTTCCAATATACAATTAATTCACTCTGTACTGGGTGCTCTGGGTTTTTTTTGCTTTCCTTCCCCTTTTATGAAGCATCAGAGAGTGAGCACAGCTAGACCAGGTTACTGGGTAATCCCAACCTCTACACTGCTATTGAGGAACTTGTGTCACTGTCAAGGTCTTCGTTCCTATATGGGAACAGCTTTTTCTTTGGCAGTAACTTACTGGTAGATATGACAATTTATAGAGTAGTAATTTTAAAAAATCTTTCTGGCGTCATTTGGGCACACCTCATCCAGCTGCTTCCTTGGACTTGCTGCCACTTTTCTCTCTCCTGGTTTCTGTCTGTCTCATGCTGTTCGGTGCCAGGGCTGAGCTACTTTTAAAGCATTTGAGCTAGATGTATGAATAGCTGTCTAGGTGACACGTAATGGCCTGCATTAGACAGCAAGCTGAGGTGATGTCATGGTCCCTTCTGACTTGACAATGAAATCAGCTGTCTCTTGAAAACAAGTTTTGAAGCTATGTTCCATTTAAGGCACCCCACAACTTAATATTTACAGAAACGTGTAATATTTTAGTTTTTTTTTTAATCCACAAGTTGGACCTAGTAAGAGATTGTTGTACTTGAATCTAGTAAGAGATTATTGTACTTGAGCCTAGTAAGAGATTATTGTACTATTAGGTTTTTTGAATATGATACCAGTATAAGTTTTAATATTTTTTGCTCTTAAAGACACCAAAAGTAATTAAAAATAAGGCTGTTTTCTATATTGGGTCTGTTGAAAAAATGATTACTGCAATTTGCATGTGAATAAATAAAGCATCATAAGAGGAATACACTAGAATGATGAAGAGCAGTACTAGTGTGGCCATAGAGTGAAAAGTAAGTCTGGGAACACGCAGTACAGTAACACAGGTGTGCTAATGGTTATATTTCTTAGAAACAATGAGAGGTTATGTTTTTGAAAACTAAATTGTACTTCAGAATAGATGACATGATGGAAGAAGAAATCTTTTTATTAATGTGGAAATGATAAAAGAGAGAAAGAAAGGGATCATTACTCCAGAAAACCTGCTGCTAATGTGTGATGTTTGTCCTCTGCAAATGCAGAAAGAAAGTGCCTTGCAAGGGTGCAGAACAAGGCAGATGTAAGGTAATTCCTCATGTAATTAGGAAAAGCTAGAGCTCACTGGAATGCAGTTTTACCAGGGAGAGGGAGCATAGGGCAAAGCCACCTCAGGTAAGGATCAGTGTACACAGAGCTGCTGGAAAGAAGCTACTGCCCTTGTCCCATCACGTGAAGTTGAGTTGCCAGAGTCAGACTGGGTGGGGAATGCTGGAGGGATTGTCTGCAGGCAGCAACCTCCTCTTTGCTAAAGGACATCAAGGCTTGCTAACTGAATCAGCAGGTGCTGAGGTTTCTAATCTTTGGAACAGTTTTTTTGTGATGAGCTTTGACAAGGTATTTATAATATTGGTAATAGCTTAGGATCCCTGTAATGTCATGTTCTTGGGAAGTGATGTACTTATTTTTCTATATTTGTTAGACCAGTCCATGTGATCTCATTGATAATTTGATACAATTTCCCCCTTTTCCAAAGTTTTCATTCATTTTGTCATTCTAATGCATGAACACTTTAGCTGTTAATAGTAATTAACAGACTGTTTTCCAAAGACATTTGCAGAGCCTGTATAAAGGAGTACTGGAAAATATTTGTACTGTAACAATGTCCTGTATAACTGTACACTTTTCCCTAACAAAGGTTGTATGAATTATTTTAGCAATTATATTGCTGTTTAGAATGTGTTATGATGCCATAACTTCTGTCATTGTTCCCAAGTGACATCATTGTCTATCTCATCAAACTTACGTTGCATACATGTAGAGCTAAAAACCAGTAGGTAGATGGCCATGCTTCCCTTGATCTTTTTCTAGAGATTCTAGCCCTATTTTTTTTGTGAAGATGGTGTGAGATATACAGTGATGTCCTATGGTGACCAAACAGCTTCCATCCTGAGATGATTTCTTTAAATGCCACAATTAACTGGAAGATGCCAGCTGTAAAGAATGCCCTTTAAAGGACTGGGGATCAGCTTTGCCAGCAAAGCTCTATTCCAATTTTACGCCTCTCAAACATTTTTATTTTTATTTTCTTTCTGGACTCCCGAGGCCATTCTGTAGTTGATGTCCATTCTTTCTGAGCAGGATGTTGTTGATCACATGGCAGGATGGGGAGAGGCAGCAGGGAGGAAAGTAAACACTTGTGAGCAGGCATCAAATATTTCTAAGCACAGAAAAATTTGGCCTCATGTTGGTTCCATCAGTCTTCTCTGTTTTTTTCTCACATAAAAAAATGTGTGTGTTTTATACAGTATATTTGTCTTTGTATGCAAACATTTTACACAGTGTGACTCACAGCCAGCAAATCTGTGAAGAGGTGGTAGTTGTGTCGTGGTGCAGAAGCACAGATGTAGTTGAGTGCCGGCTGTACGAGGCATCTGTTATTTTTCTTCTATCCCTTTACTGCAACAGTCAAATAGAAGAAGATACAAGAGCCTTAGTGTGTTTGTAACTGCATCAATACCAATGTTTTGAAGTCGTCGGTGAATTTGTGTCCATTACTTTTAAAGAAGTTGTTGATATCTCTGCATTAAGCAGCTATTTTAACAATCATGATACTTAATGAAAATTTGTCAATAATCCATGGGAGTAATTTGCAGGTATTTTATTTGTGACAGACTTAATGTTGTTACCAGACTGCAAAAACCAGTGTTTTCACATTCCTCTCTTAATCATTCCCTTTTACATAATCATCTCTGGTACACTGAAATATGATCAGAGCCCTTCTCATAGAGACTTACACAACCCTTCAGTTTATCAGAAGAAAAGCTTCTTAGCTAGAAGTCTCTGTGCTTTATTCTCTCCCAAATGGTGGTAGTTTGTTAGCATAGGTAAGAAAGGCCGTCCACTAGTGCATCACCATCCCTGGAGGCATTCAAAAAACATGTAGATGTGG
>VYZX01012191.1:1171699-1182324 GCA_013401335.1 Brachypteracias leptosomus
TCTTCGACAGTTGTCTTTCTGCGCATACATTGTATTTTTTTCTCTGCTGCTTATTTATTGTATGTACCATTTTATTAAGTTGAGGCATTTGAGGTAAACAGCTGGCAGTTGTCCTCCAGTTCTCCAGAAAATTCTCAAGCAGCTTAAGCAGATCCAAAAGACAAGCAAGTGTTGTGTCAGGAATTGTGTTAAACTCTGTAAAATAAAACAGATATGGGCAAGGGGAAACACCCTCTTTTACCAATACTTAGGATGTGTTTGTACAGCTGGCAATTTGTGCTCGTTCATATTCGTTGACCTAGAAGTAGCCAACATTTTAATGCGTTCTTGGAGGGGAAAAAAGGTGTTATGGAAAAGAACTGCCACATCAAAGCCTCTCCTCAGCTTGTAAAATGGTTTCCACCACTACCTTCCTCAGCCCTATCGGAACACTCAGCATTTTCTCCCTCTCAGAAGAAAGTGAGCCTTTTTATTAAGGAATGGCCTTAGAGCTTTATTTATATTAAAATGATAAAAGTGACACAAAGCAGTTGAAAAGATCTCTATAGCTCAAACAAAAGTCCATCAGAGATGTAATGTAAATTCTGTGTAATGTGTCTCGATCAAATCAAGTCATAGGATTCAGCTGTTGCATAGAGGGAAGTAAGTACTCCCCTGAGGAAAGACTTACTCTGCGGGATATTTTTTAAATAACTAGAATGTAGTCTAAATCTTCATGCCTATCAAATAGCTTGTGTTTTGCTCGCCAGATCTGCTGTTCCAAAGTCTTATCTAGGACAAAGGAAACCAAATGCTTGATAATTAGTTGCATAGTACAGGTTCTTGGCCATTGTGGGTATCATAACTCAATTTTAATCACACCTTCCCTTAATGTAACAGGGTTATATTAACCTTGGTTTTCCAGACTTTGGCTCTGATTGCTGGATTTTTGATTCAGCATGCTAAATAATATAGGGAGGCTGAAATAGTTTAAAAATTTAAAAATTACTGAAAGTCTTTCCCATTAAAATCTTCTGTTATTCATTTCAGCACAAGCCCACCTTACTGCTGTGTGGACCTTTATTCTTTGAGAACTGGAGAGATGGTCAAATCCATACAGTTCAAAACTCCTATTTATGATCTGCACTGCAATAAAAGGTAAGGATGTTTACTCTACATTCTTTTGGTGTGAGGCCATGTAAAATCCTGGTAATGGATACAACTTCTGGTGCATGTGCTCCCTGACTTTATTATTTTGACTTTCCTGTAGGCGTATTCTCCATTTTTCCAGTAATATTTCAGTTTGTGACAATATGCTTCTCCAGTGGCTTTTATTTAAGAAGCTCAAAACATTTTGCATCTGAAATCATTTAAGCTTCTTTCAGCTGTGATGAGGGTGAGCAGGAATCATCGGAATCCTCTATCATCCACCTACAGATGGAGAAGTGGGATCATCAAGAGTTTAAACACTATAAAGCACTGTAGAGTTTGCCTTTCTTCTTTGTGTTCTATTGTTCTGTCATAGATTGCCTTTCTGCACATCCAAAAAATTCCTAGTGTGCAGTCTGTGGTTTACAGGAAATAACGTTCCTGTGAGTCAAATGGGAACAGCATCTCTTAGTTGGGGTAACGACGCTGAATTTCCAGGAGAAAATGCCTTAGAGGGCTGAGCGTCATACAGCTCAAATAGAATAGAGTCTATTGCTTCCATGGAGTCAGGAGTTTGTCTGAATTAACTTTACATCTTCACCTCTCCAAGCCACACAAAACTGAACACCCTTGTAGCTCACCACATGTTTTTAAGACAAAAGAGAAAATACAGGATCCCTCTGTGAGGATCTTGGGGATTCCTTGGCACTCCTGAAGAGAGAATTTGGTCAAAGTCCATGATTATGCTTTAATGCTTCCTTCCACCCAGCTATTACTGTCAGAAGTCATTGCATGTCTTTATGTGCCTTATAGAAGTTGCAGAATATGATTCCTGTGTTTATGGTTGGGCTCTAAATGAAGGAATTACTGCGTTTCTATGGCAGTGTGTGTTTGTTTGCAGGAATCAATGGTCCTGCAGTAAGGAAGGTGACATAATAACACAAATCATTAAGAACAAAACAAACCACCAGAATGATACGTTTTGTGTGCCTGATTTGTAGGGCAGAGGGTAGCCTGCTTGTGTGTGTGAAGACCACAAAAGGACATGAGGATGTATTGAATTTGTGCAGCTAAGGGAAGTTAGTAGTGTTGGAGATTGGGTGGGGAAAAAGATATTAAAAAAACCCAACAAAAAACCCCCAACCAAACTCCCACCCTAGAAGCCACACAGGTTTTGGTAAGCAGACATTTGCCTATTGTTGTGCCATCAAATTCTAAACATGGCCACATTAAGTCAAGTAGAAGATACAGAAGAGAAGCTGAACAAACATTTTTAATACCACAATTAATCTCTTAATGAGGAGGATATCTTGATCGTGTGAATGTTTAAAGAAGTAAAGGGTGATAATGTTTGTTATCCCCATCAATCTCCTTATTGTAGGATGTGGGTATGATTGTTATATCAAAAAGCAGTTTCACTGAAGTGGTTGAGTTGGTGAGAGTTGCGTGTCATGAATAGGTCACTGTTCCTTTAAAAGCTGTCAGGAGTTCAGTACTTATCTGTGCAACTGTCCCTTGAAAAATTTAAAGTTCCCTTGAGTACGGTGTGATGATAGTAAATCTTTCCAGTCTGGCCTCCTAGCAGAAGAAAAATCCAATTGTAAAAACAGTCAAAAGGCAAATCATCGTTCAAAGCTTCTCTCAACTAAAAAGCCTTTCCAGGTGCTAATGTTTCTTTTCCTAAGTGGTAAAACTGGAAAAGCTACTTCAAAGTTGTGAGGCTGTGTCCAGGGTAGGTGCTTTTCTGGAATGTATCAGATTCTATTGCTGTCCAAGGAAAGCTCACTATTTCAGATTGAAAATGCATTAAATGTGGCCAAGTGCAGTGCTAATGGTGCGTTAGCCGTACTATAGACTAATGGAGTCCAAAATTTGGATTTAAAATACAACTTGAGTTGCAGAAGAAGGGAAAACTGTTTATTATTTATGTATTTATAGTCTAGAATCATTCATCTGGTGGGTTTCATTTATGCAGACAGACAGGACAACTTCCAAGAGTAGAAACCAAAAATCTACAGAATTGGGAAACACACAATCAAATATGCATAGATTTTCTGTAGATATGTGACACTTACACATGCATCCAAAGTCTTTCCATTATTCATTGTTTAACTTTCTTTTAGGCCTTGTGGAAGCAGTTAGAATTGATATATTGTCTTTTGATTTTCTCTTCTATAGTTTAAGCCATTGAAAGATATGTCATTTAATGAAAAGTTTTGTCTAAAACTAATATTAATTTATAAATGTAGAGTTTATAACTTTTAAAAATTGAGATTTATACATAAGAAGGAGATGGGGAAGTATCTTTTTCACAGTGAGAGAGCTAGAAGCAAAGAGATCCTACATTAATCTCTCATATGATTTAACACATCTCAATACCTTTTGTTGAGTTTGGTGTTCTGCACGTCTATGAACTTGAAAGACTTTTGTCCAGAAATGCTCCTTGATATCTCCCTTCCTTCCATGAATTTGTACTTCTCCTTGTTTCTAAATAGATGTTGATAAACAGCAGCAGCAAAGTCGCAGGATGAGATGTTAGAAAACAAAGAGTCCTGAAAGAATTTGAGATACAGAGCAGTGCTTATTACTTTAATCAGCTTCTCTATCAGATAAATAAAAAGTGGCTCGTGTTACACCAGCCTCCTGAACAGGCTTCAGGAGTTGTCTTGGGAGCTACAGATGCAATCTATTTGGCAAATGTGTTGGTAAAAATAAAAGTAAAATCAAATAGAAGGTGCGTAGATAAATCATGAGTGTTGGAGGAACTTTAGTACAGTTTTTTAGGTGGAAATAGTGACTTAAAACTTATTTATATATCTGAAAACATCATCAAGCATGGGGGTAAGGTATATATTTTGATTTTAGTGTAATTCTTCACCAGAGTCTTACAGATATTGAGCTCTCATGGGATAAGAGAGAGGTGTTTGTGTGGCTAAATAGTTAAAAATAGGGAAAAAAAGAGGAGTAAATGGCTGGTTTTCCCACTGATGGGAGATAAGCATCACCCCTTACCCAAGGATATGTGCTGACACTGATGTGATTCTTCTCTTTTTAAAGGTTATTATTGTAGGCTATAATATGCCATCATAACTTTCAGATAAAGCATTAGGTGTGCATTTTCATCACTCAGAAATGCAATTAATTTTTTGTTTCATCATATCTTTTTTCTATTAAAACTATTAGAAGAGCATATTCAATAGTGGTCCATGTTGTCAGCCGATTAAAAATCCTGTCTTGTATTCTTCCTAATGAGAGAGTAATTGGATTCTTAATTAATTATGTCATATTACTAAATGCTCCAGATAGCTGGTAGATTTTATCTGTTTATTTGATGGTTTCCCAAGTGGTTCTTTAATGTCAGGACTTTAAGAACTTGGTTTTGGGAAGTCATCAGTGTAGGAGCAGATGTATCCTCGTTACAAAGCCTTCAAGATGCTTCACTTTCCAAATTTGCATCCTTGGCCTCTCTCCATTTAGACAGTGCAGTGTTTCATGCAGAGTTATCATGTGGCTAGTTTGTGTTTCAAGTAATTAACAGGTATTTTACAAGAAAAGTGTGTGCATGTACAAGTGAATACATAAGTACCTGTAATTTTGCTAATTTACACAAATTCTGCTTCTCTCCACTGTATTTGGGTGCTGATGTTCATGGTAAGAAAAAAACACAACTCTGTGTTTAATTAAATAAGATGGTTTAATAAATTTGCGATGAGATGGGCAAAGGGATTATTTCAAAATTAGCTTGTGTTCTACTGATTGTTGATTTGATTGTTATTTGAGTCACTGAAAGTAATTCAGGATCCTTGCAATTCCCTTCTTTGTTTTTAATGGAGCTTTTACTGCAGGAGGTATATCATAAATATGCTGTGTTGTTCTGTATCAGATCTGTGTACTTCCTGAACTGAAGGTTATGTGGTTGGGATGAGAGAGAATCCTCAATAACTGCCATGTATTGGTAACCTGGCAGTTTATCACTGTAGAGTTTATATTGATGCTTTTGAAATAATTACATTTAGATATTGAATCTTTAAACCAATGCATTTAATGTCTAAAGTACATGTTCCATTTCTGTGTTTTCAGGATACTTGTTGTAGTTCTGCAAGAGAAAATTGCTGCCTTTGACAGCTGTACTTTCACCAAAAAATTCTTCGTTACAAGTACGTATAATGTTGGGCTCAGTCTCTTTGCTCTAGTGGTGGAATGAGAGAAAACAGATTTTAAAATTATTATTATTTAATTTTAAATCCTCAAGCCAAGTCTCCGTGACTTCATTTAGAGTTTAAAGAAATCTGTTACTTCAAAGAAACCTCAAATGTGACTCTTTGAATCTTTGGCTCTTTTGCATATTCATTATTGCTGTAACTAATTTCTCACTATTGTGAAGAGCACCTACACTGACATCCACAGGGAGCTGAAAAATTATCCTGTTTGTTTCTCACAAATATATGCAGATATTTCAGGTTTGATTTGTGGGTTTTACACATCAGCAGCAATTGGAAAACATGTTGATGGTCATTTGCCTGCTTTTCATTTTTTGTTGATCCTTAGGCCCAGGGATGTTGCTTTTTTTTAATGTGTCCTTACTTCAGCAGGCTCAGCTCAAACAAGTCAGTAAAGTGTTGTAGTAGAAAAAATATAGGCACATATTTCCCTGCAGGTGCTTTCATATGTATCTTGAGCATGAAGGAACTGTTTACCCAGGCTCTGCTTTATCCCTCTGTACCCTACAACTTACAGGAGTTAAGTGATGGCAATAGGGAAGGTGCTTTCCAAAAGGTATTCTTCTACTGTGCATGTTCCTTTGCTGTCTCAACATCTGTAACACAGGAATTGAGGTGTTAGAGAAAAAGGGTGTGTTTTGTACAAAATCTGCTCTGCTCTGTCACAGGATGTCATTAGGATTGGGGTGTCATTTACCTGCCCCAAGACCGTGTGTTGTAATGCTACAAGAAAGCATTCACCCCAGGAAAAAAAAATATAATAATTTTTTCAAGCAGTTAGTGACTAGTGCTGCTTTATTTCAATTAGAATAGCCTCTAAAAATCTGTAGGTTACTGAGAGATCTTAATTTACTTTGGAAGGGTCAGGGTTTTAGTGTTAAAAAGGAGAGTCTGAAATTTTCTGGATGTATTTTCAGTCAGGTATTTATAGTGTCTGTGTATTTAAAGAAGAATGTAGTTAGGAGAAGCTGTTCCTTGTAATAGTTTCAAGAAAAGCAGCTTTATGCAGTACTATTAAAGTTGCCAATAGGTGTCAGTTTCTTCCTATAGATGGATGTAAGAAACTAGGAATCTGCTGGGGTTCAGTGGAATGGGGAAGGACTTGCTGGTGTCCTATTCCTTTTCTTTTTTATTCCACCAAAAAGAATTAGGATAGAGGCCTTGCTTTATTTCAGATCAAAAGTAAAAAAACTCTAGCAAGTGTGTATTTTGACAGTTACTATTCCAGTTATTATTTGTTGGGTTTTTTTTTTTAAATAAAGATACTGCAATTTGTTTTTAAAAATGAATCCACTGAGCTGTGTTTTGAGGAGCAGGGGTATCCTATTCCTAACCATAACTTTCCATTGCATTTTTGTGGAACAGCTGTGGGATTCAAAGAGGATAAAATAAAGATTTTTTTTTTGGTGTTATTTACCAATCACTCAAAAACTCAAACTCCTGGAATGTCACTATTCACAGTGTATTTCTCCAGCAGTGCTGCAATTTTTAATAGGAGAAACTCAAGATATTCTCAAACTTTTTGTTCAAGCTCTGGGGTTCCAAAGACACCCCTCGTCTTGTACCAAGCATTTCAGAAAGCTGTGGGTCCCAGCAAGCAGCTGGAGCTGCTGCCACCCCAGCCCTTCTTCTGTCACCACCCTGACTTGCCTGTGGCCAGTGTCAGGGGTGATGGGCACAAAGCCATGAGCTTTTCCCTAGATGATGGGATTTCTTGGACCTGTGCTGGTGAAGAGTTGTCCTGAGGATTTTGAAGCTTAGTTGGTTCACTTAATAGCTTATGCTCCTGAGCGGGTGTTGTGCTCTGGCATGTTGAAGGCTGCAGTAAAGCTTTTGTCTGAGCTTTCAGATTTCGTTTGTGCTGAAATCTCTTCGGCCTAAGAGTGTATCTTTAAAGGCTTAAGTTCCTCTGATGTGTTTGAAATGTGATGTAAATGAGCTACCTAGTTAGCAGCATAGATTTTTGAGAGTGAGCCAGCTGGCCAGCAACCAGACTCTTTGCTGTGCTGCTGCTTTTTAAATTTAAGAAAGGGCAATGTCAGTTGAAATCGGAAAAATAAAAATTTCTGCAAAGGAAGCTCAGCAAAAGGTCTCCTAGGCCTCTTTGTTTCCATTATTGGAGCATCCCTGCTCTGCAGGACAGTCAGCCAGCGTCCCATCTGGACCCATCCTCTGCTGGACAGTGCCAGTAAGAATGTCACTGGCTGCCTAGAGAATTTTTAAGATCCTCTGCTGTGTTATCTGACTGCTTTTGGTCAGAAGCAAGGGCATAAAAGGTCAGAAATATTAAATGAGTATCACTAGCTCTTTGAAGATGTTTCTGTTACTGTGTAAACCACGGTGTAGGCAGGAAAATCTTTTCTTCAAGAACGTTTGGTGGTGATGTCGAAGTCGCATCTTCCATCCGTATCAACTAAGTGCAGTGGGAGCCCTCAAACCTCACTGAGGCAGCTAAAAAGCAAACATAATTAAGCAAAAGCTCTTGTCCATTTTGTTGGCTATTTATACATAGAAATTAAATGCAGAATTTGGAATTAAAACCAGTGTCAGGAATTCTGGAGTCTGATGCTCCTCAGAAATTCTAATGCAGCTGTGTTGCACATGAGTAGTATTTGTCTTTCTGTTTTTGTTTTTGTGGTTGAATATATTGTTGTAATAAATATGCCATAAAATATTCAGGATGTAGAACATGGTCAAGTTCATGCTGCTGCTGGAATGTTTAACTCCTGCATTTCCTGATTTTTCTTGAGCAAATTTGACATATTTTTCTTCTTTTTTCCCCCTCATGTGACTAGATCGAAATGTGCTGATTTGACTTGACTGGCAGAGAGACAGCATGTTTTATTTGTGCCTTTTGTAGGAAAACCTCAGTTCTTGCTCCAATCTTGGTGTATTTAAGACAGGTGCTTAAACTTAAAGGGAAAACATACTGTGGATATTGCAGAACAATTACCAGGATATCCTATAATCTACCCTGTGTGGTGTTCTTATTTTTAAATATCTGCTAATTAAAGGAGTCAGTGAAGAGCTCATGGCAGTGACTGTCATACAGCACCACATTCTCTGTTGTGCTTATGCTTGGAGCCAGTTTTGTTTTGTTAAGAAAGGATTTGCATCAAGGGAAAGATAAAACCAAACACTAATTTTGCATCCTGCACTGTTTTAAGTGCTCATGCAGCCAAAGTGAGCCAAAAAAAAAAATCCTTTGATGCTTATAATAAGAACGTGTTTCCTTTGGTAGTTGTGAATGTCAAGGTGTAGATTTTAAATAGATATTTAAATAGTTAAGATTTTTCTTGCAGGTGACTTAAGATTGCCTTCAGAGCCTTTCTCTGAATCCTGCGTAGGCCTGAGTGATCAGAAGCCAAAGTGATGCACAGGCTTTTTTTCCCCCTACTTTACTCTAAACAATAGATGCAGAAAAGCTGAATTTCATTGATTTCTATTACATCAGTGCTCCCTCAACCCTTCTCCAAAAATGCTTACTGAGTGGAACACTGATGATTATGAATATGGCCTGATGGATACTTTCTCCTCCGTAAAGAATATCCTTCCCACCCCCTGGGCCCTAAGTAAAGATTATCACAGATAACATCATGCATGTGGCATCATCTTTGTGTCCGATAACTGGTGCCTGCTCAGTTTCTCTGCCCCTTCCACTCCTCATATTGATATATTCTCCATCCATTATTCTCTAGGGATGAAGACAGTTATTGCAGCCATTAGCTGGCACCACATTTCTATTGATGCTGTACAGCTAGAGCCTTAAGAGGTAATTTTCCAGATTTTAGTCAGAGTACTTTATTGTATACAAAGTCTCAAAAGACTTGCCTAACCACAAGCCAAAAATTATTCAGGAGATGTTAAAGGCAGCCCACCTGCACCTCTCAAAATAAATAAAAAACAACCCAAACCCAAGCTGAGTGGTGTTTGATACTCCAGTCTGCAGGTTGGCTGGGATACCCCTATTTTCATTGACATTCCCATGCAAGCAATAACACGATGGTTTCAGTTTGTCACAGGTCTGATCTGGAAATGATCTAGGCTTTTCTGTCCAGTTTTGTTAGCTTTGCTGGAATTCCTTCTCCCTGATTGGCACACGGGGAGCAGTTTGATCTCTCTGCTTTGAAGTACAAGCACTGGATGTCTTAAGAAAAGGTTTAATGCCTGAGGAGTTACAAACAGAACTTCTGGAAGAACATACACTTCCCTTCTCAGCTGTGATCAGTCAGACTGTCCTGGACATCCCACCTGGTGTAATAATTGATAGGATTCCTCCATCCGTGGAGGGAGACACTTCAGTTTAGACCAAAAGTCCTTAAGGCAGGTGGGAAGTGAGCTCCTGATTCACAATATTTTCTTGATCAGTGAAGAGAAGCCAAATATATGAATTGTGTATAAGCAGTTTTAATTTTTATACACACACACACACACATGCCCACACACCTCTTCATGTAATTTGTGACTGCCTTCCCTGAGAAATGTTGTTTTGATCTTGCTTTTACTTTTTAACAGCATTATTTATAACAGTGTTTTTTTCCTGAATGGTGTATCACTATTACAGAATAATGTTGAAATGCTTTTTTAAAAGGTCTTTAGGGCAACGTGGTAGATTTATGGAGATGAATGTCTTCATTGCATACAGGGTGCTTTGCTATATTGCAGAGAAGTGTAAATACAACAGAAAAACTGTGTAAAATCAGAAAGCATGTATTGGTACCCAAGATGTGCGTGTGTCATATCTCCCGGCTTTGACAGTTTTAAAAATGATATGTAGCACAGGAAGTGCTGTTCGTTTCTGTGCAAGTTATTTTTATCTAAGGCACCCAGATCCTTAATGTTAATGGCCAAAACAAAACCATCTTACTCACACTGCACAACAACCTCTACAGTAACATCATTTATCACTGTCTGATTCTCTGAACAGAAAATAAGAAAATAAACTTGAGATTAAAACATAGAACTGAATTCATAGATATTGAAATCAGTCAAATTTGAACTAAATTAAACAACCAAACCTAACGAACATTAAAGGCCACAGATATTTTCAGTAAAACTCTGGTATTGGTCCAAGACCTACAGAATAACAGTTAAATACTTAAAACTGCCATGATAGACTTGACAGGGAAAGGAAGGCTCTGTAGTAATAATAATAATAGCAATAATAATGATGATTAATAATAATAATAATGTTAAATCTATGGTTCTTCCCCAAGCTTGGGTGAGGGAATTCTGTTCTTCCATCCAGGCTAGCACAGAATGTGACTCATGCAGGGC
>VYZX01012191.1:1199115-1331615 GCA_013401335.1 Brachypteracias leptosomus
AAAAAAGGGGGGGGGAGAATGTCCTCATACTCCTTCAATCTCAGCCTAATTAACATGCACAGATAAGTTTGAAAACCCAGCTGGCTTAGTGTGTTCAGCCACAGTTCTGGTCAGATGTGGTAAAATTGTACAAACAGATGAGTGCACTGCCAAAGCCAGGCCTGCTCTTGACCGAACAACAACAAAGATTCTTAAACCATATAGTAATTCTCAAACCATTCTAGTAGGCATTGAAGTCTAAGCAGTATTCTATTTAATTTTTTTTTTTGTCAAACTGAACAATCTCAAAAAGGAGGACATCTTTTATAGCCCTTACCCCCAAAGACCATGGATAACTAGGTTTTAAAGCCAGTAAGGGCCAAGGTCATGACCTTACCTGCTGAGTCCAACTAGCCAGGGATCATAATCCAGACGTTCCCACGTTAAGCTGAAAGTGTCCAAGCACAGAAGTAGCAATGTTACATCATGTGAAGAAATACTGAAGATAAGAAGTGTCTATAATTGTAGGCAAGAAGAGATTGTTAGCCTCTGCACAGAGGTGAAGTAATAGTGGCTGTTAGGAAAATGCATCATTATAAGGACATAAACTCTTCTGCTTTGTATCTTGCCTAGCACCTTGCTTTTGCTCCTGGCTGGCTGGTAGATGTTACTGTAACAGACAAGATTAATACTAATAGAGTTTAAAATATTTGCACAATGTGAGTAGATCTCAGCCTTACTGTATTAATTTGTTACCCTGTGTGAGTGTGTAATGCTAAATCTGAAATTTAATTTATTACCCATTTCACTGAATCTGGCTCACTACCTAGCAAGTTTTCATCTCTGATAATGGAAATGAACTTCCTTGTGGGCAAATACATACTCCAAGTATCTGTTGCTTTTTGTCCATCTGATTACTTCACTGTACACTTTACTCCTTGCTTAAGTAAGTCTTAATTTATAAACCTCTGCTGCTGTTATATTTTATCAGTCTGCAATGGTCTGTAATTCACTTGCTTTGAACAGCAGAGGTATCAATTTTTTGGAAAGTGGATGTCCTTTTGTGTTTCCTACAACCACTGCTTTTTGGTTCAGAAATGGTTCCATGAAAGCTCTTGTTTTGTCAGATTATCTTGTGTTACAGCCCTTTCTCTGTTGGGGTTCCAATTTCTTATTGAAAGGAGTGAAAGAACCTTCGTATAAGGAAGAAAGATAAAGCTGAGAGCAAAAAGTCATTTCAACAGGGTCACTTTGGAGAATTGCCTTTCAGATCCTTTGTAGAAGGTCTCAGAATGTTTACTTTAATGGTATCCCCTTTGAGAAATGTTTTTGAATGTCCCGGTAGTGAACAATGGGTTTGTCCTCAGTGTGATGTTCTGCTGTGTACTGTACTTAACGCAGCAAATTTCCCCCTTAATCAAATAACTTGGGAGTCAGGAGCTCCCCTGTTAACTGAGAATACCAAGGTCAAAAATGTGGTCACGTTGGAGTGTGGTGTTTAGGTGTTTACTGGTGCCAAAACTCTTGTTACTTTGGTAACATTATGAAGAATTCCTTTATGTCATCTTCCCTTTGGATTTTATAATTTCTAGGAGGATTTTATTTTGAACATTGAAGTTTTCCCTGTTACTCCTTAGATGGATCTTGCAAGAGCATCTCACACAGCACCACATTGACTCTGCAGCTTTCTGATGCTGCTGAAAAAACACCTGCATTTCTTCCAGCTCAATCTCTTATTTTCATTTTCCCACACTTGTTTGGTGGCTTTCTCTTTTCATGTTTCTAAAAGCTCTGATCATTTCTGTAATTTGACCAAGCAGAAAATTTCTGGAAGGAGAAAATGTGCCAAGGTTCCAATTTAGGTTAATATTTAGCAAAGATAGAAATTGATGTGTTTGGAAAAATGAAAATATTGTTCTTTATGGGCCCAAGATTCTTTTCACTCCAGTTGAAAAAACACAGTAGAATGGAGGTAGAAAATCTTTCAGAATAAACCCCGTTATTATTCAACAGTATTGTAGGGATGGGAGAATATTCAGGTGCGTTATTTGAGGTGAGCATCTAAATGTGAAATTATTTGTTATAATTATCCCTTTTTATCTGTGTTGGATGTGGTGAGGAAAGGGAAATAGGAAAAGATGTTCTCATGTCTCCATGGTCAAAGCTGCCATGCTGTTTAAGATGAATTTCCTCATAGTTTTCTTCCCCGTCCTTCCTCTTTTCTGAATATGTGACCAGAGCAGGAGGGGGAAACATCTTTGTGAAGCATGAGGATTTCAACAAAGATTTAGTTTGAACTTGAGTCTATAATTGATTGTATGTTCATTTTGCTCACACTAACCAGGAGGCTTTCATATCCTTCATTATCAAGGCGTAGCTTTTTGATCTCTCTGCTTTCTATAGATATTTTCATTTGTAAAAGAATAAATCGTGGGAAATGTTTTTATTCTGAGAAACAGGAACAATATATTGTTTTGTCACTAAAAGGCTGTGAAGCCTTTGTTGGAACAAAACAGCCTAACAGGCACTAAATGATGCATTTTAATTTTGTCATCTAATTAAAGTTTTGCTTACTTCTCAATTAAATGAGTGCATACATTCATTTTAATTAAATATATGCCTTTCTTTATATTTGAATGAATGTGAACAGCCTTATTTTTAAGTAGATAGGTACATGTGAGCATACAAATAATTTGTGTGTTTGCATAATGTGCGTCATTGCTTAGAAAAGGAACTGGATCAAATATTTTAACTTTATTTATAAGAAAGTTTTACTGAGTGTGCATTGGCAGGTTCCCATCAATGCCAAAGGAGCTGGGACAGTGCAAACTTTAACCTACTTAATTTAAAATATATTTGGTCTGTCACATATCTGGCATCAAATTATAAACCAAGTTCTTCTCACCTCATAACTTCTTTAGTTGATTCTTTCTCCATATCTTTTAATCCTATAGTGGTAAAGTGATTTAGCAAAGGCTGCATCTGTTTTCTCTTGTTACCTGATAACTTCTTAATGAGTACTAACAGCTTATGTGAGAGCAAGGTCGTTAGCTCTAATGGATGGAGGGGACAGCTGATATGGCATGGGAAAGGTTAAAGATTACCAGGGAAGTTTTTGCAAATATACACATAGCACAAAGAAGTAAGTGCAGTAATGGTTTCACACTGATATTTCTGAGCTAATGGCCTCGGCCACATCTCTGTACACCTATTACTGCTCCCTAGTCCTGCAGTCACCCTCTAACACGGAACAGTAATTCATCCTGCTAGATAAGCATGGTAATTGTTTTTCTAGAGAGCTGTACATTTATACTTGGCACTTCATCCAATTTCTCTAGTTACAATATTAAAGATATTTTCTAAAGCAGGTCAGTTGTGATTCTTGGGTCTTTTAACTTGTGTAGGTATTTTGCCTTATATATGCTTCTATACTGATGGCTCTTTCCTGCTCTATAAACCACCAGTGCGTTTTATATGATTTTCACTATTGGGCAGCAAACTGCCTTGTCAGTTTTTGTGAGGGCAGTGTCTGTTGAAATGCACTCTTGTGATGGGTTGGGGCTGGTTTAGGTCGATTGTTCTCTGTGTTGGGTTCTGTTTTCCAGTCATCTGAATTTGCCGCTGTTAAAACTTGTTTCATTCTCACTCGTCGTATTGTGAGTATAAAAAGAAATAATAAGAAACAAATGGCAGGATATTACTAAAGACTTTAAACCCCAAAGACATTCCTATGATAAAGGCATGGCTCGATTTTAAGTGGTAGTCTCTCCATTAGCATTAATGGGGTAAGTCCATCAGCTGAGGCATCTCAGAGGTTAATCAGGCTTCCTGGCTGGGCAATGCCATCAATACAGTGTGGCGCCTAATTCTGTTGGCCCTTCAGAGGTTTTCCTGACAACACACTAACAGACTTTGTGTAAGTCATTTCCTATGAATTATTAAAACAAACGTTTGGCTGCTAATTGATGAACACTAATGTGTTTTCTAATCACTGCAGTTTGAGATTTTAGCACTAAACAAAGCAGTTGCAATTGATTTGTGGCTGCTTCTTGGTTTCAGCCTGTGATCTGTACAATTTTTTTTTTCCCCCTTTTCAATTTAGCAGGCAGCTTAGCTTGTCTTTTTAGTTAAGAATTGGCTTGTTATAGTGTCATTCCATTCTGATCTCTATTGCTATTTCTTATTTATATTGCATAATAAATCTGCCCAATTCTTTATAGGCAAATAAGGCACAGTCCTTGATTCAAGGAGAAAATATTTAAAGTACTTCGCGTTGTTCTTTCTTAAAGATGTATCTCTCCTACTGTGTGTACTCTCCCTCTTTCTCCACATAAAACAGTATAAAGACAATCTTCAATATCTTTAGATGATAAAAGCTGGTGCAGTGAATGTTTTCAAACCCACGTCAGACTATGGAAAGTCAAATTATTTGTGATAGGATGTGTGGGTTTGAGACCCATGTTCAGCTTTAATGCAAAAGGCATAATTGCTGAGAAGCAAATGAATGTGTCTGTTGTGTCTATTAAAGGCCAAACTCTCGTCTCTTGCACTTGTGCAGAAAACACAACTATTTCAGCATCAACCATTAGGGGCTAGAAGGATTTCTCTGTGCAATACTGCTCTCCACACACCCCCATCTTGGCTTCATCATTTGATTCTTCCAACTATCCGTGCTCTGGGCCTCTTGGAATGAGTAAATAAAGTTAAAAAACTGTAACATTTAAACATGAAATATTTTTTCCCCAGAATGTTCTGAAAGCATTTAATTCCAAAATAAAGGTGACTACTTCAAGCTGATAAGATACTAATTATTTTTCAAGCTACTTTAGTTACATCCAGCCTTTTGCAGCTTTACATCACTTATAAAAGCATTTGTTGTGTGTGCTTCTGGAGTGCACAATCTAGCTACATTCGTTCTGTTGAGAAAAAATTCATGATAGAGCTACAAAACAGCCCCTAAACATTATTTATTGGTTCTCTTTCTTTTTATAGACGATAAAGACTGGACTTACAATGGTTGGGAAAGTGGTTACGCAGCTGACGGGGACGCTGCCTTCGGGAGCCACTGAGGAAGAGATTTTAGCTCATAGCAACATTCGCCGGAGCCCTTTGGTGCCTGGAATCATCACCATCATTGACACGGAGACAGTTGCAGAGGGGCAGGTAATCCAGGTTGCACAGAAACAGAACGTGCACTCCTTTTCACAAGAATCTCAGGAAAATCTATTTTATGCTTTTGGAAATGAAAAATAGATTGGATTTCTGCTAGGTCAAAAACTTCTACAAGCACATGCAGCTGTGATCAAGTCTTATTTGGGGCTGAACTGAAGCCAATATATATATTGTCCTTAGAACATATTTATGTGACGCTTTGACAACATCAAGTGTGAAGTGTCACATTTTGTCTCTCTAACACGTGTTCATAATTGACATTGATTTATGCTGATCACTTGAAATGTGTATGTAGTCTGATTATATTTATTAATATATAATGTGGCTGGCAAAGGTGATTGTCTGGAAATAGGAGGAATTGTTGAATTCCAGATTTAAAAACACGATGAGTGAAGTTGGATATCAAGTATAAAAGCTTATAATATTGCCTCCATTTCAAAACTGAAATGTAATCAAGCATGATGCTGTTTTGTGAGGCATATAGACTGGCTTACTACTAACATACAGTACAGTGCATAAGGCAAAGTCATTTATTGAAAAATCCATACCATTATAACACAAATTATCCTATAACTATTTTCTAAGCTATTATTTTCCTAATATTCACAATTATTGAATTTTAAAAAGAAAAAACAGTTTAGTTTTTCTTGTTTCTCCCATCTTTATGACATTCATTGCAGGTAAGGTAGTAAGATATTAATGATATATCGATAGTCAAGTTGTTTTATTTTCTTACCTGAGTGGAAAACAAAATGTTTTACTTGAAAACAAACCCACCAACCAAAAAACCCTGGCATGCTGTTTGAGCTGTGGTTATTCCTGAGAGTTAGTTTTGGAAGGACTTATGCAATAGTGTTACATTGAAAGGGGATTGCTCATTTAACATTATAGGCCTTTTCTTGCAAAATTTAAATTAAAAGAAAAATGAAATTAAAGAGAAGGAAAAAAAGTAAATTATTTTACTTAACATCTTAAGTCTGTTGACTGTTGTTTGGGTTTTTTTTCCCCTGGGAAAAAAAGGTCTTTTTGGCTCTTTGTATATTGCCAGGAAAAAAAAAAAGAGAGAAGAAAAATTTTGCTTCATAAATTTCTCATGAAGCCTTGTTTAATGTGGTCATTATTTCTGATGGTCACTGTCTGTGCCTTGATTCTTCTGCATAGGCCTAGGGGGAAAAAAAAAAGATATATCTTAGGTTTTTAATTCTTATAATGTATGATTTAGAGGTTTTATGAACTTGTCCTCTGATCCTAACAATAGTAGGGAGCTATGAAGCCTAAAGGGCACTATGGCAAAGTAGTTGTAAAAATAACGCTTGCCTTGTCCAAATACTGCTGCTGTAACATAAATAAGCCATCAGTTCTAGGAAAATAATTTTTGTCTTGAATCTCTAGGGACGGAGGCTCTAAGTTAGATATCCTAATTGTATGTCTTGCATTCATATTTTTGTAAGCTGAAGTTTTAAAATGCTATTAAATTAATAATTTATTTCCAATCTGAGACTTGCTTTCAGAATTAACATTATGGGTTTTTTTTCCAGATAAAATAAAATAGTCTTTCTTTTACATTGCTAGATTTTAGTGGTACAGGAGACTTTGTAACGTTCTTTTCTTACTTAAATGCGCATCTAGCAAAAAGAAAGTTAAATAAAAATAAATATCTTTACTTAGACTGTGTACAAAGTGTAAAGTAAAGAACCTTCTAATGTGAGGAGCATTGTGGGTGCTCCCAGTCCCCACTGGGTTCTCCACTGCCACGGGGAAACGTGAGGTTCTGTGGGCACAGGCTGATTTGGAGGTGGGAGGTTCAGCTTTGGCAGTTGTGTGTCCTGAGGAGCCTGGCAGGAATCCTGCCCTTGTGTGCCTGCAAGGGGTGACCTGCTCCTTCAGCTGGAGTTCTTGTGCTAGCTGGGTAGTCCTGCCTGGTTTTTACAGCATCATTGAGTGAAGCTTCAGCTCAGGAAAGCATTTTAGCAAGTATGACCTTTAAAGGAAGTGAGTTATCTCACCAAACTGAATCGATTGCTCCTGTGCTTCAGCGCAAACTCGTGGTTCAGCGTCGTGCTGATTTGGCACCTGGGTGGCAGAGGGACTTTGCATGGTTGAGTCTCCGTTTTCTTGATGCTGTGTGGCAGCACATAACTTGATTTTTCTCAAGTTATTGCTTTATCATCCCAGTTTTCCAGGTCTGTGTGGGTGCAAAGAAACACTCAGTGGCATTCCTGCATCCTCCCGTGCTGAAGGTGCTGGCTTTGGAGTATTTCCTTTCTGCTGGATGGGGATGCTGCTGGGGGGCTCTTCCTGAATTGTCTGGGAAACCACACGAATTAGTAATGCCTACCAAAGGTTTTCTGGACTGAATTAACAGTTTGAAAGCCTTGCATCCCTTCCATCAGAGATTTGTCCAGCAGCTCTATAAATATATTTGTGCGTACATGCCTGGTTTTCAGAGCGGGTCAGTCTCAGTGTAAACAAGGGGAATTTCAGAAGCAGAAATGAATTATTTTCTTGTCATCAGCAGACTCCTAATGTAACAGGAATACCTCACCTCCTTCACATCAGTAAAGATTTCTATCTACCTGCGCAGCCTAACTCAGAACTTAGGGGCTGCAATGAAAACAATTTCCAAGTAATAAAATAAATCGTTAAGATAACGTATTGTAAAAAAAGGAAAAAAATCTGTTTTAAGAACAGAAAGAAAATGGAAGATGATGATAGGAAATTTAAGGCAAGCAAGCATGTCCATTTGAAGAAGAAATAAGCACTTTTTTCATGGGAGAACAGGGGGGTTTTTGAAAATATATACAAAAACACTTGCAAAGTGATGATGCGTGTGCTTGTCCATTTACTTTGAGCATCACAACACAGGTTTTAAGATGAAGCAATCTCCTCCATGCACATGCATGAACATACAGATTTATTTGCTAGTAGAAGGATTAAGGAACATGTTTTGGACATAAGCCAAAAGGACTAACTACAGCTTTAATTTTTCACTAATATTTTATTATATTTGCCATTTCAAAGATATAAAGAAGATGAGATGGAACTTGTTGCATTTTATGCAGTGTACTGTGCTACCATGGCAGAGGTTGAAACGCCAGCTTACCACTGAAAAATATACACTGAAAACCCAAAGAAATCTTCTGATGTAATCTTTCAGGATTAAATCTGTAGGGAAAATATTATTAATAAACCTTATGAATGTAGCCATTGTAGGAAAGTCTCATAGGCAGCAGTTGTTTATAAGATAGCTCCTACTTTCCAAATTGGTGGTACTTTAAGAAAATTTGAATTTTGAAGTAATTAACTATATGCAAAGGAATGTGGAATTATTGAAGTTGGCTGTCATGATATATTTGTAAAGGGAGTAAAAATAATTATCGAGATGCCCAAGTAACTTTGTGGTAAACCAAAATATGTTAACAAGGCTGCGTGCTTGTTTAAACTTCCTTCTAATGAAGTGTTAGCAAACTTTTCAGTTAGATGGAACGACTATTTATTTGAATCTGTTAATTAGTTGAAATGGATAAAACGAAAGCTGTACAGATGTCCTCTTCTTCAGTAATTGGAATTAAATGTGTAAGAGTTTAGTGGCTTCAGTTTTAAAGAAAAATTATTTTCTTTTGACCTTTGTTTCTGTATTCTTAATTAATTCATCAGCTCGGCCACCCACGTGTAGTCTGCAATAATGACCTTTCTCAAAAGTCGCCAGTTTTGTGACTGAATGTAAATCTGTTAAACATCTAACATTTAGTTGACAGAGAAATATGTGGTCATTTAAAAATCCAAAACTTGATTCTTGGTGCTGTTGCTCGAGTGGTGTGATTGATGAGATATCATCGTGCTGCTTTCACAGATCATCCAGAACACGTGAAAATATTTGAGGAAATATTTAAAAAATAACTTACCAAAACAAGATAACATGTTGATCTTTTTGTGTTTCGAAATGCGATTGGTGCTTTTTGCTGTTCCCTATTAACTTTTTATTGCATTAAAGAGGAATTTTCAGAAAAAAACTGCAGACTGCTGCACTTTCAAAAGTTCATTTTCATTTGCTGAGAAGTTGATAACAATTGAAGCAAATAAAGATGCTTATCGGGAGCAAGAATTGTTGTGAAACTTCGGTCTAAAGCGAAAAGAAGCTCAAAGAATAAAGTGTATTCAATAATAAAACTTTAAGTACATACATAATTCCACTGGTCATTAACACCAGTGCTTTTATTAATAAGAACAGCTTTCACAAAGGCTAATTCAATGTTCCAACGCTCGTATATTTAGCATCAGTTTTCTTCACTCTTTATATCTACGAATATTACAGAAGAATTCTTTTTATATATAAATATAAAAAGAGCAACAGGATTCCCTCAGAGCATAATACTGTCTGCCTTACTTTTATTAAAGGAGATCTGTTTTTTGTCAAGAAGACATTTTTGTCTCAGATAAATGGTTCAGGCTGAGCACAAGGCTGTTTTGAGTTTATGCTGGATTCTATTAAAAGGAGTGCAGTAGTTAATGCCACAGATTTATCACTTTTAGCCCTTTTCCACTGATGTTTGACCTCAGCTATAAGTTGGGGGAGGCTGACTGGGGGGGTCAGTGGAGGGGGGTGGGTTTTCTGCATGCGGACTGGAGCGGACACTGCCCTAACTTCAGCTCTTTAAATCAGTTGAGATCTTAATAAGGATACGTGCAAAGATCTTTTATTATATAATATTCATATTTATAAATATTGCCAAGCATTTGTTTTTATGATGATGGGATTATTCTTTCTTAATTTTATTAAGAGTAGGACCTGCTTGATTAGATTTGTGTCCATTTTTATTTGTGTTACTTTCATGTTTTATTTAAAAACATGTCTCCACTGGGATAAGTGGTGTAATTTGCCTTTAAAGATTAAAATAATTGAAGTCATAATTACTAGTGGCTTCTGTTCAGCAGTATGGAAAATACAACAAATGAAGAAAAATATGGCATGGGAGGAAAAAAAGCTTTGACTTGAGCTATCTCTTGCCCTCAAAGCAAACGCTGTTTTGTGATAGTAAATGTAATGCTCCCTTAGGTGTGTTGTCTGTTTCTCTTTTCGAGTGTGATAAAGAGGACTTGAGTCATCGTTGATCAACTCCAGTGTTCTGATGAACTTTAATAGAGCTGGCTGGAGAGAGCTGCAGCCTTGGCTCAGCAGGGCCAGCTGGGGCTGTTGGCTGAGCAGCTGTTCTGAAAATCGTGATAAGATTCTCTTTGGGCATCAGAAATGGGCTGAGTGCAGATTTCCAAGGGCCTTGTGGTAGAAGAGCCTCAGTGTGTGTTTCTTGCCGGTTGGTTTTCCTTAAAATGGTGTTTCTGTTTGTAATGATGGGGACCTCTGTGAGGAAGGTACTCGAGCATCCTCAGGAACCTCAGTGACTATGCAATTATAAGAGCAATGCTAAGATTTATGAACCTTTCTCAATGAGAGACTTTGTAAGGTCTTTTACTCTTAATAGTAGAGTGGTTAGAGGCCACTACCTTGGAGAAGGAAGCCCATGTGGGATGAAAAAACTTGCAGGCTCAGGATTCCTGTGGGCTTTGCATGCCCTGTGCCTCGGGAAGCCGAATGAGCTGCTTCCTTCAAGCTTTTTGACAGCACTTGCATGCGTTATTAGGCAATTTATTTTGACTTCCAAGAAAAATTTCCAGCTCTTTCCAGTGGTAAGAAACCATAAACTGACCAGAAGGAACCAGTTGTACAGTGTTGGTATTGATTTAATGTGCCATTTGTTGGCCTCTGGACATGGTTCTCTCCAGCACCTTTGCAGATAGCGTCTTCCACATCACCCTTCGCAAGAAGTGGTTTCTAAAAGTTGTGCAGCTTGCGTGGCATAGACCTTCAATAACTCTTCATGACTGCACAGCTCCACTCTTCATCCTTGTCCCCATGAAATGTGTGCTATTTGATCTGTCCAAATGTCTATAAACCCTGTTGTACTGCGGCAGTTATATCCATTTAAAGACCTCTAATACAGAAAATAATGTATTGCAGTGTAAAGAATCTTGTGTTATATTAGCATAATTTTCTCTTTTTTATGTTATATACAATGGCGAAAATTATACTGTGATTTTAGAGCTATCTAAGCTCTAAATTGGCAAGTGAACCAGACTTTTGTTTTGTGGCAGGTTTTGGAAGGAACATTTCCAAAGAGGCTCTTCCATAGTTGATGATACAGTGAAGTCAACTGCTGTAATTGCTTTGATTTTAAAGCATGGAATCAGTTAGCATAGCCTACAAATAATAGATTTGGGCTTTATAGTATTCTCAAATTGCTATGTCTGAGGTGTTGCACAGTTTTTAGTGTTGTGAAATTTTTTGCTTTGTATCTTATTTCCAGAGGAGAAGTATTTAAAAGTTGCCTTGCCATACAGAGTGTTCCTTGTCTGTTGCATGGGGGTTTATGTTCCAGGGATGGTAACAGTGGTGCGTTTATCACTAGCTTTAAAAAACAAACAAAAATCCCTAAACAAAACAAAACAAACAAAACCCTCACCAAAACCCATGCTGAATTATTCCAGTTTATAGTCTGGAGAAGATGATGCATGTGAAATATGCCGTAGAGCTGCTATTAGCAATGATTTAGATACTGTTGATACCTACACGTTTCTAGATTAAATATTTTTGTTTAACAGACTGGATTTTTAAAAGCCCATTTCTTTTGTAAAGCTGGTTTATGATGTTACTTTATCATTATCGTGTATCTTTAATTACAGCAAAATGTTTAGGATAAGACCACGTTACCTAAAAGGGGAAGCTGTGAAAAGATGATGTATAGGAGTTATTTAGTGCCGTTTATATAGGCTGAGAAAAGAACAGTGTTTCTTTGAAAAGCTCTTAGGAAGATCTCCAGACCCTTTGGTTAGTGGTTCTGGAATAAGCACGAAATGCTGACAACGGAAAGCAAAACCATAATTGTGCTGATGTGACAGTGCCAAGTAATTGGAACGTTTAAAGTCAGGCAGGCACAGGCCTCTTCGTCCATATTACGTGACTTCTTTAAACATTTAAAGATGATTTCTCTTTTTGAAGCATAAAAATATCTTCAAATTATTCTGATATCTGTTAGGAATAGGAAGTATTAAAACCCTTTCAGATTATTTTGGAAGCAGCAGACAAATTATTCTGAACTTGAAATGGGAAATTTTGCACTATCTTATTAAGAAGGTGGCTTTT
The DNA here is from genome assembly GCA_013401335.1 of Brachypteracias leptosomus. Classification (NCBI taxonomy): domain Eukaryota; kingdom Metazoa; phylum Chordata; class Aves; order Coraciiformes; family Brachypteraciidae; genus Brachypteracias; species Brachypteracias leptosomus. The sequence continues at coordinate 1,211,465 of VYZX01012191.1, forward strand.
TGCTGACCACAGAAACCCTTTTATTAGGTCCTTTTCTGACAGATCTTTCCAATTGTTTTACTTAATTTAGTCTCTAACATGATATAACCAAGGAATAAAATACTTTAACAGCTCTTGCGTATATTTAGTCCACGCATCTTTTGGTTCTCTTCTATGAATCTAAGAATATCTCTTCCTTTTCTTACAATTAGACATTGGTAATAGTGTGTCCTTCTGGAGGTCCTTTTGTCTTCTGTCTGTCTTCCCAGTCAGCTTTAGTTTTGACTGGTCCAAGTAGTTTTGTCAACTTCAAACAGCCTTTTGTTTAAAAAGCCAAAGGCTCATCCTTTGTCCCTTTCTCCAGAAGACGTTGTGCAACACGGATTTCAATCCAGATATTTCCTTTTCCACTTAATTTCCCTCCATTCTGAAAGCCCTCTTACCTTTTAATTGCTTTCTTATTCACAAGATGATACTTTACAACAGTGTAATTTTTTTTTTCTATTAACAACCTTTGAAACACTGTGATTTCATGTCCATTGAGGCAGTTTCAAGGTGGAGAAAGTTCTTGTTAGCTGCATATTTCTCAATGCAGCTGTGCTTTTGTCCATACTCCCAGTCCTTAGCATTTCTTGTGTTATTTGGAAATCCAGATACCTCAAGTCATCACCACTCACTTAGAGGATGCAAACTGCACTGTTCCTGCAGCTGGTGGAAAGCAAACCCACTTTCTTGGGCTGGGTTTTTGGTCCATTTGTCCACTCGTTTGCAATGTTATATTTTGAATCCTCTCAAAGAAAATACTGATTAATGTAATGGATAAATATTCCCTTTTCTTTGAGAAAACTCCATGCTGCCTCTGGTTTTTCCTTCTATTGCATGATTTTTGTTATTGCTTAGAGAAAATCATGTGTTGCTTGCAGTTAAAGAACTGTGTGCACTCTATGGTATAATCGTACCAATCCTCCCTACATGAGTCCTCCTGAGTGTGGTGGAATGAGAGGTCCACAGGAGACCTGAATCGAGCAGAACTTTTCTCATAAATTTGAGTAATAGACCCTCTTGATTATAGACACAGAGCAAGGTCACAGCCCCTGTTTCAGCCAGCAGGACCCTGACATGGAGTTTCCTGGTGCACTCTGTACAGACTGCTTTTGTAATAAGCTTCTATGCAGCCATTAATACTTTATGTAACAAAACAGTAATATTTTTCCATTTTTGTCTTATTTGAATAGGGTAGATCGATAGAGAATCCAGGTATAAAGTGTGTAATACTTTCTAGTGTGTAGGAGGTTGGTTGAGCATCTCTCAGGTTGCTTTATCTGAAAAAATTACTGAAGATTGTTTGTGTTTAGTTCACATGCAGTTATACTTCTAATTCATACCACTGTGTGTATCTTACAAGAGAATTCCTGTGTGAGTTTTTCTCTTAGGTGTATTCTCACTTCCTGACCTTCCTTTGTCTCTATTAATACTATGCAGGTACTTGTCAGTGAGGACTCTGACAGCGATGGCATCGTGGCCCACTTCCCTGCTCATGAGAAGCCTATTTGCTGCATGGCTTTTAACCCCAGTGGTAAGTTATTTTACTGCTTTAAGGTGATAGTTGTAAACAAGATGAAGACAGTAAAATATTATGGGTGTGTGCTCCATTGCTTTGGAGGAATTGCAAATACTAATCCAATACATGCAGATACCTGCTCACTGCTACTGGGACTTTTGACCCGAGTGTTGCATGTGTCATACACTGGTTAATTTGTCTTTTCTGGAAATGTCAAGCTGAAGCAACTGTTGTGCTGTGGTGTATGTGAGAAGATTCAGTTCACCATGTCCAATGTAGCAGAGTTACTAAGGAATTCCTTTCTGTTGGGTATCCTGCCAGTCAGGTATCCAGATGTTCTGGTATCCAGAGTTGTCAGCACATGTATTAGATTGTACTCCTCCATAAATAGCATGCACTGTTTCACTGGCACTGGTTTTCAAAATAACTCCCACTGCTGTTCTGTGTTTTGTTGATGAAGAGTTTGTGATTCTACCCTCTCTTCTGAGTAAAATCACTATAATCTGAAAATACTCTTAAAAAACTCCTCTGAAGTACCTATTTCTCTCTTTCCTCTTTGTAAATGAACAATGACTGCGGGCAGCAGAGATAACTACAAGTCTTGTCTGTTAATAAATCTTATGAATTTGTCAATTAATGTGTTTACTACTTTACCTATAGGGGGGGGGGGGAAAAGTGTTTGGTTGATTGTGGAAGCAGTGGGTGAAATGGCCAGTGAATTGACAGCTTCCACTTGCCCAGATTAGCAGTTTCTCGACAGTAGCAAATGCCTGAAGATCTTAAGGATGAAGACACATTTCAAAGAATAAAACTAAATGTCTGTCATTTGTTTTCACTTTACTGACCAGTTGGTCTTATTCTGACATCCCATCTGTTATGTCAGAACTCTTTAATAGTGCTGTGCAGTTCACAGCGTTTTCACTGTGGGTTTTTGACATGAAAAACTGTATTCTCATCTGGCTGTTTTTTCTTCTGATACTTAAGAGGATTTTTTTTTTTGTGGAACTCTGTGCATTTAACTCAGAATCAACCGTGCCAATTCCAGGACAGTAATAGTTTCACTTTGTACTGTAGTAGAAAGATAATACCTAGAGTTGAGCAATGTTAATTAAGTGAAGGAAATAGAGCTGCTTAAATTAAAATGCTTTCTAGATACTAATTAAATGCCTCCTTAAGACAATTTTTATGATTGTATAAATTTAAGGGAAATAATGTTTATGCAAAAGAAAAGTAATTTGTTACTTTTTAAATTGAAGGATATACTTGCATATTATTGGATTCCTTGTATTATAATCTAGTTCCTTTGCTTTGCTCAGGTACTAAAATGACAATCCTTGCATATGACCAAGCAAACCTTTGCCCTAGATCTGATGGTGCAATAAGAGACTCCAGGGCAGATTTTTGTTTGAAGCCGGTATTGGAACATCATCTGAATCCATTGTACAGTGATATATTGCCAATCAAGCTGATTTTGTTACGGAGCAGAGCAAAACAAGAGATGCCTTTTGATACTGGCCTCATCTATTGGCTTGTTGTAGTGAAAACCCACTTTTACTCCTCATTTCAAGCAGTGTCTGAGATGCTGCACTAGAATATGGCAGCTCCACACTTCTGCTGAAAAGGCAAACGGAGAACACTGAGCTGTTTCAGTGAACTGTTTTACTCTCTCTGTACTCTGATCAAATAGCTTAATTTCATCTTGTCTCATCCCAAGGGCCCATGAGCTTCACAGTTATTTCAGGTCTGTAAAAACTTACGCAATCGTGTCTGAAATAAAAACACCCCAAAGCCTAAAACCAAAGCCACCACTGACACTGGAAACCACTAAAAGTCAATGGATGTGGAAGATAGGAATACATGAGTTTTGTGTAGTACACCAGTAGAACAACGCCACAGCCACTTTAAGCTTTATTTGAAAGGTATCAGTTGCCAGTAGGATACATTCTGGGGGGGGTTCTGCCATTTATATTTTCATACCAAACAAGGAGCTTGCTATGGGTAAGTTAAATGTGATAAAATAGTAGTACAGAATTTATGGGTATTGTGAGAATAGCTCCTGGGAAGGGGTAAATATTGCTTCATTGTAGGATTGTCCTAAAGCACTCCAATGGGAAGGAAAGTGTCTCAATAATGTCAGTAAATGGCAAACATTTTTCTCTAATCTTGCTTTCTGAAACCATGAAAAAATTCTTTACTGTAATTTTGTCCAAAATATGTGAAGTTATTATGGGTCTGCTTGAAAGTCTGTTGCAAACAATGGCAAGACTCTTGCTGATGGGGAGGGTGTCTTTTTGTTGTTGTTTTTTGTTTTACTTTGGTTTTGAGGCTTTGGGGTTGTTTTTTTTCTTGCCAGCAAGGTAAATACTCAGTGAGGAGTTTGGAGCTGGGTTAGCTGCTGAGGAGAGCTTGCTCTGCTCCCTGCCTTTGGCTGTTGCTGCAAAATGGTGAAAGATCAAGCAGGGGTGTTTCTGCACAGCTTTTCGTTGTGCTGTGGAGACATTTCTATAGTGACCTTTGCTGGCATTAGATCTACCTTTTGTTTAAATTCAAGGCAAATCTATTGAATTTTTTTTCTTTCCTGTTTTTGAAGTATTCGAAGAAAGAAGAAACTTGGCATACAGCTTCTTTTGTATTAGATCTAGGGCTGCTCTGGAAATCTGGTTGAATAATAAAATAACAAACGTGAAAAATAATTTCTGAGTATACTTAGGGGGCACCATAGGTTTGGGGTTTTTTTAACGCTACCTAGCCTGTCCCTGTATGCCTCTTCCAGACCCTTATGTTAATAAAAGTTTCTGAGTCAGTTGATCTTAGGGAGACTGTAAAAGTCTCAGTCTAAGACATACAGCAAATCATATTTAACATTAGAAAGAAAAAAATACCATAAAGTAGAAAAACTGCAGTTCCTGGTAGTTTAGGTTTTCTCTGTGTTTTTCCTGTGTGCATCAAATTTTAGCTTCCCAAAGCAGTTGTGCTGGTTTACTATGGGGAGGGGGTTGCTGGTTTTGGGGGGATGTGTGGAGCAGAGCAAAGGGGAGGGGAGCATTTTGTACTGCAGCTGAAAATTTGTGGCCAGGCATCTCATCCACAAAATCCCTTAGTCCTGTGGAATTTCTAAAAGCCAGCTCCCTGCATATATTGTTATTGCCTCTCTGCTTAGCATTTTTCATTTTAATAGGTAAGATATGTAGTAGTTCAATAAAAGTGAAAAAGAACGGGTCCTCTGCTGCCATTTGTTGCTGATTGAATCTTTGGGAATCAGGCATGAAACACTAACTGGGTCCTTATTCTAATGTAAAACTAGAAATTATGATATATATGAGCCTTCTTAATCCCTTCTCTTTGCCAGTGGTGTTGTCAGCTTTGGTGGCAGCCTTTCTTCTGGCCAGTGGGCTCTCTTCCTACATTACATTCTTGTTCTGGTTTTGGAAGTGTGCTTAATAAATCCAATTCCAAGTTTCAAGTTCAGGTCACTTGGCACTGCTACTTATTTTCTTTTTTAATTGCTTGAATATAAGTATTTAATGTCTCATTTTCTTCCATAGGAAACTGGCACAGTTTTTTTTCTATACACTTTATTATATGTCCAAAATCCTGATTTATTTCTATAATGCCTTATGTGCCAGTGGCTGCTTTTGTGACTTAACTGAAGATAAGCTCCCTCTTCTGAAGCACTCACATTTTGATTTCTGAACATCCACCCAATATAGAATAAGTTAAATAAATGTTATAGTAATAATTTGGCATTGCCAAGTGCTGTGGAAGAGATGCTGTGTGTTAACAGGAAAAAGGGGGTTGATTTTGCAGTATATTGGTTTAAGTAGTGCATACGCATGGTATGTATTTTTTTTTTACCACAACCCCTTCCCATGAAGTGACACTTGTACCACGGTATGTGGCAAGGATGCTCGTGTGTAAGAGGAAGGAGCAGTGGGGCTCGGGGACAGGTGATGACCAGAAATGGGCTCCTGCCAGGAGAATTCCTGCAGCTTGGACGTGGCCAACAAGCCGAATGAATCCTGCAGGGAGCTGTGGCTGACAGACCAGAGGCTGGGCTCTGTGGGTTTGCAGCTTCTTTTGGATGGCACTCACTGGATGTCTTTTGATTATAGCACTGTTTTGTAGCCGATTGGGAGAATAAGAATGTTCCTACAACCTCATCAGGAAGGATCCATGTGAAGGTCACATCTCTGAGACATCAGAGACCGTTGTGAGGGCAGTGAGAATATTTAGCGCATATTTGACCAGGCAGCTGAAGGTCTGTGCAGAGCACCAAGTCCACTCCTTCATTTCTGAACAAAGGCAGGCGGCTCCTAACTTTTAGAAAGACTTTAAGCCTTTTATTAAAACTTTTCAAGATGATAATAAATAATAGAAGGAAGTGAAGTAATATTAATAGACTGGGGACTGTATTAATGTACCTCTGGCACGTGTACCGATGTAGTGGAAACAAGAGGCTTATGCTTACAAAGGGACTCTAAGAACAGTTACTTTAATTCGCTTATTAAATGAAAATCACATTAAGCTTTTGTGTGGATACTTTTACTTAGCGTTAACATCGACTTGATTTATTTTAGCTTGAATTTTCAGTTTTGGATTAATTGAAGGCCAGCTTACTGTGGGCAGAGTATCCAGACAAAAATTTAATGCTTTTTACTTATCCACATTAGGTAATTTAGAGGAACTTTTCAGCCTGTGTCTATGTAGACATGCCCCCAAACCTACAAATCATATTTTTCCTGGTTATATTTTATTTCTGAAAAAAATCTTGATATCAGGGGTCCAGGAATAAGGCCTGTCTTTATAGGATTACAGTTAATACACCTTGGCCACACAAATAATCTAGTGTGTTAGATTAGTTGCAGATAATTAGTTGATAAGTTGCAGATAATTAGTTAATTAGTTGCAGCTCATGTCACCTGCATGATTTCCCTTTTTTGATGAGCACGTGTGCTCTGTTGCTCTGGTCTACAGGATAACACAGCCACCCACCATTTCTTGGAATGGTGATTTGGCCTTTCCATGCCATAAATGTAAGATATTTAGAAATGTCTGCTATGTACAACCAGTAAGTTTTCTGTTATATAATGTAAAACAGCAGTGTTGACACTAAAGTATTAATTTATTATGGTTGAGTTTTTACCATAATTAAAATGGAGCCAGGATAAAAAAATTTGGTAAATATTTTCTCCATTATTAAGAAGTTTTTCTGTCAATGCAACATTATCCAGAATTTGCAATTAGGAGGCTTTAAACTTTTATATGTATATAATATTTATATTATATATATATTCATATACTTAAACTCAGGTACAAACCATTTGCAGAACATTATAGTCATTATAGCATCACAGAAGAATCCTGTCTGCTACAAAATGTAAATCGACAAGAGCTTATTAAATAAACTCTGAATAAAGGTGCCCTGCACTGAATTTGGGAAGTTCACCAAAGGAAGGAATACACCATAAGGGGTTATTTAAATTACGATGTTTACAGAAAAGCCTCCAAGCTTTTAACGTGTTGATGATAGTCTGCCAGGAACTGTACGTGAACACAGGGTCTGAAATGGGGAGAGGAAATGGGGAGAGGGAAGGGAAAGGCTTAAATGGTACCAATTAGACTCAGTTGCTCCATGGTAAACTGGATTAGTCTAAACTAGAGAGTGTCTAGACTGGAGACTGAAGGAACCATACAAATATCCTCGTTTTTCATTATGTTGTGTTATTAGACACTGTGATTTAGAAAGGAGGAAAAAACCTCACCAATTCTGATGTCAGCCGTAGTCTATTAAAACTAATTCGCTTTGTTCCCTCTTCCATGGCAGACATGGAGATGATTGCTGTTGTTAAAGGCAATAAATACGCTGGGCTGCACAGAGCTCTGCATTTACAGCAGTAAATGTCTCTGCACGGCTTCATTCAAAGGGGTTGCTTTATTGCAAGTCCTTTTAATATTGGTCCAAAGTCAGTCACTGGTTTACTTTCATGTAAGGTCTTGAGACTCGAGCAGAGTTTTGGATGCAAATACCCTGAATTGAGATGTGCTCAGAGTTAAGAGCTACGTGTGATTTGGGAGGCACCAGCTCTGCTTCCTTTTTTTTTCTTTTTTTTTCCTTTTTTTTTTTCTCTAAGAGAGTATGATATTTGGAAGTTGGATTTTGATGTGTTGAAAAGAAATAATTATTGATTTTTATTTTTATTTTTCCAATTAAAATATGCCCCCCACACCTAAAGGAAACAAAGTATTTAGTTTTGGTGGGCTGTGAGGGGTTGTTTCTTACCTTTTCACATACCAAGCCTGAAAACTGAGAAGAGGAGAATATTACATATTTGAAAAACACACCAATGTCAGCTATATTTTTTTGCAAAATATATTTGTCTGCATTTTCCTCTATACTTAAGAAATATATTCCAAAATAAACTGGAAATTCTGTCTTTCTTAATAACCTGATTTGTAACCATCTGATTCTTTATTTGTATCTACAGTTGTAAAAGGATGTGGCCTCTTTTTCCCTTTTTTTTTTTTTAAATGGATTTCTTTCAGCTATGTTCAGGTTCCTGATTCTCTATCTAATTAATATTTAATCCTGTGCATTCTGGAAAGGTATTTTCCTTGATAGTTACAAAGACATAGTAAAAAAAAATAATGCTTTTGTTTTTAAAGCTGTATAAGCTTTGGGAAGTCCATAGAACAGCATAAGCTTTATGTTTCACTCTCTGTATCTTGTTCTTCCGTGTGATTTTCTAACACACTTCTACATGTTTCTAAAACATTAGTCTTTTGGTCACTGGGTATATTTAAATGGGCTCTGGACTGACACACATGCAGGCATGTACTGTGCATACACCAAAAAAAGTGTTCCTCGTGTAAGATTGTGGAGAACTTATACAACTGCTGTCCATTGCTTCTGATGAGAAAGCACCAGCAAATAGTTACCCATTGTTTGCAGAGTGCATCTCAAAGGGAAAGTTAAAAATACAGTAAAATTTACATGATGGAATAACACTGCAAAAAGAACTCCAAAAGCAAATGCTGCTTGGCTGAGGGGCTGGCGTGCGAGCTGTGGTGTATGGCTGCTATTCATAGCAGGGAAATTAAAGGATGCCGTTAAACACAGTTGTGAAACGTCCAGTCCAACAGCTGCATTTAGTTTGTTTTTCAATTTCTCATTGCCTTTCTTGTTTATTAGCTGTGACTCCGAGGTCAGAATTAAAACAAATATTTTAATGGCAGCATTTATGATGTTGGCAGGGAGCGCCGGGGCTGAGCCCCGCGAGCCGGGCCGGGCTCGCGCTGGGTGGCGAGAGGGGGTCCCCTCCGAGGCGACACGGAGCCACCAGTGGGGGGACTTCCTAGAGCAGGAGGTCTGTAAATCACACAGCTGATAACCACCCTGGAATCTGCTTTTCCAGTCCTTTCAGCAAACTGGACGTGCTTAAAGAATCTTCATTTTAGGAGGCCAGAGGGGAGGATCCTTTTATAGATTTTTAACGTGGTGAAAACGAACAGGATTCCTCTCCTCATGGTGACAGATCTAAGGTAGAGAGGCCTTTGTGATCTGTGATAATTAAAACCAACTTCTTGTAAATTATACACATCTATTCATACTATAGAAATTATTTGTACTTTTAAGTGTAGCTTTAGAGTCTATGGGACTGCAGTTTTATTTTAGTAAATTGTCTTTACTTCACCACATTTAAAAACAAATTATAGATGTTTTATTTGTGCTAAAACTTAATATTACTTACTAAATACATTGTTGTCCACACTTGTGCAAGGTCTGTCCAGCCGTAGATAGTACAATAAAAATAAAATCCATAAGGAAGGAAATAAGACCAGTGTTTCAGAAATCACTTCCAGGCAGATAAGTTTTTACCTTATATTTAAAATTTCTATGAGCCAAATTTTATGATAAACTGTAAAATTTGGGTCATAGATATGGTAAATTACTGGGATTTGGAAAGTGGAATAGATCGAGGGTTTAATACAGATTACACGGGGACAGAAGTTACAGAATTTCTTTTCACCTTCCTCCTGATACTAAGACTTTAAATGATGCTGTTAAATGTGACAGGAGACAGTTGGTTCAGCCTTTCAGTCCAGACCAGCTGCTCATCTTGCTTCAGCAAATGTTATCAACAGGCCTGGAAATAGTGAAACCTCCTGGTTTTTAATTCTGTCTATACCTTTATTATGTTTTTCTTAAGGCAAAAATATATCACCTATCGTAGCATCTTTTGTCTGCAAAATGTGGCTCACATGGGACAGAATTTATGAGAAGATTAGCTGAAAAAGGAACTTACTTATGGTATTTGGAGTCAATGTTGTAGCTGACACGTGCATTCTGTTTATTTGGTATGGTTTAGAGTCATAAAATTGGGATTTTCTGGGATTTATAGAAATATGAAGTACAAGGATGAATATTCTTTTTTAGGTTAACTTGAGTTATTGATTGGACTAGATTTGCCACAACAAATAAATGTGTGTTTTACCCAAGTGCTGCCTTTTCCTAGAGATACTAAAGAGAAAAGGAAGTTAAATTGTGTATTGAGTGGAACTAATAAATCACAATTTGTACTTTGTGTTTGAAATTTTGATTGCAATAAAACCAGTGAAAATACTGATGCAATCAAGTTTTTAGATGGAAATAATGTATTTTGAGATTGTAAAACTTCTGTTTCTTTCTTGAGAAAATGCTTTCTAATTGAGGAGATTTTTTTTTTTTTAATCACTGATACCCAGATGTTCTCCAACACTAAAGTTTTCAGCTAAAAAATGTGTGATCACACATAGCTGGTTCTTTTTTCATGTCTAGGACACAGTTTTATAATCAGTTGTAATATTCCAATTAAAATGAAAATTTACTGTATGTCAGAATTATTGGTCATTGCCCAGGTGAATGTGTTTTTTGGGAAGCTTTTTGTATGACCTGTGGATGAGAACTGTGGTTTATAGGTTAAATTTTAGATGGTTGGTGACAGTTTTAAAGAACACTTTAAAGTCATATTCATTTTATTGTCTCTAACATAATTTCATTCTGTGCAATTCACTAGTTAATGGATAGTCTGTTCATTTATCTTGTGCATGGGTCAATAAGTTTTTCTCCTCTCCCTGCAGAGGGGAGGCAGGGCCAGATCCTCTCCAGTTTGTGGACAGGGTGGTTTATATCATTGCTCTCTCTGACACACGTGGTGGGATCCCAGTTGTCACAGTGGTCCCACAACCAAAGGGTGCTGCAGGAGCGTGCTGGGGGTGCAAGTGCTTCCTTCCACCAGGCAACACCAGCCTTTTTTTTCTTTTTTCTTCTTTTTTAACAACACCAACTTCACAAGACAGAAGGGAATTTACAGGCTACTTGTACTTCACACTGCTCTACACCTTGGCACATGCCACAGGAGGGGAATTTCCTCTGAAAACGAGGCAGCAGTGCCTTTTGTTGCCTGCTGCAGTTAGTGTGTGCGGCTCAGTGGTGGGAGCTGTCTCAGGCAGGGTTGTGGTGGAGTCAGTGGTGCTGAGGCAAGAAGAGAATGTGCTTTATAGAACTGTGAAATCTCCACGCTTGCTGGCCGCTGCATTCAGGCGGCGGTTCTGTAAGTGGGTGTCGGGGTGAATAACCTTGGTGTCTGAAGTAAAATCCCCCACCTCCAGTTGAACTTGGGTAGCATTTTTCCAGGCAGGACGCTGTGTTTGTGCCAGGTTGCTGAGATACTTCTCAGCCCTTATAGAAATTTGAGACAGTTAATTTTTGTTCTTAAAGCTGGCACCGTTCCTTACGAGCGCTGCGAGGGGTGCCAGCCCTCCTCTGTGGCCACTAATCCCGTGGCTGCATTGCCTTTGATTTTATGTGTTCTCCTGTGCCGTTGGATTGTGATAGTCTTACACAAGGAAAGAACAATTTCTGGCTTATCCTGAGGAACAGAACCAGGCTATCCTGTGCTGAAGAGAAACTATAGAAATCAGGCCATCACAGGACTAACGTACTTAGCTGTTGTTTTTAACCTGTGCACAGAAGGGTGCTTTGCAAGCTTCACCCTGTTTACTGTGGTGCTTTTTGGTCACAAGGACTGAAGGATGTATATGTGAATAAACAGAAAACAAAACCACCTATTTATGTCATTTTCACAACTTAGAGATGGGTAAAGTGCACAGAAGTTAGTCCTAAACTTGAGATGTACATTAATCCTGAGACTCTTGATATTCTGGCATCAAATCTGATTTTGGAGGATGCCAGGACATCTACATTACCGTTCTGTCCATCCTCAGTGTGATCAGCAGCACTCTGCTGCCTCTGTGGTTCCACTTTCCGTAGAAGCCTCGAGTTGTGCAGACTAATTCAGTGAATCATTTTGGAAGTTAGGCTGAGATGCTGAGGCAAGCGGGATGGGAAATTGTACTTAGATCTTAATTCCTCTTTTCACCTGTGATCGTTGGCAGTGCAGGATCTGAACTGGTGGCCACCTTCTGTTCTCCATACGGGGTTTGGAATGTCTGTCCTACCAAGGGTTTTGCAGGCGGCCGCCCAGGCACTGCGGGCACTGTGGTTATAGCAGTGAATGTGCCTTCTCCTTTCTCTCTTCTGTGGTGCCTTTGGCACAGCCTTTGACATGAATTCCTTCAAAAAGTCATAGTTGCATAGTAACTGTAATAGTACAGGACAGTAACTTATTACAGGACCACAGGACCTCCCAGAAACCTTTTCAGTTTCAGATTTTTACTTCTGCTGCTGAGCTGGGACTGCCCCATTTGGGCTTGGACTGTGGTGCCAGACACTGCTGATGGGCAGCAGGGCTGTCATTTCTTTGTTTTAATCCTCATTACTGGGAGCACAAATACAAACGTATCTGTGACCTGTATTTGTTTTGGGAATCGGGTTAAGAGGACAAGTTCAAAGTGTGTTTCAATCTTACTCACTGCTGTTGCTCTAAGGTTTATGCCTTGTTTCTAAGTTAGGCTGGGAAGGAAAGGATTCACTGCCAAGAACTATATCTACAAAAAATCCAGTAGGTGGCTGTGGGTAGCCAGGAAAGATGAGAATTATCCTGTATTCCAATTTTTTTTAGAGGCTGTACTTCAATTGCCAATAGGTTAAGGCAAATAACTAGACCTACAGCCTCTGAAAAGGACGTTTTGTTACAAAAGCTTAGTGGTGGTCTTCTCTTGGGACAGTATTTTTCAAGAAAATCTTTTCTCTACACATTTTCAGTGTAGCCATAGAATTGTTTGCCAGCTACAGGATTCTCTCAGGGCTTCTTATCATTTTAGAGGGAGCAATAGATGTGATATTTTTCAGTACAAGCCCTTAAAACCAAACTGAAAATACTATAATTAAGTAAAACATTTCTGTAGCTATGTATGCCTTCAATTAAACAGTAGCAGCAACTTTTAAATTGGTGGGATAGGGGAGGTACATTCTAATATACATAAGAAATTACTTACATTTATTGCTTAGAGAAGGGTAAATTCATACATCTACCTTGCAAGTTCAGATGGGATGTGTTTTTGGACCAAGGTAGCCTTTACATAAAGCAGGAAAGATGTAGGATGGAAGAGCTGATCCTTACAGAGTTAAGGGCAAGGTGGTAAGAAAGATTCCAAAGAAATAGGTTTAGAGAGGAAGAAAGGAGTTCTCAGTGTGCAAGGAGTGGGAGACTTTTCAGGCTGTGGTAGTTGCCTGAATGAATGGTGGCATAATTCCAGCAGTGCAAGGGAGAGGGGATGGAAGAGAAGTTTGCAAACAGCGTAGAAAATAAAGAGCAGAAATCAAAGCTGTGGGTGCGACTTCAATCCAGTTTCTCAGAAGAGGACAGGCTGACAAGAAGAATATGTTGGGAATGAACTGTAAGAACTTCAAACTTTCAACATTAGGGATTGAAAGTTAATTTTAGGAAAATTGAAGGATTGAGACACTGTCATTCACTCAAGGTCATGCTGTAACTCAGTGCCAGAGGCAAATACTACATAGGATCCCTGATTCTTAATCCATCGCTGAAACCAGCAAATGACATGTCAAATTCAGTTCACATTTGTACTTTGATTTTTTTTTTTTTTGCTTAATTGCAGTAATTTTAATGTCAAAGAGAGAAACTTTTCAAATGCGATACTCAATTAGCAAATAGCTAAAATAATGGTGCTGTTTTATAAATATCTGGGGTTTTTCTTTTAAATGTGGTAAATAAATGATCTGCTTTCCAGGAGTGTCACTCCTGCCAGCTTGGCAGCTGAGAGCTGTGAAGTGCAACACATCTAAAATTTTAAATAATTACGCTTCCTTGGCTACAAAAGAGCTTTTCCATCCATTAATAACGAGAAAATTAATGTTGGACCAGCAGTAAAACAGATTAAACTGTATACCCCTTTGGATGCCTGACTGCACCTTTAACGGACCTGAAATTCCTCTGATTATTTAAATGTTCTATATTGAAATGTGATGGTGGCCTTGAGTTAATAGTTAAAGAGGTTTAAATTGGAATGTCTCTGCAGAAGTTTTTCCCATTGATCAGAGCAAGTGGGCAGAAAAATACCTTATTTGATTGTTGGGAAGCATTGATAGTGCCCCACAGATTAACAGCAATTTTGTTCTTTCTGGTTTTTCCTACCTAAGGTGTACCTTCAGTCTTTTATTAAACACATAGATTAGTTAACATTTGAAGATATCTTTTATAGTGGCAAGTGCTGTACGAGCTAATTTATTGCAGTAGTGATATGGCTGCAACCAGCACCTCATCTGTGCTTGGACTTTTATAACGACTGCAACTTTCTTCTCAAGTTTGCAAGATTAATCTCATTCTGGAACATCATCTTCCTGGGTGTGTCATCTAGAGTAAAATGAGCTGTAATTAATGAATGACAGAATTATTCTTTGGTTTTTCTCTGTTTATTGTGACTTTCGTTTTTGAACTTGAATTACTGCCTTTGAAGACAAATGTAAAAATTAACATAACGGCGTCATATTCGATGAATTGCAGTTACAAAGATTGTGTCTCTACATCACATATGCTGGGCCAGAAGGTGAGAAATCATTCACGATCTGTTCCTTGCTAGCATTGCTTTCTGGCTTGTCTGAAGGAAGAGTGTCAGCAGGGGGATTTTTTATCAGCGAAAGTGTAAATAAGAGGACTTTACAGAGAGAGGAAAGTCTAGTCTGTTTTAACACAAAGTGTGCTCTGAATGACAGCAAACAAATTGTCTCCTCATTGTGATCAGGCAGGCTGACACCAGTGAGAATGCTCTTTTCATGAAATAATTTCAATACTGTTTTCTCCTATAGTTTTTTATTCCATTCGTGTGCACTCTCCTTTTTTTTTTTTTTTCTTGAATGCTTCCCCACAGGAAACTGATTTTCATTTTATAGAAATACTTGCCTAAGTCTAGAGAATTTCCTACTGAAGGTGAACGACTTTAAGATACACTGAAAATTTAGGGAATTCTTGATCATTTAAATTCTCTATTTAATAACTACTACATTTCAGGTAGCTGTGATTTACATAAATACTGCTTAGAAACAGTCTTAAATCAAACCACTCTTTGTTTTCTCTGCGTTTATCCCTGGAAGCACCTGGTCTAGAATCTGAGAAGAAATGCATCTGAAATCCTGTGATCAGTGCTGTACAGCATCGTGTCATTTGGGTGGAAGAAATGTATTTAAAAGAGGGCCAGTATGGTGGTTCACAGGGCATTAATTCTCCTACTTCGTAAAATTTCAGAATTATGTGATTATCAATAGCTTAAATCCATCCCTGTCTAACTTTTTAGAAAACCTACAGATTCTTTTTTTCCTAATCTAAGCTTTTAACCTATTATCTCCAAAGGAATTTATCCCCAAATCAGGATTTTTTAGGAGTTAGTGGCAGACGTTGTCGGCAGGTTTGACTAGAGCCTGTTTCCTCTTCCGAGATCTGATGTTTGAGGAGGGAAACGTTTCTCTGTCATCATCAAATTGATGTCTTCATGCACCTGCCTGAAATCACATAAATAATTGATTTCCATCTATGTACCACTTATAAACTTCTGTCATTATTACCAAAAATTCTTGCTTTGATAAGAAGCCTTGAGGAGGGTGGGTTTAGGCCTCTGATCTTTTTCAATGTGTCCTGTTCCTGTAATTTTTATAATCTACTATTCCTTGCTTCTAAGAGAAAGGAAATACTGGGATCTTCCTGTCTTTAAGTGTCAAAAATGTATAATTGTCCTAATCTAACATTATCCATGGTTGCTTTCCATGCTACTGCATAAATAATCACAGTTTATTGAAGAATGGTTCTTTAGCCACCTTTTTATGATCATTTTTAATAGGAATTTTAGGCACCTTTTAATAGAAATTTTGCATTTTGTTATAACTTAGCAATCTGCAGATAAACAAGGTGAATTTTAATATAGTGCTGAATAAACTGAAGAAAGATGTGGGCACATTTGTAAACATTGATTTGTTTGGATATCACTATTAATATACTCTAGTTTGATACATGATCAATCTCAATCTATAATCAATTCTAACCTATATAAAATTATTATCAAAGCAGTCATTTGGCACAGCAGGCATTGCTAATGAGTTGTTAACTTCCTTTTGGATTAAAAATGCACAACTGTATAAAAAGGGTGAAATTATTTCTCGTCTTGAAGTTATGGCAGAGGCTCTGCAGACTTCAGGGAGGTCAGAGTTTTACCATCTCTCCGTAGCATGAACTTTATTATTGTTCTAATGAAAAGAGAAAAACACAGTAATGCATTTCAACAGTAGAAATGTTTACTGCGATCTCTGCAACTAACAGACCCTCAGACAGCAACATAAGGGTCGTGGCTGTGGGTTTGTGTCCCTTTTGGAAGAATTACAGGCAGGGCTGAAGGCAAAGGGAGTCTGCTCCCTTTGATCTTTTGCCCTCATTTACTCAGCTGCCCCCAGTACGTCCTTCAGTTTCGGGAGGGAGAAACCCATTCTGATAAAGTTTTAGTATTTATTGGCCATCGGCCGTCGTAGTCAGTGTTTGAAACTGTTTGCTAGCTTTTCAGTATATAAACCATACCGTTGAGCCATCTGTTGGACATGGTGAGTGTCTGACAGTTCCCATACATCCACCCCAACGCCACATACTCAGATTAAATTTATAGTTGTCCCAAGTGTGGTGCAGTGTATGGAGGTCTCCACAATCCAGTCATAGATAATTATTGATTCACAAAATGTTTTATTTTTCTTCTAACTTGATTTTTAACAAGTATTTAATTTTTTTTTTTATGTCTTCATGTACTCGTGTTTAT
Source organism: Brachypteracias leptosomus (assembly GCA_013401335.1). Lineage (NCBI taxonomy): Eukaryota > Metazoa > Chordata > Aves > Coraciiformes > Brachypteraciidae > Brachypteracias > Brachypteracias leptosomus. The sequence goes on from VYZX01012191.1 coordinate 1,228,257, forward strand.
TTTTTGCTGAATTTTGTTGTTAAAAATCAGATTTTATTTAATTAAGTTGTTTTAAGACCAAATTTTGTAACTGTGTCATGTGTTACATGTGGAAGTACACATGGGCTTAGCAGCACTAATATTTGGCTGTATTTTGACTCGCATCGGCCTCAGAGAGGAGTTAAGTGCATATAAATAAAGCTACTGTTCACAGGTCAGGTCATATGTTTCATAAAGCCATGAACCATATAAACTTTGTCACATCTTAAGATATGTACACGGCTGCTTTTGCAAGAGAGCTGGAAATCTATAGGATTTATAGAGTGAGGCTGCAGGAGAGCCGGGCACAGTGCATATGGACCGAATCAGGAGCACTGTAAGTCGGTGCCGTTCTGCTGAGCTCTAGTCCTGTCATTTGAAAATCTACAAAGCATAATAATAACATCCCGTGGTATCTATGCTCATATTTAAAAATAAAATCTGAGAGGTTGTTCACATTTTTTCAGTCCCTGTTGGTGTAAACAGTGTGTTTGTGCAGCGGCCACGCAGCTCTCTGTGCCTCTGCCTGCATGGGAATGCAAGAGTGGCATTCCTAAATGAAGTATATCTGTGAATATATGTTTCCTTCATGCCTGCTTTCCTGACATTTGTGCCCTTGGTGTTTTTAAAACAAATCCAACACAGCTTGAACGTGTCGAACTCTTCAGTGTGTAATTACAGAATGACATTGTTTGGGAAGGCGGAAAAACCCTTCTGTTCCTTGGAGAGATGGCATGGTTTAAAGCGGAGTTACTCCTGGAACTCAAACCCAAGGTGAAATTGTGTGTACCTCATTTGTATGCATATAATAAACAACTGTGCAATTAGATAGGTGTTATAAATAGGATGTGGTGGAGATGCTTAGGCTGCTCAGGTTTCCTAGATTTTATAGCAAGTACCCAACTGAGATTTGCTGCTCTCTAATTTAGCCGTTTGGGCTAACCAGCTGACGCCTAGTTGAAAAGAGTTATGTTCCTACAAGGCCACAGAAGCCTTAGGATTCAGGCTCCGTCTCCTTTGGCTTGTGGAGAACTCTGTGTACCATCAGCAACTTCAATCCCACCCTTTAGGCCAACCCTCATCTATCAAACTCGGGCCGAGAGCGAGCGAGAGGAAGCTCCCAGATAAACATACAGCAGCGCCTAAACTCCTAATCACTCTGGCTTCCGCTTCCAGGCCCTATAATTAGAAGTCCTTCTTTTCCTTGTATTCCCAGTTGACGCAAATGCTTTTTGTGGCTTGGCACCTCATTTAGGGCGTGGGCTTAGTTTATGGCCAGGCCAGAGTCTGGTTTAGTCTTCTGATACTGCATAAATAGCTCTTAACCCACAGTCTACATCTGTACCAGTTTTTCCTTTTATACGTATATTCTCCGTATTTTTTAACGTTTCTGTCCTGAAAGAAGCTTATTGTTTCCCAAACAGAATGCGTGACAAGTAGGAAGCTGTAAATTAGGGCAAATGTATCTTTCAGGTAAAGCAAAGCTTTGGTAATTATTTTCTTTTTCATTTAGGATATCTGTTCCTTCTAAACCTGTATTTTAATCATCTCTGTGGATTTGAAAAACCACACCGTAAAAAGTCATTAATTTGACCTGGCTGCACCTCTCATATTGTGGATGAGCAAAATCAGAATTTTTGCAGTGAGATACGTATTAAGTAATATCTGCTCTACACATAAATTTCAATTGGGTTTTGTGTATGCAAGACTTTCTATTGATTTCAGATGTTATCTGTTAAACAGGGATTAATGCCAGTTTGAAAAATAAGCAGGAAATCCTTGAGAATTATTCACTTTTCATCTATGATTATTCATACATAAAGTACATCATAAGAGAAAACAGTTTGGACTGAACTTATGACAGCTTTAACCCATATTTCCGTCTAAACAACTTTTGGGGAGAACTGTCACAAAGTCTTTTGGAAAGCTGAGTTAAAGTTTCCTGCCCTTGAAAGTGAAAGTGAGGTAACGACCAGGATTCCAGTTCGTGTTTCCCTACTGGGATTCAGGATTTCTGCTGGGGTGTTGCAGTGGCCTTTTGCTGCAGGGCAATGGAGAGAGAAACCAAAAGGCTGAGCTCTAATAATTGAAAACGGTGATTCTTCAGTGTGAGGTAACGAGAGCTGGAAAATACCACCCCAAGCCCCGAGTCAAATGTTGTAAAACACCGGTGATTTATTGTTTGAATAACAGTAGTAAGTAAGAGATTTCAAAATGCTGTTTTAGAAATACACGCTCTTTCACATCTGTGGTATTGTGCTTGGGACCTCTGTGTTGATACAAGTTCGGCAAGTATATATTTGTATTTCAAATGCAAATGTGAGTATGAAAGGGCCTCCTTGAACTTACTGAAAAATAGTCTCTAATGTAAGCGGAGGGGCTGTTTTCCCTTGGCTTTCATCTCATAAAATGCATTTATTCCGACCAGTGACAGGCAGCAGGATTTTAGATTGGGCATGCAAAACTGCCAAATCAGATACCACCCATCTTTCTATTTTTAAGCCAATTCCTTTCCACCCACAAATGTATTATCTTTCACCTCCGTACTCCTTCGAGTTAGCAAGACAGAAAAAAACCCAACCCAACAAACCCAAAAAACCCCACAAACCCCACACCCCCCGAAGGCACCACGCGCAGCCGTGTAGGTCATCTGGAACTGATCAGAGCTGCAGCTTCATTTGTTCAGATGTGGTTTGTGTCATCAACAGAGCAACCAGGTACCACCGTGGGTCTTACAGGTTTCTGTCGTGTGGTCCCACGGTGAGCTCTAGCAATGCCCTGCTTGGGTAAGTAGAGATCACAGATTGGGGAAAAAAAATCTCTGAGGGGAAGGGTGAAATTCTCTCAGGTCTGGGGAGTTCACTGCACCGTCCGCAGACACCTGTGTTCCCAGCCAGTGCTGGAAAGGAGAAACTGGTTAGCTAAACAACCCATAGGTTTGATGGACAACATGGAATGGTAAGTCCTGTGTTTTCACTGGCTCACGACTGTTACGCAGCTTTCTGTCTCCAGCTTCTAGACAGAGTTTTGGCTCGTTTAAAGGTTTCTTTACGATTTTCATTGCACCGTGCCATGTGATGGGATACACATGAAGAATGCTGGGCTCAGATCTCTGGGTGCACTCAGCTCTGCCTTTGTATTTATAAAAGACTTCTAGCACTTTAGGGGAAGAAAGAAAAAAATCTAGATTTGCTGAGGCTGTCTGTTCACTGTTGAGAGAAGCCTTATGTGTTCATCTCTTCCAGCTTCTCCTTCTCCAGAGGTCCTTTCCATCTGGAATGAGAGCTGGAAAGGACCAAAGGCACACTCAACTTCTATATAAAGCTATCTGAGGCCTGAGGAGAGGCAAACGTGGGAATACAGAAGATAAATCCGTGCTGTGTTGAATTAGGTCTTTTGGAATAGCTCGCTCCAGTAATAGTGGCAGCCTAATTCTAGTGCACAAACCCCTGTTTGCTTCCAGGTCTCTCTGCTGGAAATGCAATATATTATTGAGGACCGCACACTTCACTAGAAGGGAAGTGTATTTTGTGATGTTTCAGGACAGAATTAATGCAAATTGTGTGCATAATCCCACACTAAAGACTTGGCTGACTTGCACTTGAGCAACTTTAGCTGTATTTCCTATCAACACAGTCACTACAAATCAAGGAAATTGCCAGTTAAGCCAACATTAACATCCAGACCAACCTCAACTCACATGCCTTACCGCCCAAACATAATACCCAAATGCACTCACGGATTTCTTAGCTCCATAACAAACTCTCTTTCATTTCCAACACTGAGTTGGAGTAACAGGCTGTAACAGTAAAAGTATGTCTACTGGAGGGAATCTTGCTGAGGTCAGATTGAAGATTTTGCGTTTGGGTGATTTTGAGGAGCTGGATGTGTGCAGTGTGGGTGGCCTCAGCTCTGGCCAAGCCCTACCAGCTCAGTGGTCAAGCTGAGATGGAAACTTGTAGCAGTTTGGTCTCTGAACTCAAGTTGGATTTGTCTGTGATTTTGTACCTTACTGCTGGTGGGCCTCATAGTCTTGAAAGTGTTTGATTACCTTCACAAAATACTTATTTTCTAAGAGTTATGGTCAAGAGAAACTGAGGCATAGGCCTGTTTAAGCTGTATTATCCCATTTGGAGGCTTCAGGACTCTGCTGTTCCTCCCGTGAGCCAAGATGTGCTCACAAACCTGCTTCAGGAGGAGGAGGAGGGGACGCTGGGGAGTGATGTTGGGCCCTGAAGATCAAGGCTTTGGCTGCTGAAGTTTTTTTATTTGGGCTTAAGGGAAGGGGCATTCCAGGATTGTCAAGGAGGGAAAACACCTAGAACACCAGTCTAGTGATGTTGTGATGGTGGTTTGGTAGAAAAGTTAATTAAACTTAATCTTTACTAAGAGAGCATTTCTCTACTGCTCAGTACATGAGAGGATTTTTTTTTTTCCAGTTTAATTCTACTATTTTAAAAGTGGTGTATGCTGGCACATTAATGGTAACATGTGGGAGCTTTCAAACGTGTGTGTGGTTTGTTTAGCAGCAGTGAGCAGAAGAGGGAATGATGCCATGTGGAAATAAACTGAGAAAGTGAACACTTCTTTATGACAGAAAGAAGATAATCGTTTATCCTTTGAATAGGTGTGGTGAAAAATGTGGATACCTGAGTTCTCTTCCTGAAGGATAAAAGATTTCAATTATGCTTTATGTGAAGAATCACCAAAACAGAGCTGTGTGGAAATTCCTGGTTTTCTTTAAAATTATCTAGAAGGCACTTCAATATACCTATTAAACTGCTAAAATCACTTTGCACTTGATGTAACTTAAATGTCAGAGGAATATGTTGGGGGATAACTTCTTAAGTTTCATGAATAAGCATGGTAATATGGATATTTTTATACAGAAAAATAAATGCGAAGTTTGTATACTGTAGCTCTAAGTTCTGCCATGATGCTGTGCTTCTATGTACAAAAATACTTTTTTTTTTCATAAAACTTTTTTGGCAAATTGACTTCAAATATGTTACTAAATGTTTAAAAATGAGGTTATGGATTGACATGTAGTGAGAAAAAAAGTAAATAGCATATATAAGGTACTGTGATTCTGCTGAGCTTCTAATTTAATCGTTTCAGTACATCCACCAGTGACCTGTTTTCAATGAAGGTAGTACCTAATTTAATATTTAACTTGAAAGCTCTCAACTCTGATTTGCTGCTTTTCAAGCAATAAATCAGAGAATTCCTTTCATAGACATTTGTAAGAAAGATGCTTCTTCAGGATTGTTCTGGTATGGGTTGTTTTGGCTGGGCTTTGATAATGTCTCTTTTTCCAAAAATTATTATTGTGGAAACATCCATCTCTTTTTATACCAGCTCTTTCCCAGGGAAGAGCTTTTTGGGGTTTCACTCTAACATTAATCACTTCAGTGCTGCATACTGGTCACACAAGTTCTCAACTTTAGTTAGAATGTTCCCAGATTTTCCAGTAAGCTTTTATTAAGACTTTTATTGTAATATTTAAGTAGTAATACTGTTAATATGATTTCAGTTGGAAGTTCTGACTCATTTTTATGAGGTGAATCCTTTTCAATTCAGTAATTTTCTGCAACTGTTTTCTTTCATTTCCAGAAAACAAAATGTAAGTCACACTGGCTTTTTTAGATAGACGTTCTTAAGTCTCTTCTTTTGCAGTGATTAATCTCTTGTGCTTTTGTGTTTCTTTTTTCTTTTTCTTTTTTTTACCCAGGGATGTTGCTGGTCACTACTGACACATTAGGCCATGATTTCCATGTTTTTCAAATACTGACACATCCTTGGTCATCATCACAAAGTGCCGTCCATCATTTGTATACACTTCACAGGGGAGAGACTGAAGCCAAAGTAAGTTAAACTATTTGCTGAAGAATAATCCCCAGACACCTTATACATTTTGTGTATGTTGGCACTTTAATGTTTGTTTCAGCACACAAAGAGCTTTTCTTATGTTATAGCCACAGAAAGGATAAGAGCAGAGCGTTTAACCTGGACAATAATAAATTCTTGCCCTTTACAATGAGGTGCTGTCAGATTTATTCAGATATGACACTGCCTCCAAAGAGCCCAGATTATTAGCTGTGTTTGTACTTAACCTTTTCTCATGTAACATGTTGAACATTTGTCTAGTGCCCGTGAAGCAACTGTCAGCGTTTGCTTGACTTCGGTGGTACAAGCCAAAGGCAGACAATTAAAGGGAGGAAGAGTTAATCAAAAGACTGCGATTACTTTCATCTACACCTCAGCAAAGTGGGGGAACCTGCTGGAGACCAGCGGTACAGATTTAACTCCCCAGTTTAAAAGTGCCTCTCTTAAAGATGGCAGACTAAATTAGGCTATTTGCATAGGGTGAAAAAGCCTGAAATTATATTTTAAAAAATGCTCACTAAACCGATTTACTGATAAAGTGGAAAAAAGTGAACAAGATCAGTGCTGGTGCTGTCACTGGGATGGAAGTGGCGCACGTGCCGCGCTGGAATCCTTCGCTGCAATGCTCTTGGGCAGCAGGAGAGCCTCACCTTTGTAGCATTGAGCAACTGCTGGAGAACCTGTTTTAAATACATAAATAAAAATGTCACCACAGGGTAAGAAATGAGTATTGCACTTGCTGATGCAATTACACACTGAAAGCACAAACTTGTGGCAGTCTGGCAGATGTAAACTAGTGTGACAGAGAGAAGCCTCGGGCACTGTGATTATGACCCTGACACTGGGAGCTTGGATTATTGTGGTACCACAACTGTAGCTCCTTCAAATCTTTTTTTTTTTTTTTCCCCCCTCTGAGTTATGCAGTTTCCCCCCTAAGATTTTTTTCCTTTCCTTTGGAAAAATCAAAGTCTGAAAGTTTTATTTAATGTAGTGGTGCTTCATAATGTTTCAATCTGTGTGAATTTAAATTACATTTTAAATACTCTAAAGCCTTGCTGCTACTATTCTGGAAAAGTGTAAATGCTATTAAAGGCAATAGTTTACTACAGGAAGGAATAAACAATCTGGAAAGTGAGAAGAAATTAGAAAAAACTGTCCATATGCGATAATATATATAGTATTTACAAGTAATTTTTATAAAACATATAAAGGCCATTGAGATCTGTGTGTATACATATACTCTGTCATCTCTTTCAGCATGTACCATAATGTGTTTAATGTTTTAGAGTTATTTTTGCTCTACTTTCATACCAAAAATGGGAAATACCCTATAATCAATATTGAAAACCAAAGCATAGGACTCCAGTCACTAGGAACAAAGATGTTCTTCTGTTTTTTACAGCTGATAAATTTAAGGCATACATTAGAAACCAAACATAACATGTTTTAGAGAATAAACCGTTATTGATACACGTTTTTTGGGGATATAGTATTAGCATCTCTGTGAAAGCATTGCATTAAAATTCTCAGAATCAACATAGTAAAGTTTTTTCCTAGTTTGCCACATAGTTTCCATTTGGGATATGAACAGTATAGCTTTTGGAATGGTATAAAATAGAGAAAATTCTAACTGGTCTGAGGCGTATTGGTGGATTTCACAAGTCCCTTGATAATTAAACCATCCAGCAACAATATTGCATTGGTACCTGTGATCCTCAGTACACATCTGTCATTTAAAATATTTACATAATATGATGGATGGTTTTGCTCTTTCTTTTGGAATAACAGTGCTTGTAGTTGTTTGGTGAGAAGAGTAGTATGTGGTGCTATTCTTTTGTTCATAAACTTCATGTATGAGTAGCATTAGACAAGAATTTTGGAGACTGTTCAATTCAAAATTCCTAATGCGGATATTCTGAGACACACACTGGAAGCCTCTGTACCTCCTTTCTTGGTTAGTATTTATACATTTGCAAACAGACTTTCTACTTCTTTTTATTCCCCCCCCCCCCAGTTTAAAACTAGCTGTGAATCAAGGCCAATGGTCTTAAAGGTCACCTTCTGTACTGCAGCTATAAAAAGTTCTAATCTGTGTTGATGGACATGAGTGATTATCAGTGTCAAAATTTGTTTAGCTAGTGCCTATTATAAGTTGTTTAAACATCATCATTATGCCCTTGTTCTGTGTGGTATTTTAATATCCATACTGAAATCATCTGCTCCATATATGAGATTCTGGCCAACAGTGCTTCACCAGACATTTGCCAAACGTGTGGCAATCCTTCTCTTGCAGTCTGATACACGATTTTTCTTTTCTTACTTTTTGATCAATAATTGTCTTTCTTTCAAATACTTCCTGCTACTATTATAACACCATTTAGTTTACCCATGTACCTGTTCTTTGTCCATAATGTTTATAAAAGTTCCACATATTTGTCCGAATGTCTGTGTCTGAGCTGCTGGACACACAGAAGTTCCCAGCAGGGGATCACAGCTTCTGCAGAGATTGACTGTACATGGAGCGCACGGTAAGACCAATTTTTCCTAAAAGTGTTGGCTCTGCAATGTCTCCTTTATGTAAAACACCTCACACCATGCTCTGGGAGCAGAAATTGGAGACCCATATATATTAGCACTCCACATATTGATGGTTCATTCTGGTTCGTTCATTCTGGTGGCACAGAATGTTTGAGCTGTAATTCCACCCGGTTTAAAATGCCAGCCTTGGAATATCCACTTTTGCAGGGCTGCAGAACTCCCAGCCTCCATTGTACCTTGTCTTTAGTTCCTGGAGAGCAGAGCACTAGCTTGGTTATTTCTCATCTGTCTCCTGAGAGAAGGTGGCAGGAAGTCCCCTCTGTCATTTGTATACAGAAGCATCTTAAGTGGATTAAGTTGCACGCTTAATGTATATTAAAGAAAAAGAAGCAAGTGTTGTGATTTAATAATGGTGTTTTGTGATCGATTTACTGTAGCCAGGCAGTGTCTCTAGTCACCCACATGTCTTCTCATTGAGTCAGATGTATTGGCTACACTGGTACTTTGGCTTAATAAAACTAGAGAACATAAGCTCCATCATGCATTCATTTTTCTAAATTCCAGAAAGGTTCTTGTTTGAGGTTGAGAAATTTCTTCCTGAAAGACCATTCCTACCTTTTCCTGACCACTTCTGAAATAGAGACTAGTTGGAAGGAGATCTGTAGGGTTTTTATCTCCTTTCATGGGCAGCAGGATCATGTGCTCAGCATTTGCAGTATGCTGGTCACTGCAACCAGTTGGTGTCACTGAAATCATACTCTTAATGAATGGGATACAATAAAGACTTGGTACTTTGGCTTTAAAGGGAAAAATGAGAATTGATTTTAATACAGACTGCTGCATTTGCATTGGGAGTCTCTCCCCATAGCCATGCTTAGACTGTAACACTTGTGCTGGATGGAGGAGAAGGGAATGAGGCTGTTACAAGTTCCTCCGTGAGATAAGCTCTCCCTCCACTGAACTGCTGCTCACAGCAGATTGTGATGATATTCAGTAAATATTCAATATATGATTCATATATTCAACATATGCACTTTCTGAACAACTTCTGGTCATTTTTTTCTTGGAGCAGTGTCCAAAGGCACCCCCTAGCCATCTTCCAGTTTTTTTTGTTTAGTGATCCTCTTTTTAGGGCTTGTCTGCCCTGCCAGTGCACTTGATGTTGGCTTCGTGATGCTGAGGGAGGTTTAGGTGCTGTGCTTGGTTAGGTGGATTTTGAGCTTCCACTTGCCTGAATACAGAGTTAAGAGTAAGTGATAGTGTTCTCCCTGCTCTTCATAGCTAGTCTTCATAGCATGGGGTTCCTTTTCTCTTTCTGCATGCTTTGAACAATGAAATGGAGTGTTTTGGAGTTTTCAAGTGTTGTTATTTATGTTGTTTTTGCTGAATTTGAGCAGCAAATATAGGAAGAAGCCTTATCTGCTGAATAGAATATTGTTGGGGCTGTGAAGATGACCCAGTTCCTAGCAAAGCCACTGACTTTTCTGTGTGACTTGGATGAAGATGGGTTAAGCTGGGAACTGGACCTCTGTCTCATACAGGAATTGTGAGGACAATGGCCAGGAAAGAATGTGAAGTGCTCAGATACTTTATTGGTTCTAGTGATGAGAGTCCCAAGGTCACAACATTCAAAGTTCTGTAAACGCAGACACAAGTCACCATCTCAGTTACATTGGATTAGTATCTTTTAGTCTTTAAGTGCCATTTATGCTTTAGAATGATTTTTTTTTTTTTACTTAAGAGAACGAAACCCAGTATGTTTGATGTGCTGTGTTACACTGTGAAGGTTCATTGCAAGCACTGGTTGTATTTTACCATAGCAGTGAGAGAACTAAAGCTCTCAGAGAATCCATGATTGCACAATTCAGCCATGAGGGGGGGAAAAAATGTGCATGTGATGCACGTTGTGGTTAAGGATACGTTTTCTTGTGCTACAGCTCTTGCATTGTAAGTCAACACTTACTGCACTCAGATTTTTATCCAAGAACATTTTGGAAGGTTCTTAATGAAGGTATAGTATGTTCTGAACTGAGGAAGCTCATTTACTTGCAGATGAAAGTTAGACTGTCACCTGATGGCCCTTTCTCTTTGATCTGAAACTGTAAACAGAAAAAAAAAAATCCCTGAAAACAGTATTATCTCAATCTAGAACAAATAAACGTAACGATAGCATCAGTGGGCTGGTGGCCAGGGTCCTCTGTAATCTTTGACGCTGTCAGACCTCTGTTATTCTGACTCCCAAACTGCTGTTCTGACTGACTTCAGTCAGCAGAGGTAAACAGAGGGAACGATAAAAACATTCCAGCATGGGCTGCCACAGAACATGTGCCATTTTACACTTTTCTAGGGAATGCATGAATGGTTTTGTGACGTGTTTTCATGGAGACCATTCAAGGTTGTTTCACGTCCTGTGTCCAGGTAGTGAAACATTGGGGTAGTTCACAAACATTTGATGTAAACCTCCATGGTTAAGAGCAATTTCTTCCTATCTTTTGACAGACTTATGTGGTTGCAGTTACTGAAATAGTCTATGGAAGAGAGACTTTCCTATTTCCAGGAAAGAATCTGAAAAAATAAAGATTGATGTAAGGAAGTTGATCAGTCTTTGGTGAAAGCAGACAGTAAGAATCTGCTGCAATTAGGAGTAGCTTAACTCTGTTGAGGAGATGGGGCTCTAAGCAGAGTGGCGTTTGCAATTTCAGTTATTAATAGAGAGCAGCTCTTCTGGCTGAAGGACCCTCTGTGAATGTCTCACTGTGCCCAGATTCCGCTGCTGTTTTTATACCAAACTGAAATCAGTTTTGACAACTCAAGGAGACAGAGTTGGGTCTGTGTGGGTCTGATAAATCTTATTGTGTAGTCCATGATTTCATTATTTTTTCATTTGTGTTTGTCGCTACATCATTTCCTTAATTTTCTCAACCAAAAAAAATTCAAATGCAGACCAGTTTTCTAATTTATTTTGACCCTTGCCTCCTCAGTACTGCTGCTCTTCCTCATTGTTTAATGATGCTGTTGGGTTTTTTTATTGCCATTTCTGCTATATCCCTGCACAACATAATTAAATACTTCAGTCATGTCCTTCAAACAGTGGTATGTTTTCTCTCTGACATTGCATCGTGTGCATGAAACAGGATGAAGTTCCTGTTGCAGTAATGCCAGTTGTGCCTTTTTGTTTCACTTCACTATTGGAGCTTAATTTAATGCACAGGAATATACAGATTGTCCTGGTGTAACTTGCCATGACTGAGAAAGGGGCACTAGGGGGGCAAAAAGAGCCCTCTGAAGATCAAAATGCATTTTAATAGCTGTTTCTTGTAATCCCTATGAAAATATATGACTCACGGTTGTGAGCTTTGCTTTCTGACTGTTGCATTATGCACACGCATCAGGAGTGGATTGTGCCTGGGGAGGTTCTGTGATAGCCCCATAAAGCTCCTTCTCCTTTCTAAGAAAATAAGTGACAGTCCACATTTAAGCCTGTGCAGCAAGTTAGTACAATATTAACTTTTAGAAGCCCTGAAATGTGGAGGCTGGGTGTGGGCTGCCAGTCATTGCCTGGAGTGGTGGTGAACAGGGTCACTGCCTGTCCCGTGGGGTGGTTGTGCCACCAGCCATTGCTCTCACCATCCCATTGCAATCAACTGCTTTAAAAATGTTTTCTATGTGCTGCCCACATTTCTGTGTAGTTTTTCTCAGTTATAGCTTGAATTATTTTTTTTTAATTTGTGACTATTTTTCCTGCTCCAGCATGGGGATTGCACTAGATGATCTTTTGAGGTCCCTTCCAATCCCTAACATTCTGTGATTCTGTGATTCTAATGCATAAATTTAAGTTTGGAGAAGCTCTGGGAATAAGGAATGATAGCAAAAAATTACATAGATCTCTGCTACTGAAAATAAGTGAAGGTATGTCAGCTATGAAGCCTTTGGTTCAGATGATTTCCTCTAGATTTTCAGAATATCAGAATTTTTTGATCTGTACAGTCTTGAAAGCTGATCTTCAGTAGAGCCTTTGACACATGACATGTCCTACACTCCTTGTAGGAGTCTGTGTATTAAATTACCCAACTATCTCACTCAGCTCAGCCTTTGAATGTGGCAATTAAATTTTCATTTGGTTTTCTGGAGGATTTTACATCATAGTGTTTGAAACACAGGGAAATAGGATAGTGGAAGTTAAAAAGAAGCATAGGAGATGAGTAACTGAAGGAAAACAGAAGACGGGGTAAGATAGAAAAGTTACAGGGAGTAGAAGTGAATGCTTTGATGGAGAGGGTTGCGGAGAGGGTGAAGATGAGAGAAATGGCAAAGCTGAAGGAAGCTACATGATGGAATAGTATTGATAATTTTGTAAGGGTACTGAATTATGTTTTTTCCAACAAAGTTTCATATTAATATGGACAAGAGTCATTAGTAGTAATAAAAGAGGTGCAGCATGTCTGGGGAGCCAGAACCCCTTTGGGGTTTGACAAGTACTGATTAGGATTTGTGGAGTGAGCTGAATGCTTTATAGAACATGGACAAAATTTCTGCAGAGCTATTGTAGAACAGGAGTCCCAGAATACCTGTTTTAGACATGGGTGAATTGGAGGATGCGTGCTGTTATCCTTATGACATTCTGTGGTTGTCTTAAGTGCATTCCTTTGGGCCAGAAAAGGCTTTGGTGTTTCTAGTGAGGACCTCGAAGTATCCACTGGTTTCACAGAGACTTCTGGATATGCAAGAAATGTAGCTTGAAGCTTAAGGAACCAAACTGCTCATAAACTAGGAGGAAGAAATGGTACAAAGCTAGAAGAAAGTACCAATGTTCCCACTAAAGTATTTAGTATTGTAACTTAAAATATCTTAAGGGTTCCTGAGTTAAACAAAATCCCAGGTCTCTAATTCCCTTTACTGGCCCAGATAGAGAGGATAGATAAAATTTTGAAATCCAGACATGAGTATTAAATCTGCTGTTGACCTTGAGCTATAGAATAAACTTTGCATCACAAGAGATCTAGCGTACTTTGTACTTTATTAACATACATCTGTAAACACTATGGGGTCTTGATTGATCTTCAGTATCTAAACATTACATCATAATTAACAACAAATCCAGAGATATATTATAAATACATGAAATAATAGTACATTAACCTAAAGGACAGCAATAAATTGCAACGCTTAGCATAAACTTGAAAACCACTAATGGGCCACTGTGCAGTTTGTTTATACTAGAAGCAGTCAAGAACTCTGTGTAATGCACAGCAACGGCGTGGTGGAGAACAGCGAGTCTGGTGGGAGATATTTTTTTATTGTTCGTGGACACACACAGCTGATTTTTGGAAGTCATTTCTGAGACTGCTGTGGGGAGCGTTCTCCTTTCAGGCTGGCCCTGCTTTCTTCTGCATCGGCGGGGAAGTCACGGGCTGCTTCGCGTTGCACAGATGGATTTGTGCTGGTTTGATATGAATGTATTTAATTCATGCCCTTGTATGCAATTGGAAATATTCTCTGAGTTGTCTCCTTGACCTGTCTGTGGCAGGGCTGCCCATTGTTTCGCTGGGAAAGGCCAACCAGGCCATTTTTGAGGTGGGCAGGAGATAGGTAGAATTGCTGCGTGTGGAGCGGTAGTTTCCAGAACACTTTTTGTGGCTGCTGAGTAGGGTTTCAGAGCTGTATTCCTATAAATTTCAATTCATTTCACACTCATCTGTCAACACTTTTTTTTCCTTGTTATTGCTGAGTCTTAAAAACCTGTTTGTTCTCTGCCTCTGTGGTTTCAGCCATATTTTAAGTCGTCGTGACCGTGGTCCCTGCTCTCTAACTGCAGGGAGTGTCTGTGATCCTTATTTTAAAGAGGACAGTTTGGATTACGTAGTTTCAAACTTTCTTCCTGAAGATCAGGAATACTTTTTTTTTTTTTTATGCAATGTTTACAGTGAGAGAAAACATCCTGTAATGATTGTTTCCCAGTTTCTTGGCTTGTGTTGTCGTATGCCAGGGCTGTTGTATTTTTAAAACAACATAGTCCTAAGGGTGCGTCCTGAGGCCTGAGCAGTAATGTAGAAACATACGTTTCTGCTACACACTACAGTGAGATACAATTTCCTTTTTTTCTCTGTCATCTCATAGAAATGTCCTCTAAAAATGCTCAGCCAAATTAATAGATGGGTTTAGAGATCAAGAGGGGAATTTAAAGCTGGATCTAAACCAAATACCAAATATTTAGAAAACAGCAATTTGTTCAGAGGGGTCACATCTGACAAGAAACGTGACCATTCCTTATGTTACTAGAAATTAGAAAACAGGGCCTTTGATAGGATGGGAATCATATTCCAACAGCCTTAATGATTTTTATTACACTGGTGACCTTTCTGTTGTAACACAGAATTGCAGTTTGTATATGTTTCTTACGTTCGCTTTTGGCTGGTAGAAATTGCCTCTTTAAACAGCAAGTATTTAAATATTCCTGGTGCTACAGTTTTTCTCTGACTCCATGGCTTTGGGGTTTCTTTTTTTGGCTCTTGTTAATCCCTGTGGGGTCTCTAATCCTTTTTGAGCAATCTATTAAGGTGAAACACTTTGTAGGCAAACCAGGAGCTCTAAGTGCCCTGACTTGATGTCAGTAATAGCAGAATCACTGGAAGTGCAAAACCTGTCAGAGTTTGGGGAGGCTCTTTAGCTCTCTCATTAGCAGATCATTTGGGTATGTCACTGTAATTGAAAAGAGCAGGTGTGTAGGGCTGTTTTTTAGTTATCTATGTAATGTTGATGAAGCATTTTGTGTCGTGACAGTCTGTCAGACAAATATCTTGTCACAAGTCACAAGACTTAAATCCTTTTTTTATCTCAAAGGCTTCAGGGCTCAGTTGGAAACTTGCACTTTGATGAATACTTGCTGCTTTTGTCTGGAATAGCTGGAGTGCATTTCTGGAATATTTGTCAAGATTTTATCAGTGTTTACTCCTATTTGAGTACCTCATGTATTGTAAAACTGGCTTCAGTGAAATCTTAAAGAATTTTATTTAGTTTATGCTGTTTAATAGTATAATGAAAACTAATCCTTCGTCTATGTGTATGTTTGCCGTGTTAAATCCCACTTGTGTATGTGGTTTTTTAGTCAGCTTTTACCTTTTAAAACATTTTTTAAAGAATTGTTTTAGGATTTTTTTGCTATGATAAATCATTTTAACCTAAACTACTTGTTTTTTTGAGTTGTCTGCCAGTACGGGGTTGGAAACAAACTTTAATCTCTCTTTTAAAGCATTCCTTCAGGAACAAGAATTTGCTTTCCATCAAAGTGTTGTGTAAAGCACATTTAAAAGAGAATTGAATCCTTCTGGACTTTGTATCTGAGATCTATTCAAGGAGTAACTATAGTAGGAAATATTTAACTGTATTTTTATATTTGCTTCAAAACTGGCCATTTTAAGCTAAAATAAGACCTGTGTTTCTCAGGTGGTGGATAAGGACTCGTATGCATAAGAAGAAACCTAACTGGGGGCTTTCCTGGGCCTCCAATAGCTGATTAATAAAGATTGTTATGTGGAAAAGAGAGTGGTTTTTTGTAGGGAAATGGCCAAAGTTGTTCAGTGTCTTCATGGCAAAATTTTAAATCCAAAAAAGAACATAGTTCCAGGGGTACCTGGGTGACTGGTAATTCCACTGAGGGATCACTGACAGTAGCAGGACTAGAGACCATTATAGACAGCTTTTGGAAATACTGGCCATTGATTCTTGGTTTGCTATGTAGGACATGGTATTTCTGTTGACTGAAAATACAGTTTTGAGTGCCAGTATTTGTCAAAATCAGACCCAGTGGTGAGATCTCTCTCTTCTCATCTCTCCCTTTTCCCCTCTTAGGGTAATCTCTAAAAATTAAAGTAAACAAGCAAATAAAAAAACATGTAATTGAAATGATTTCCCAACTCTTTTTAGAACTAAATTCTACTTGAAAATTACACTGAGCTCTTGTGGCTTTCTGTAGTATTTTGCAGCATGGTTTGTTTTCATAAGTTGAAAAGAAAGATCTCAGAATATTCTGAAAAGTACACAAAATTTGGAAGTAGGTATTATACTGCAGCTTAGAATACATACTGAATATATACTGACTGCTAAGTTTGTTGGTATATAAACAAAAATTCAAGTTACTGCCTAAACTTTGGGGTTTTTATTCAGGTTTCCATTTAAGATTTGTGTAGAACGTGATAGTCCATTTCCTTGGTTAGATGTGTGTGCAGAGGTGACTGCATTCCCATCTCTCTCCTCTGTGTTCCAGGTACAGGACATCTCCTTCAGCCACGATTGTCGCTGGGTTGTGGTCAGCACTCTTCGAGGCACTTCCCACGTTTTCCCCATCAATCCGTACGGGGGCCAGCCCTGCGTGCGCACACACATGTCACCGCGCGTGGTCAACCGCATGAGCCGCTTCCAGAAGAGCGCAGGCTTGGAGGAGATCGAGCAGGAGCTGACATCTAAGCAAGGAGGACGCTGTAGCCCTGTTCCAGGCCTGTCAAGCAGCCCGTCTGGCTCACCACTCCATGGTAAAGCCCTTTTTTTTGGGTTTTTTCTTCCCCCTTACATTGTCAAGAAACCTTTCTCCCTAGTCATTAATGCCCACATCCTCTGAGATGTTTCGGTACCTGTTGTGTGGTGGTTCCTAAATACCTTTGGAATGGTGGCCTAAAGATCTTCATCGTCTTCCAGATTGACATTTGAATAGTATTTGCTAACACCCTGAGCAATAGAAACATTGATTTGACTGGAGATTGCAAGAACTGGTTTGATTTGTTCTATTGCCCATGTAGTTTGTGCCACTAAAAACTGGGTTCCATAAAATAAGATGCTAGAGGTATTGTGCAAAAATATGAAATGCATATAGGTGTTACAGGAATGAGCTGACGTATAAATACATCAGAAAGAGAGTTCTAGTTTTGCAACTAAACTACGCTACCACAGATGTCTTAATATTTAATCTGAAAATTTGGGGGTCTTTAGGTTTCAAGTTCTGTTTCCATCTAGCATGTGGTCTATATTCAAATGCAGTTACCTAAAATTCTTGTTGTTCATCAGCCTCGATGGTCACGAAGCACACCTGGATATGCATAATAAATACAGTTTGAGGAGAAATGTCGCAGCTAGGCAGGGTGAAGTCAATGGCATAGATTTTTGTCCACTCTTTAGGGTGTGTGAGCAATGTGACAAATAATGTACAAAGGAAACAAAAATCTGTAAGAATTATCTGTACATCCTACTCCTGTGGTGTGTGCATGTTGGAGAAACTAGAAGGACATGAAGGGGAACCTCTAAAAGTGTGCCAAAAATCATCATTGTCCCAGTTGCTTTAGCTTCATCTTTGCAGTTCTTTTTACCCTTCTCTTTCATGAGATCTGTACTCAAAGCTGCTTTGTTTGGATTCAGGATTTGCTGCATCCTTACCCTTCCTTTCTGTTAAGAGTAAGTCACAGCTTCCATGGAAGCCCAAGTTTGAATAGCAGTTTGGTACAGGTAGTCACCCTTCTCCAGCCTGAGAGTATGAAAAATGGCAAGGAAAAGTCCCTCTTCCCTGATCATTAGCTCAACGATGTGCTGTCATAGTCAACATCTTTGCTGCTAGAGAGAGAACCTTTGTGGGATTTCTGAATCAAAGGAACATTATTAGACTTGTTGATTATTAAGGGAACCAGAATTGTCTCAGAAGCAGCCTCTGTATTTTCTTCTTTCTTTGGACTTTCTGAACAAAGTCTTCTGCATATCTGTTCTGGGGCCACGTTCTTCTGCCTGGAGCCACTGGAAGGCACCCAAAATGTGATCTGTGGTTTCCTCCTCCTTGGAGACATTTGTGTATCTACCATTTTACTGTCTCTCTCATGGCTGTACAGCAGCTCGGCATGTCAGGCTTGAAACAGGCTGGGGAGTGCTCTAAAGCTTGAGCCGTGGCATATCCAGTCCCTTTTAACTGCTGACATCACGTAGAGGAGAGGAAGGAACTATCAATTTGTGCAGCTTTCATCCAACCAATTCTGTTTTTTGTCAAGGGAAATTGCAGTAAATTGTTGCCTTTACAGTACTCTTAGGTACATTTGAAGTTTCGAATAGATTTGACACTTTTTTTTAAGAAGGAACAGCAGTTTCATTTGTTTTGGGATCCTCAGGGGTGGACAGATTTTCTAGGTAGGAGAAAGACGTTCATGGATGAGTTACTGAGAAACGGAGCAGCATTTGTGGGAGTCTCTCAAGAGTTTTGAGGCTTTGGTTTTCAAATGTCTGTCTTGAAATATGATAAATAAATCTGGTTTTTTTTTTCAAGATCTTTGTGCCATCAGTGTTGCTTAAAAATTAGCTTTGTTTAAACAATTAGCTCCATTTGAAGGCTGCACATGCACGCTGAGAATTAAGGCAGGGAGGTGACTGGTTTCCAGAGAACTTCACACAGATTTTTGCTCACACATTCTCACGGTGTAGAAGGGCTTGGAGTTGGACACATGCTTGGACTGTGTCTTGGTAGCTTGCAAACTTTCGTATGGGGATTTTCCATGAGAAGTTTGTGGGGATTTTACGGAGTTAGTGGAGTTGTCTTTAAAAGAATTAGGAGGAAAAAAAAGATTAAATAGTTTGGTTTTAAATAATCCATTAGGCAAAATGTTGCAATGTTTTTAGTAATATTGTTGCTGTTTTTTCATCTTAGTAATCTTTCCGTTTACCTGGCTGAAGGCAGGCAGGTTATTGAACCATATTATATGCCTTTTATGAAAAGCTATTTATCATCAACTCAGGGAAAAAAAAACAACTGAAGTTTTCAGTGACTTTCAGTGGAGGGATTTTGTGTACGTGTGTGGCAGCTGGACTAGCCAGAGCCTGGAGATTATTTTAATTTGTGAGCTAAGATGTGTTTACTCAGATTGTAGCAGCTCCTTATCATATTAGAATGTTAAATTATTGTTGTTTAGAGGAGTTAGAGCAGTCTGGTGACAGGAGTGTAGACGAGTACTCAGAACTGGAAAGGGCAGTTCTGGGTTTAATTCTTTACTTTTAACTCACTGTGCGACCCTTGCTAAATTTTATTCAGCAGATTTTATCAGCTTTCTGCTGTCTAACAAGAATAGTAATCTCTGTGTTCCTATGTGTGGAATTACTTGGGGGGTTTTTTTTGAAAAATAATTTATTACTTGAATAATTTTCTTCAAGAAGACTAACTGGTACTTTTCTTAATCATCCTTCTAAATACAGCTAATTATAATGGAAATAAAACCAAAGACCATGTCCTGGAGAGCAAACTACACTAGGACAAATTGTTGATTCAGTGACAGATTCTGAGAAGATTGTGATAAACTGGTTTTATCTGTGGAGGATTTTTTTGTCATCATGATTTTTCTCTTATGTCCTTTGCAATCTAGAAAAGTTTCAGTAAACCCTAAGTTAGAAAAACTGCTGTTAATCCTCCTGCTAATATTTCTTTCACATTATAACAGCTTTGCTGCAACCTTAGACCAAGCGACCGGACTTCTGTGAGCGAAACGTTTGCTTGTTATCTTCTTTTTTGATTAGCATTTACAATCTGTTGATGCAAACTTGTGATTAGCTTTTGTTCTTGTAAATATTTTCAGAGTTCAGGCTTTGTAGTATTTTTCTGACGTTTTTCAACTCCTAGTTTCAAAATGAAACTGTTAGCTATGTATATAGTAGCAAGGCAATCTATTTACATTTGTTGGAGTACCCAGGAACTGTTTACCCACACGATGTACCCCTTTACTGGGGGTGGGGATGATTTCATTTTCAAATGAATCATACTCTGGCTTTGTTCTTTTTACCAGAATGAAGTAAACTGTTAAATCGAGGATGATCAAGGGCTATTTCCTTTGCACCTTTCATAGCTAACACAGATTTTGTTTGGGTTGTTCTGTCTGTTAATCCAGAGAGGTTATATTTTTGTCATTCTGTTGGATTGCCGGAGCGCGTTGTCAGTAATATCTGAGTTAGGTTGGGATCCTTTTATGGGCTTTTACTATTATAAGACTCTTACGACATCAGTAGGTTGTGGGGCTGAACATAAGGGTGGAATATGACCTTATGTGACCTTTTCACTTATATAAAATGGGGTTTATGGTACTTACCTGTCTCATAGGTACACTGTGGATTAATGAATGAGTAGTTAAAAGAGACCTATGTCCTAGATTATGCAAACATGTTCCCTGTTATCTTCAGGACACCTCTATGTGCATAGTAAGGAGCATTTAACTGTAAAAATGTAATGCTTTGCTTGGAAGATTTAAAGCTCTCTATAGTTCCTATTATTTTTATTCTGCAAGTTAAAACTTACAGTACACTATTATCTTTACTTCTTGCACCACTGGTGAGTTGGTGAGTACATCTCTAGATCTACTCAGAGGTTCTTGCTGTTATTGACTGCAGGAATCTCCAGTACCAGAACAAACAATAATATAGTAAGGTAAGCACACACTGGACCTGTAAACTTCACATCCACACCTACTAAAAACATTAAATAATAATGTGATACTCTCTGAATTTGTCTTGTCATTTTGTTTTGGATTGAAGTATTTATTATTTGGATAGTGTAGTTTTGCCAAAAGACCATTCATAATACACAGTGGTTCTGTTTCAGTTTTAATACTTATGCTGAAAGGGAGTACATAAATGTAGAGTTATGAAAAAACATGTTGTTCTGTATATGTTACATTCAGGCTTCTATTTAGCTCTTTATAAATATTTTAGTGTAACACATTTTACCTTGCAAAATCCTTTTTAATTTTAAAAATCAAGAAGGGTTTCTCTCACTTTTCCTTCATTTGTTATAATCCCAACGTGATTAAAATCCCAGCATAAAACTAGAATTTTGATAAACGTGCAGCTGAGATGCTTTAAATATTTTCACGATACTTTTCACTATTTCCCAGAGTGAAACTCCTATTACTAGAAGAATTCTTATGGGAAAGCAGAGTTGAAAGGACTGACATCATCAGCCCTTCCTGAAAAACAGATTGGTTTCCTTTAAGTAACACTCACTTAAGAAACCACCTATTTAGAGAGAGGCAGACAAAAATAGTTTCAAAGAAAATTAACTGTATAATAACTTAGAGCACTGGAGGGCAGTTCCTTCCCAAAGTTTAACTTGAGAGCTGGCACTGCAAACACGAGGTGAGAACAGTTGAAAAGCCTCTATTAAGCTTTAATTTTTCTCTTTGTCAGCTGTAGCTTCTCTCGATGGAAAATAGTTTTAATAAATGTACAAAACCAAAGTGAGCTGCAAAACAGGCCCAATTTTTATTATTTTTAATGTACTTTTAATGTTTAATTATTGCACTTTCCCACAACATCACACTTGGCTATTTTTTTAATTATTATTTAAACATATTTTGAAATAATTTCTTTCCCAGCTTTGCCTAGAAGTCCAAATTTGCCTCCAAATCCCCTTGTTTCCACCCCATCCCTCTGTGCCTGAGGGTGGGAGAGGCGCTGCCGCCGGCACCGCAGCGCCTGCAGGGGGCGCCCTCCTCCCGCTCTGGCGGGACTGCTGAGGGGGAGCGCGGCCTTGACCCACCGCTCATGCTCCTGCCCCTGCTCCTTCCCCTACCCCTGCTCTTTCACCTGCCCCTGCTTCTTTCCCCACTCCTTCCTCTACCTCTGCTCCTGCCCCTGTTGCTGCTTTTGCTCCTGCTTTTGATGCTTCCCCTGCTTCTTCCCATGACTCTGCTCCTGCTCTTTTGCCTCTGCTCCTGCTCCTTTGCCTCTGCACCTGCCTTTGCTCCAGCTCCCTGCCCGCCCTTCTCCTCTCCCTCCCCTTCTCACCTGCCCTCAGCTTCTCCTTGCCTTCCTCTTCTCCTCCCTGGCTGTGGAGTGGAAAGGTAATGCTATTTATTCTGTTGACAGCTGCTCAGTCACTTTTAAGAGCAATTATTTCATTTGGGGGAGTTTGCATCATGGTTACACATCACTTTTTTTCTTATAGATGATTCCTGAAAACTCTCAAGTGTGCTCCTGGTTGTTTTAAAATAGGTATAAAGCACTTAACAAACAGTGGTAATAAGAGCAGACCTTCTTTTTTATTAATGCTGGAAGAATTTACGTTACAGTCGACGAGCTACTCCTATAAACCCTCCATGCTCACTGGGCAATGGGCTGCCTAAAAACCGTAGCGATTCTTTTGATTTCACACTCATTTTAAGTTTCCCTTTACATTTTAAGGCAAGTGGGGGGGAACGTACCTGGTGGGAATTTTCTGCTAACAACTTTTAGAGACCATTACTTCCTTCTGGAAAGGTCCCAGGGTTCTGCAAAGCCTCTTGGCTATGGAAGTGCCAGCAGAAGTCCCCTGGAGCCTGCTGGCTGCAGCAGCACCCAGATCACCTGTGTAGAGCAGGGGAGAAGAGGTATGAACAGCTGACCATAAGCACCAATTTGGGTACTGGCCAGGAGCTTACTGGTTGTAAATGAGCTGTGTTTTTAGCTGCTTTTTGTTTTTGTTGTTGTTGTTGTTCTTAATGGATAGAAAATCAGTGGAGTGAAAGAAGTGGGTGGTATATTTTGGATAGTTTCTGAAGTGGAAGGAAAAGACCCATTCCCTTCAGATAAGTAGGGAAGTAGACTGATAAATTCTGTCACAAGGGAAGTCTGTGTCTGTACATAAAGTGTTTCAGAAGTGGGTTTTTATAAACAGTGTAGATCTGAGACTGAGGCAAATGTATGTTTGTCTCTATATTTGAAAAAGAAGTTGCGAATATTCCAGACGAATTGAAGATTGAGGGAGACTCGCATCAGAAGGGAATTGCAGTTCTTGAGATATGGAGTGTAAAAATATATGACCGAGTGATTTAGCACAGCAGATGCCGTAGCAGTGGTCAAATAAACTGTTTCAGAGAGGCTGTGGGCAGACAGGCGGAGGGGAAGTAATAGGTAGTGCACAGGAGACCACAATGTCAAAGATGGATCACGAGGTGAAAGGAAGGTAGAAGGCAGAGAGGAGTTGGATTACCACAGATGTGAGCGTCCCACTGAAGTTTTCCTGTCAAGATGGATGATTTCAGTCTTGGTAACATCAAACTGAAGAAAATTTCTATGGGGTCAAGTGTTGATGGGTCAGAGGCATGTACTGAGGGGGTACACGGAAAAGGGGTGACTGGATTTTTAGGTGTTTCTCTGAAAATGACTTAATAAAATGGCATTTTGGGATTCTATTGTTATTTTAATTGTTCCCTCGATTACTTCCTCTTAATTTACAGTAAAACAATGTTTTTCGATCAGCAGATCTCACCGGGGGTATAAACCAGTTAACCAGGGATATAAAAAACAGGCTGGTGTATTTCCTTCTCATACACAGTGAGTAATAAAGACATCCTGCAGATTGTGCATCGCTTTTGAGAGGGTTTTGCAGTTCTTGCCAATTGGAAATTGATAAGCAGCGATATTAGTGATGCACAAGAAGGACCCTGCTTTAGGGCTTCTCAGGATGCTGTGCAGAGGACTGGATACGCTTGTGTACAGCCGGACAGTGTTTTAAGGCGAAATGAGTGTGATCAGCGTAAAAGCAGTCACTAGGATTGAGCTTTGAAATAACAAGCTGGCTGAAAAGAGCTGGTCACTGAAGGAGTGATGCAGGAGAGGTTTTCTGAATGGTGTTTGTGTCCAAGGCACAAGAGGGGAAAGGCTGGGATTAGGTCAAGACAAGAGAGGTCTAGTACAGGGGAGGCAGCATGGTCCAGAAATTTGTTGGTGGATCAAGGAATATAAGTGGCTTGAGGGATCTGGGATCAGTGAAATGACAAAAAGTAGCTTCGCTCACCTGATACAAGCCTGTCCTAGGTTTGATCAGAAGGTGAGAAAGTAGAATCTAGAGTTTTTCAAGAAACTATATCAGCTGAAGGAGGAGGTTTAAGTATTGAGGGTGTTGTATGACAAGTAAGGTTTGGCATGAAGGAAGGTAGAAGCGTGTGAGGCTCCGTGTTAGTAACCAACGAGGGAAAGGAATGGGACAAGAGCTGGTGGGAACCATCATCTTATCTGATTGACCTGCTGAGTTCAAGCCCAAGCACCTCCTTCTTGCCCTGGCAGTGGGTATTCTGGGGCAGAACCGCAATGGCAAGGAAATCCAGGGCTGATCCCTTGGGCCTGCATTCTCCATCAGCTTCCCTGTGTCTGTGATTGGTGATTGATTATGCAGTAAATGGGTGCTGCCCTTGTTGTCTCTTCTCAGTTTATTATTCTTAAGTAAGGCATTTAAATCAATTGTGCATTTTTGGTAGTCTGAAAAATGTAAACACTTTATGGAAAGAAACGTAAGCACTAAGATTGGAAATAAAATATACTTGTATCTTTCAAAAGGTTTATCTTTACCCTTAAATATGCTGATTGGGCTTATTCTTTATGCTTAGTCTTTGTGGGCTGTGAAAATCGGTTGCTTTTTCCCATCTCAAGGAAATGCATCTTTGACACTTCTCATGACCTGAGTCACGATGCTGTCACAGAGCCAGAAAACATCCTTAATGGTCATGGGTAAAAGAGCAGAGCTGCCGAGGGTGGGTGGTGGGTGGAAGAGGGAGGGAGATCACTATGGTTTACTTCAGTTCCTATTCTACGGGTGTTTCAGACAAGCCATTTGTTATAATTATCCATGGATATTATTATCAAGTTCTCATATGCAGTGGTTCTCAAGGCACTTTTTTTCCACATAACTTGGGATAAATATTGTGTATTCAACCTGAATTGGATTCAGACACTAAAATAGTTGTGTGAATTGTTGCAGCTAGAACAAGGGAAAGAAAGATGTAGGTAAAAAGGTGGGGAAAAAAACAAGCAAACTACAAATATATTAACATGTAGTTTATTGTTAATACTAAATTCTAATAAGCTAAGCCCTTTGGGTAAGAGGCTGCTGTTAAACTTTCCCTATCTCCTCACCCAACACAGCTGCCTACAGAGGTGTCCTTCAGAAATTCCCAGACCAGTCATTGTGCAGTTTCTAGGACAAGCTGATCAGTTTTTTTTGTGTTGTCCCAATCCAAACGAAACTAAGTTAGTAAAGATCGTTTTTATTTTGTGTTATTTGGAAGAGAAGTTTGAGACACACAAGTTTTCTAAAGTTCACCACGCTGAAGCATCTCAGGGTAAAAGAAGGCTTTGAATTCAAAGCTGTGTTGATATGAATTATGATTGATAGACAAGACAAGGGGCAATAATAGTACATTCTTGTTTCCTCAAGCGCTTCATCATTCACCAGCAGTGTTAGTCAAATTCCCATGTGCAAGAAATTGGAGTAGCAGAGTCTCTCCACAGAGCCTAGAAGCTGCCTCTACGATAACCTCATTAGTGGAGTGTTGAATCTGAGCTCACACAGTCCTTTCCTTGGAAGAGTTTGCAAACTCAAGTCCAGTGCTGTGGTAGCTACAGCCACAGCTTCTGGCCTACAGCCACGCACTGGGGAGGACGGGCAGTGCCCCTTTGCATTTGTTTGTAGAATACTCCATAGCTATACCCATAGTAATTACAAGAAACCAATCTTGCAGTCTTCTAATCTGTAAAGAGTTGAAGGTGCGAGGTCTGGTACAAATAGGATGGCAACATCTGGACCTCTCCCTGCCTGTGGCTGGTGTTTACTGGAGATGACCTAAGAGCAGAACGGCCAGTTTGGCTGATTTTGCTGGTAACAACCATTTGGAGCAAACCAGCTGAAGTGCTGCTGTGACCTGCTCTATGGCCACGCAAAGCCTGGAGCCAGCAGCTGGCAATCAGGTTGCGTTGTTGTTTTTACTTAAGGAAAGTTTTGCCCATAAATGGGCTTGAGCATTGCACCAACAATATTTTTAGTTAAAGAAGTCCCAAAAGATGATTATTTTGCCAGACTTGTATGTGTGGTGGTGGAGGGGTTGTTTTCTAAGGAAATGTTTCAAGGCACCTTTGCTGTGCAGCTCTTGGAGGAACTGTAGCACAGCAAAGCAATATCTGTACAAAATGAGGAGGGGAAACAGCAAGGCAAGAAGCAGATATTTATGTCAGATATTCAAGGAGGTATTTTTTACATGAGGCCGTTAGCACTATGGGTGTCCTCACAGCTGCCAGTGAGAGGTGCCATGGGGCCCAGGACACTGTTGCTGTTCTGGCAGAAGTGGCTTCCTCTCCTTTTTGATTCCTCTGGACTGTCAATGTAATTTCTTTTCCATTCAGGAAAAGAAGAAATACGCACGGAGGTAGGCGAAGCAGCCAGCCGTACATCACTAATTGTAGAAGTAAATGACAGGTTCAAATCCCAGCTTGAGGTTTGAGCTGTTCTTTCGTAATCCATTTTTGGCCAGGTAGAGAAAACAGGCAGCAGAGGGGTCACAGCAGTTCCTTCTCTCTTCCGACCTTTGCCAAGGCCATGAGGATGTTTTTGGGTATCAGTGGGATGCTTTATAACAGAGGGACAAAGTTTTTGAAACTGAAGACAGTAGAAGAAAGAGGAGGAAAGCAATATTATGAGGCCACGTTCAAATTTTTGAGTGGATGATGCTGACAGGCAGTTGGAAGAGCTGAAGTTCAAGGAGCTCGAGTGAGAGGACAGAGGACCCTGTCTCTTCAGTAGCTGAGACACTTGGACTGGCACTCGCATGTCTCGGCGGAGTTTTCTGACTTGGGAGCTTGCCTGTCACCATCACATGCCTCGCCTGGATGCAAATAGAGAGGAACTTCTGCTTTCTTAGGACAATGATGAGATTTAATGTGGCTGTATTTTAAAAGGTTCAATATCAAGTGGTTTTAAACATTATGAAAACAACTGGCTGCATTATTTTCTCTGATCCATTTCAATGGAATCAGGTTAGTGGTGGGTTTTGGCCTTGCACCAGTTCAGCTGACAAAAATGTGCTCTAAATAGCTAGAATATGTGTGTATACATGCTGTAGTTAATACAAAATATTCTTCCTGTAATGGGTCAGGTTGTATTGGAAATACTAAGGATTAGAGTGTGAAATAGTCTAATTTTGGTAGGATACAATTCAAGGAAATCACAGCGTAACTTTAATTTAGAAGCGATCGTTAACTAAAATAATTCATTTCCTGGCTTTTTCTAGGAAAACGTGTAACACTTTACAAAGAAAGATAAAACACGTCTGACTGAATAAAGCCAAACATAAAAGGAAGAGCCTCCTTTGGCAGCAATTAGTGCTCGTGGTGTTGAGTGTGTTCCTCGGGACACTGTTGAGTTTGTCTGCCCAAGGGCCGCCTGAGCCAGCATCGCTTCCGCGGGGTTCTCTGCTCGGGTCACAAGGCAGTGTTTCTCACCAGGGCGCTGCTGTTTCCTCTTCCGACTGTAGTAGATTACAGATTATACTGGAACATGTCTGAGAAAAGGTCAGAAACGAGGGTGAAAGTCTTGGAACTGAAGCTGGGAAGTTTTCCATTCTCATCCGGGAAACTTTTTGTATTGAATAAAAAGCAAAGCAAAATAAACCACCACATCCACGACACTTCTGGTTTTCCTGCCGTTTTCTGTCTGCCTGTTAGAAAGGATTTTATTTCCCTTGTGTTGTAAGATTAGCAAATGTTTAGTTGAGGAATCTTCAGTGTTACACCAAACAGAAATAATGGGCAAGCACAGTTCATTTTTGTGTAACCCAGCCTCCACATGATTGCATTGCCTGGAGTTACTGCCTTTTTATTTACCAAATTAAAGATGTTTATATGGAGTGTTAATGTCAGTAGCCTACGTGGTGTGCTTTGAAATGTAGTCTGTTAAATACTGTAAGATATAAAAGCTAATCAAGTGAGTTTTGAATTTTAATGACACTGCATTGCTAAGCTTCTTGTGTTGGAGTAATGGAAGAAAAATGAAAAAAAATCAACAGAACCATTTTATTACCAGCCTGAGGGGTCTTTGATACCACTTTAGCTTTTCATGTAAAGTGTGTGGAGAAACTCAAATTCTCGTGATCTTTACTTTCCTACCAGAAGCACTGTCTGGGCCAAGCCCCGTTTGCTTTTCTATCAGTGTGGAATTTTGCTACGCAAAAGAGGATCCCAGAACACTTGGATGGGGAGGCATGTTGTATATGATCAAGACTACCAGAGGAAATGGGAGGGGTAAAAGTTTTAATTTCAGTTTGGTGGTAGGAAGGCGTTTGCATCCTTCAGGTGTTAGGGTGTAGTTTTGGTTTTAAGCTCGGTTGTGAGTTCCCTTTCCAAGTGATGGGGTGAGGCTATTGCCTGCGTGCACGGCTGGGATTCGTGGTACCAATGTGTTAGAGCCAGGTTTAAATCAGGGGGGAAGTGATTTGGTGGCATTAATGTGGTACTATGAGAAGAGAAGGGCAGAGCAATGGTGGAGTGATCAGTGGGGCTGGCTCTACATCATTCTTTCAGGATCCAGTAAAGTCTCTTTGCGTAACGCTGGCTGCACTGTGCTGTGTTCACAGATGAGCTCCCTGGGGAATGTATCTGCCCTGCTGCATTTTGATGTATATTTATGTCATTAGTAGCTGCAAAAATCAGGATGTTTTTCTTCCTCTCTCCTCAGAGATAATCTCTGACAGTAGTGCCCTGAAGTCCTCTGTTCAAACGCTGACCAATTTGAAACCTGGCCTGAATTCATCAAGGCTCTTAGTTGATCAGAAGAGGACAAGTTTACTGTATTAATTGCTTTTGGTTGATTGAGTGCTTTTTATACAGTGTTACAAGCTCACAAGTCCAGCATATTTTCCCCCAGGTGTAGCTTTCTTTTCAGATCCAAAAATATACTTTGGCAGCTTAAAAATGTGTGATTCGATCAAACGTTTAAACCTCACATTCAGGCCTTAAGAGCACTTCACAGGTTTAACAATGACTGTAAATAAAATAATAGTAAATAGATAACCATCAATAACTGAGCACTGCAGGGGTGGAGGTCCATGGATGATGGAGGATGACTCCTTGGTGTAGCTCTGAGGTGTTGTAGCTGTGGGCTGTGGGGAGCAGGTTGAGGCGAGGGCAAGGCCGGGGACATGAGCCCGGCCGGGCCGGACCTGGGAGCTGCTCCTGATGGCTTTTCCACAGATGTCCAGCTTTGTCAAAAACCAGTAAATCTTACCAAGTTTATTTTCCTTATAGCATCTGTGTTTTATAATGGTGCTTTTAATTTGTTTTTTCTTTGTCTGCTGGGATTTCTTTTGTCCGGCACTTTCAGGCCTCCCTTTTTTTCTCGGTGGAAGTGAGTCCGTTAATGATGGCTGGCTTGGGAATACACCCCGGCCGGGCCGGCACGGCAGCCGCTCCCTCCGCCTGACAACAAAGCCCATTGTTGTTTTCTTTCTTCACTTTTATCCTCAACTTTAATCCGTTTTTCCTTTTGAGTGTTTGTGGATAAAATGTCTGGAAAAGCATGGCTTAGATTTTGGGTGGGTGATGTGATGGCGGTTTTGTTGCAGACTTTCAGGTACTAAGGCAGAACTAACTGATCGTATTTTCCATGTCCCCGTAGGCAACTTTTATCCAATATAATGCTGCACTTGTAAATAAAATTTTGCTTTCAGACTACCAGAGCCACAACATCCTCAGCTTTTGAAAGTCCCTTGGTAAAATTAGCAAGAGTTTTACCAGCAGCTTAAATTGGGACATAATACTTTTCTTTTTCTTTTATTTTGGAAAGTCTAAAGGTTGAGTTAGGACTAACTGTAGGAGTTTTTTTGACTTGGGCTTAGTTGTGATCAGGAATTTGGACCTTGAGTCTGTAATATTTGAGTGAAGATAACACAAGTGTTTCCTTTTCCATGTGTCCTGAGCTGTGGCCCAGGCTGGAGAGGCAGTGCAGGCAAGTGGGAGGATGCTACCCCCTGAACTGGCTGTAATGTATTGCATGCACAGCTCTTGAACTGTCAGCTGAAAATCTCTTTTGTGGCAGCCCGTGGAAAGAAAAATACTTGACCAAAAGGTCCTGCCTTGCACGGGGCCTTGAGGGCTGTTACGCTCACGCTCAGGGTGATTTCCAAGGGAAAGTGCCTCATCACTCAGGATGCTGCTAGAAATGTTCAGACTGATTCTTGAGAGGGCACGTCTGCCATGAAACTGTGATGATGGCGATGAATTTTCTCTAAATGAATTGCAATAGAAAGTATTCCTTGACTAGTCGATAGGATGTGAACTGTGTGTAGCTGTCAGTATACAAGCAAGCTGGCATTTAAAGTTAAATTGTCAGGGCTGAGTGAAGCTACTCATTTGAAGCTATAACTCCAGAGTTTTATTCTTTATTAATATACATCTTTCCTTACAAGAGTGAATATATACTGACCACATGTGGCAAGGTAACTTGAGTACAGAACTGCTGTATGAAAAATGCTGGATATTTCTAGCAGACTTAAACTTTGGGTTATTTGTTCCTTGTCCTTTGACAGTGAATCAACAACTGCTTGAGCTGTAGAAATAATGTTGATGCTTGACTGCATTCTTTGTGCTCTCTTGGCCCGGTCCGACGGTCCTGTACACACGCAACTCCCATTTACTGCAGGAGGAGGCTCCTACTTCAAAGGGCTGGAGGAGCAGAGGGTGGCTGTCGAATTTCTGGATGGGTACAACAGTAACACCATAAAGTCGTGGTGGTTTAAAATGACTTATTAAACATAATGTGTGACACTATTTTGTTCCAGTGCAGTTCGGAATGCACAATACAGCTTTTGCTGAATGCATAGGAAAGGAACAGCCCTTGCCATAGAGTGCATTTGCTGGACCCCCAAGGCTATGCAGTTAGGACGACAAGCATGCACCTCTCCAATAAGTCTGAGGCTGTGTACAATGAAGATGTAGCAGTATAGAACATTTCCATCATAAAACCAGCTAAAAATAATTCATTGTAAATTAAAGCAGATACTGCTGCTTTTTAAATTTTCTTTAACTTAACTCATCCTCACCATCTTAATATTATTGTAGTCAGATAGTCAAGAAAAACATTACTGTCAGAAATAGTCTCTTTTTTGTAGCATTGCAACTTTTAATTTTTGACTTGTATCATTTATTTGCAGTTAAGCGACTGAATGTTGCTGTGGAAAATACAGATGGGCAGACAGTAGTTATTGGGATATATGTTCAGTGATTTACAGCTTTTCCATTTGTCATAGCTGATTTTTTTTTATTGTGTTTGTGCTGTGGAGTGCTGTGCTTTGTGGGCTCTGGTTTAGTTAATTTTTTATTGATGTTTGTATACATTAGATATAGCTATATGTTTAAAAATGAAATGCTTGTTCTCTGAATGTTTGTGGTTTTTTCATTTTCAAAGAAGAATTCTTGTAGGTTTTGGTCCCATTCAGCATCTTTTTTACACATCTCTGAGAGAGAACTGAACTAATTAGTTTAGGGAACTGATTTTACTTTGTATTTTCTTATTCATCAGCCTAAAAATTTGTAGGATGATATTGCTACAATTAATAAAAACCTCCTAAGTAATGACTTAATCCTGCAGTTTTCTGGGTATTCTTAATTGCCTCAGGATTCCTCAACTTGTATGAAAATAAAGCAGCTCATCCTTGTGGAGGAAGGACATCTGTAAAAGCCTCGTTTCTCTGCATGCAAATATTCTATTGAATCAACTGAAGCTTTTGCATATGGAAAACTACATGATGTTGGGAGCGGAGGGCACCGAGTAATTAAATGTGCCTTGAGAGAGAGAGGACTGTTACAACACAGTCATTTGGTTCAGCAGTTCATAGTTAATCATTATATTCCTAACAAGTAAAAGAAAACAAATGAGAGACGTTGGGAGCCCCCTCTGTAGACACCGTCGCTGTTTGCTGTGCAGCTCATGGTGAATATAGGGGAGAGAAACACTTCCAGAGAGGCCTTGATTACATGCAACAGTAACTAATTAGACAATAATGCAGAAAACTATTCATACTCCTTTCTACAAGAACCAAGAATGCATTATGAAACTAATCTTAAAAAAAATTAATTGCATCTCAGTCTTAATTTAAAACTGAGCTGGGTTGGGTTTTTTTTTTTTTCCCTCTTTCCTGTTTCTTTTTATTCCAAGTTGGTGGAGGAAAATTGCTATTAATGAAATCTGCTCTCTGAGACTTCAATAGGCTTGTTGTTCATTAAAGCCTTGCTATTTCTCTTAAAATGTATTGACCAATGTTCAGGCCAGATACTTAACACGAAATACACTTTGTAAATTCATCATTTTTGTTGTACTTTCCTAAGATGCAGAGGTCTATGGACTTTGTAGAAAAAACAAATAAAACCCCTAAGCTTACAGTTATATAGTATTAAAAGAAGGGTAAAGGAAGCATTGAGTGTCTTTAGGATGATGAGACATTCATTAAGATTTTTCTGCCTTCCTTTTCCTATTTTCAATCCATCTGAAGTACCATTAAAGCTTTTCAGGCAGCTTCCTGTGAGAAACCCTTTTCTGTGCTGTTTTTCTTCCTTGAAAAAAGGTGGCTGCTCTTCAGTCAGATTGTATGGATTTGGCCTGGGATTTGTATAATATCTGTGTAGAATGCATCGGTTGTTTAGGAACCTAATTCCCAATATGGCTCCCTTTTGATTAAGAACAAAGCCAGCATTTCACAGCATTATAGGAACACAGAAAAACAAGTTAATGATCTAAACCTTTTAATTCATGGTTGCTTGTCTATTTAAAGTACTTTTGATTCTGCTATAAACAGACTGGCCCCTTTTTTGTTTAACTTCTTTCTTTGGTTTCTTCACATTTCTTTCTTTACTCTCCATGAAATTTGTAGCTAGTTTCCTTTTCTAACTGAAGAATGAAAGGTTGTGACTACAGAATGATACAGAAAGTAAGAAAGCGTATCTAAACTGGGCGTATATCCAGCACAGACCTCTTTGAAACAAGCTGAAGTTAGGGCTGTTGGGATTTTTTTGTTATGTTTTCCCCTTCCTTTTTTAAGTACCTATGTTTTGTTTTCTTCTCCTTTTTGGAATGAGTGTGAAGTTTGTTACTTTTTGGATACTTTCTGGATTTTTACATGTCGTTAGCATGGCTTTATTTTATAGAGTTACTTATTTCCCTCTGGTCCTGGTTCAGCAGAGTGTGGCTACGTGTGCCTTTATCCGTAGAGACAACAAAAGCGACCTTCTCAGGACTTTCAATTACCAACATTGTATGTGGTACTTGAGGAAAATAATTCCCTTCCAGATATTTTTTTGTGTGTTTGTTTGTTAACAGAGAATGGGAATCCAGAGCTTGTTCTTCAAATCGAACTTGAAAACTTTTGGGTGAACAAAACTGTCAGGCAAGCAGCAGCAGCACGAATGATTTCCCTTCCATGGAAGGGCACCTTATCACCATATCTAAAAATAAATATTTGCAGCTTCCATTGTCATTTATTTTGTAGCTGAAATGAAGATGAATTTTTGTAGCTACATTTTTGCTAAAAATAGGAGCCTATTTCTTTTTTTTCCTTTTCTTTTCTTTTCTTTTTGGCAATGTCTTATTTCAGGCAATTGGTAGAAATGACAAATGAAGAAAAAATTCCAATAATGTGTTTTATTACGTCTCTATCCCATCAAGGTAAATTAAACAGCCAAGACACTTACAATAACTTCACAAACAATAATCCTGGGAACCCTCGACTCCTGCCTCTTCCAAATTTGACTGTGGTGTTGCCTCTTGCTCAAATCAAGCAGCCAATGACCTTAGGGACCATCACCAAGCGCACAGGGTAAGTGTGTCTGCACAGACCTTTCTTAACCATGTTATTTGTAATTAATATGGAAATAATTTGTGTTATTAGTACTACTTGGTTTTATTCCTTATTTTAATTTTCAGTGTTTTTAATTTAATGGCAGCAGAAAGGGGGTGGGGGGAAAGAGGAGACAAGAAAAGAAAACCAGCATCAGATAAGTAAACAAAACCTGAAAATAAATCTCTGAATATTCAGGAGTATTCATCTGGGTGGGTTGTTCTCTTGCAGTCTGCCATATGGGGAGTACTGTACACTGACCTCAGGAGAAGTTTCACACCAGGAATTGGTATGAAACATAAGCAGAGCTGTATTCAATCAGGATGAGTTATGGCTTTATTTTTTTAATTTTTTTTTTTTAAGTTTGTTTATTTTGATTTCCAAACTTTTCAAGCAGAAATGATTTTTGGCTATCAGAAATGGAAGACAGTAAGCCAGGTCGAGCCGAAAGACAAAACTTAATCCTGCTGTTTTCTTGACCTTATTTTTCCTCTGAAGTGACTGTTCTGTACTATGAAATTCACGTGTGGACTTTCATTTCGGAGCCAGCTGCACTTTGGTACTTCTCACTGTGCCACGATAAAGCACTTCCAAATATTTGGTGTGAGAAACTTTAATAAATATGTGTATGTTATAATAACTAAGTAGATTTTGTGAGCTACATAAACTGTAACAATTTGAAGTTAATTGATACTGTTCAAGAGTTGATATTTTGCTCTTGCTAAATTTCAAATCTTCATTTTTTTGCAATTAATACCTAAAGCTAGTGGGTGATTAATCTTTTTTTTTTTTCCCTCTCACTTTTGTTCAAATCCCTGCATATTTTCTAATTAAAAGTCTGATCCATTAATTTACAAATGACTTTTATATTTATAAGAAAAATAGCTCGAGTACAGTGTGTGGTTGGAAAAGAAATTGAGAGTTCATAACATTTTCCTGTGTTGGCAAATGGGCACAGGCACCTGCCCTGCTTGCTTCAGTGGTTTCTTGCTCAAGTCCCGATAGTGAGATGAATATTACCTTGTGTTTTGTGAACCAGGAATTATTTTTCAGGCGAGAGCTCACAGACATTCCCTCTCACCCTGAGTAATTCCCCTACTCTGTGCTTGAGTGTTCAGGACATCCTGTAAAATCTGTTGTTTGTTTAGTGCACTGAATGTGCATGATGGTGTTTGGAAGCTTATGTGTGTATTCACATATATACATGTGTATCTCTATATGTGTCTATCTAACAACCCAGTCCTGCTCACGCTGCTGTAAACAGAAATTTCATTGGGCTTGTTGGGCCAAATCGTGAACTAGGAATGTACAGTTGCCCTAAGCTCAGAGGCTGGCTGCAGATAAGTTCCTGAAATCCACAGATAATTGTAAATGGAACTTGGGAAACGGTACAGCAACGGTATGAGGGTCATGTTGTGGTTTAACTTCTTCTGCACATACGTTTCAGTTGCTTATTTTTATGGAGGTTTTTTCTGCTTGCAGTTTAAATACAGGCAAGGGAAAAATATTGTGCAAGCAATCAGATGAATTTTGCAAGTAGAGAAAGGTGTGATCTGGGATGAGGATGGGAAGGAAGATAGGGTCAGGGAGAGGCTGGTGTGCGTGAACATCAGGAGGTCAGAGTTCCTCAAAGGGGAAATATCAAAAAGGTGACTTGAAGAGTACAGTCAGAGCAGGACAGGAATGTAATTCTGGGCTCTGTTGGTAGTCTCCTAGAAATCCAATAGACACTTAGAACTAGGTGGGACAAAGCATAGAAAATAAAAGTCATCTGAAGGTCTGCCAGGGGAAAGGTGGGGTGATAGGAGCAATGGTGAGGGGGTGATTTGAAAAAAGCACTTGTTTTACAAGAGTCATTCACATAGTGGCCTTTGCAAAGGCTGTTTCCTTAATACTGTGGTGATACCGGCAAACTTTTCTACAACTATTGCAAATGTACTAAGTCTGCATTATTCTACTTAATATTTTATTATTAAATATCATAAACATATTTAGAGAATGTTCATATTTGTAGCTTTCTTTAAGTAAATTTTGCTATTCATAAACCGTTCCTGTCCTGTAATATTGGGTAATTTTTTGAACTAATTAAATTTAAA
The DNA here is from genome assembly GCA_013401335.1 of Brachypteracias leptosomus. Taxonomy (NCBI): domain Eukaryota; kingdom Metazoa; phylum Chordata; class Aves; order Coraciiformes; family Brachypteraciidae; genus Brachypteracias; species Brachypteracias leptosomus. The sequence continues at coordinate 1,264,432 of VYZX01012191.1, forward strand.
ATATTCAGTGAGGCTTATGTAAGGGGGTGGAAACAACAGTCATGGGAAATACCCTGCTGTGTAAATAGAGTTTTCATGAATGAGGATCATAATTTTCAGTGAAGCCTGCGTGGATGTCTAATGCTAAGCTGAGAGCTTCCTTCATTTGTTCTGCATCCAAAATATTTGATGAAAGAAGACAAAATTAACATGAAAAGCTGTATTTATAAAGCAGGGATTTAAGAAGAATGCCTAGGATCTAAGAAGCCTGGCATGCCTAAAATGACCAAATTGAGACAGCAGCCTTAACTTAAACCTCCAGGGGGCAAAGCGTGTGTTTAACATATTTAACATCTGCCCTCGTATTTCTAGAAACACATAGCGATGTACGTCTGTACAGTGTAAGATTTAGACAGGACAGGGACCATCTGCCTCACTCTGAGAAGTGTAGGAGGCATGTATTACTGCAAATGGCAAAAGACAGCTGTATTTACACCTACATGGTCAGCACCTTTAAGCACTGCTCCGAGGAAACAAGGCTCTTCTTTGGGAGCAGCTGCTTAACCTTGTGATTGTGCAGTGATCAGAGAAGGAGAGGAACTCACTATCAGTTGGGTTTTCCAGGCGCTGTTCAGTGGCCCTCAAAGCAGATTCCTTTTCTGTTATTGCTACTTTTAACAAATTAAAAATTTAATCTGCTGCAGTGTTTCTAAAAGTAAAAAGCAAGACGCAAAGAATATGATATCATTAGCAGTTCTGGATTGGTCCTTTTTGTTTGCTTTTAACATATGAAAAGCTTCTTTAATACTAGACACCTCAATTCAGCTTTGCAGGTTTTATTAACCAAAAGGTCAAGTTGGGGTTTGTTCTGCTAGTATCCAGGACAGCAAAATATTTTTCAGGTACTGAAAGGACTGATCAGTGCTCTTAATATCATCTGTCTGAAGCAGAGCTGCAAAGCATGTCATCTTACTTGACAGGTGGAATGGCAGAAAATTTTTTAAGTGTGTTAGCTGTAGCCCTATGGGAATGAAAGGCTGGAATCTGGAGTTGTGTCATCACTGTGCTGCTCATCACAGAGGCTTTTCTTTTTTTCCATGCAAACATGTAGATTTTGGAACATTTTCTGAGCAGTCATTAAACTCTTTACTCTGAATACAATTTACATTCTCAGCACTAAGTATCTCAGGGCATTACCTCCCTTCTTGCCATCCCTTTCGTTTCCTTGTTCCCTGCCCTCTTTTCTTCCTTTGCTTTTTCAAGTCTCTCATTGTAATTTCTGCACCTTCATGAAGCACTTAATTTTTGTGCCAATATTTTGTTATCCCATTGACTCGCTTTCCTGTAGTTTGTGCTGTCAGCACATTCTGAGGAACAGATAGGCTTCCCCACAGGGGCTCTAACACTAATGACTAAGGAAGCATCTTATGTTTTAAAGATTAGGGGGTTGTAAGACAGTAAAAGAGCTACATTTAATAAGTCTTTCTATATCTGTGCCTCAGTTTCCCTCTCAAAATTTTAATAGTAATGCTGAATTCCTTCACAGATCTGGTGAATGGGTTAATTCATTCCTCATTTACAAAGAGCTTATAGATTTGAAAAGGGAAGAACTGTATGATCCATCTCATGCTTGTCTATAAAAGGCAGTGAATCAGAGGATGTTAGAAGACAGCTTTGTGCTTTGCGATAGCTCTAAAAGTGTTCCTTGTTTTTATGGAATGAGTTGTCCTTAGTTTCCAGTTTGTAAGAATGAGGGGACGCAGTTGAGCTCTAATAGGAAGAAGGGAAATAAAAGATACAATAATTGTGCCCCAAAAGCAAAACTATTGTAAATGTTGGCTTCTCTGACAGCAGCATTTGTTTTAACCTTCTCAAGGGATATGGTCGTTATATTTGTATCATGCTTCATTCTCAAATTCATCATGGCTTTAGTGAAACACCAGGATGTAACCTGCATTACTTGGGTCTTGTCAAAACAGACACATCCAATGTGTCTTACAGGAAAAGGTATAAACTTTACTTTTTTTCCATCCAAAAGATTTGGATAGTGTGTTTTTAAACATGAAACTCTATCTGTTCTTCATCCCATCCCTCATTCCACCCACAATGAGGAAGGGGGAAAGTAGGTAAAGTGTCTGATGCAATTGTAGCATTTTAGTTTCTCGTTGCTTATATTATATGTACTGGAAATCACTGATACCCATTTGTTTTATTTTCACTTGGAAAGCTTAATTTATCCCAGGTTCTACTACTGAAGCAAACAAAAATAAGGAGTGCAAAGTCATGATGTCATGATAGAGTTCAGTAGGAAAAAGTAACTAAAAAGTCAAGAAAAAAATTAAAAGTATTAAGCTAAAGAATTCAGTGCCCTAGGTCAGCTTTCCTGCATGCTGGAGCCAGGCATCCTCCTCCTGGCACATTGCTCAGACATGTTTTATGTCACCTTTAATAATAAGTTTTGTTAAGAAAGCAACTATTGTAATGATTTGTAATTGATATGGAATACAGTTATTTGCACTAAATTTCGATCAGATGTCACTATTTATAAGAAGATTCTTGCTATGGCAACACATAGTGATGAGGGTTAGAATAAGAGGATATTGCCCAGCTTTTAAAAGCTTAAATAGTTTTTATTAAATACAGTAACACAAAGTCAAACAATGTTTCCATTTCAATTTGCTAAAACTTGAAATCAAACAAGAAATTAAGGAAATTTGTTCGGAATTTTGAGTCATAAATCATTTTCATGCTATAATTTTCTTTTGGAATTTCTCAGTAGCTGTAAGAATGGGAAACCTCAGTGAGTTTTTTGCCTTGGCATTGCTCTGCTCCTGTCGCCGAGCGTAGCCATCTGGTGCTGTCTTTTCAAGGTTGGGTTATCCTGTAATTTGTACATTCTCTCTCTCTCAATTAGCATACTATCCATGTTATGTGAAGGAAATCGTGTAAAACAATTGCTCATATAAATATCATAGAAAAAAAAGTAGTCATCTTAAAAGAAATTGGGTCTCGTGAACAGAAGGGAAAGGCTGAATTGTCTCTCTCACACTTAAGGGTTTTTATTAAGACTCTACAGTCCTCTTTGGAAGTGTAACTATATTTTCTTCATGATACAAGATTTTGTATCCATGTTAAAAACAAACAACAAACAAAACCTGCCATTGAAGCATGTATCCACCTGGCTCAATTTGTAATTAAAATAGAATTTGTTAATTTGCAAGTATAATCAGATCACTGTAGTATGTTGTGAAAAAAAAAAAAAGAAACCTATATTCTAAAATGTTCTCATGAGCTCAGCTAAGTATTATTTGCCTGCTTTCTGCAGACAGAGAAACTGAGGCAAAGAGGAAAAAATACAGTACTTCCCAAACGTCTGGGATGATAACTGAAAAATTCTAAGCTCCCTGGCTGGGAGTTGACCACTCTGTGATAAGTCTTCAAATTTACAGTAGATATATTCCAGGTTTTAAATTATATGGCCATGGGTTATGCAGGAGACTTTGCTTTCCATTAAATATTTAAAGAGTGCAGTAGTGCTGGGCTGATCTTCTGTTGAGCTATTAGAATGGTCTTCAACTCAGGGACTGGATGTGTTGACTGTATAGGAGATAGTATGATCCATACAGTTCATACTATTTAATTGGGTTTTATCGCTATTTAAATTTGATATATTATGTCTAGAAAGGCCACTGGCTCTACCAAATGAGCTCTCTCCTCGTAAGTGTTAACCAATCATTTATGTAAACACAAACAGTTAAAGGCTGGTCTGCTATACAAATAGCTTCAATATGGGTTTTGGCCTCTATTACTAGTAAAAAATAGGGTGTTTTCTCTGCCATATTCTATTCTTTATTGGATTTTTACTTTGCAGGTCAAATAATATATATATATTATATAAATATATATTTTTTTTTATTCATCAATGTTGTGCACATGTCAAATTTAGTTCACAGGATTCTTTTTTACCAGGCTGTATCCTTTTAACTGTGTAGGCATATGGCTGAGTGCTTTATACATCTTTCTATGACAGGCCTTTTCTGTTAGTCCATTCCCTGAAATTATTTCACCTGTTCCAACCAGCCAGAATTTATCGCTGAGTCACAGTATAGGAAGAAAAATGACACATTGGCATTTACAAAATCAATTATTTAGCAATTTCGTGGATGATGTTACATCCCCAATGAGAATCAAAGAAGCCTTAAGCGTGTGAGTAGCTCTAAATTTACCTCCTCTTCCTCCTTTTCAGATTTTATGCTAATGTCAGTATGCCAATGGCTTTTTCAAAGGTAATGTTAAGAACAAGGGAGATATCCAATAAAATGCACTCAGATTAATGGTGTGTGCAGTACCACTTTAAAAACTATGCACTGTGCAAAATACTTGAACAAAAAATCAAATAAAATCATAGCTTAGATAAATCGTGGAGTAGCCAAAAACATTCAGCTCTCTCTTAGATCAATTTTAACATGGAATACACTTCAAATAAGTCAGGGTTCTCTCTCCCACATTCTATGCAAGCTTTTCACTGGGGGAATAATATCCCTGCGTCATACAGGTCCTAAAGATTTTGAAATTAATGGTGTGTTTCTATCCTAGGGAAAGGGCTGAGTAATATTCTTTACAAGGTCGTGCTTGTACTTTCCGTTGTTTTTATTTAGGACTTGCCTTTTTTCAGCAAATTAGTGAGACTCTTCCTCTCAGATCTCATATATTTGTTGCTTTTGATGCTAATTTACTACTTCTATTAGTTTTGACTTCAGTGTCTGTTTAGGGCTCTCGACTGAACTAGGTGATCTTTTGAGGTCCCTTCCAATCTCTAACATTCTGTGATTCTGTGACTGCTTTTGCCTCAGCTTTGTCAGGAGGTTTCAGAGGGAGGCCTGAGCTGTGTCTAACTGGAATTGTAATGTCAAAGCCTGCTTGCAACTGGTGCCTCACGTTAGTCCCAGCAGCTGTGCAGCTCCTGCTCCTGGGGGTGGTTGTTCTGTCAGTGGGACTGTGCCCGTGGTGGTTGTGTCTGTGAGCGTCAGCATGTGGTTACAGGAGAGGTCTGCATCTCTTTCAGGGCATCATGAACGGTTATAGAAAATTATTTTGTTTACCTTCTGCATAAATCTTAATAGCATGATATACAGTGTACTTGTTGGTAATTGAGTTTTCATCTAATTTCTGTGCATTTTTCCCCTTTACGTGAAGACCTTACCTGTTTGGAGCGGGATGTTTTTCCATAAAAGCTCCATGGTGAGTTCCCACTTCAAACCCAGCATGCCTATAATTCATTTGCTGTCCTCTGTGCTTAGATTTTTTTTTTTAATTATTTTTTAAAAAATATGTTTACTTGCATGGCTGATCCATAGGTGGAAGCACTGCATAATTTCACTTTTAAACTGTGGATGTGCGTTCACCATCGAGCGTTGCCAAAGAAATGCATTCACATTTTTTCTTTTATACTTTTGAGGGAGCATTTCAATTTTAAGTAGCAGAAAACCTTAAAAAAAAAAAATTATTTCCCAGTGGGCGAAAATGATTGCAACATATTTTCAAAACCAGCCTCTTTTTTCAATATAGCTTCCTTTGTTATTGTAGCACCGAGTTGCTTGCAGATAGAAAATGTCAATGATGACCTCTCAAAAATAAGGTAGATTAGCAGTAAGTAGACAAAGTATTGCAGTAAGAGAGATGAAGCAAATAAAATGAGCATTTTAAAAAAAAAAGCTTATTATATTTGGGGAAAAAAATAAACCACAACTCCATTAAAATAAGGATATTTAAAATCATAAGAGGTTTTTAATATGTGAAATTGCAGCCTATTAAAAAAATACAGAAGAAAAAAGCAAATTTTAGCAAGTTTCCCTGTGTTGGAGCTTGGTTCAGTATTCATGAAGAGCCACCTCACCTCCAGTCACCTTATTATAGTGAGATGGGGGTTAGGTGGTTGAAGTTTTAGGCCACAAGAATGAAAGAAGTTTGAACATCTTACAGCTTTCTAAGAAAATTTAGAAACTTTCAGCTAAGACTTTTTGGGGGGGGTTGGTGTGGTTTGGGTTTTTTTTTTTTAAGTTTAGCAAAGGGTACTTATTAGCTATATCTATCAGTATCTATTAGCTTATTTGTATGTGGCTCTTGTTTCTACTACTGGAAGCTTGTTCCACATCTATCACCCCTTTATGTCTCTGTCTAAAACAATCTTCAGCAGAAAGAACTCCTGAAGAGCTTCATTAGGATATAGACTTCTTAGAATGGCAGAGGACAGCTGATGAGGGGCTCTACCAAAGACAGAGGGAAGGCAAAGGCACCAAGAGAGAGTATCTGGTTACTGAAGTAGTCTTCCCAAGAACCAGTTCTAAATGTGGTTTACTGTGCACCTAAGTTTTGTCTGATGGTGATCTGGGAGTGGAAAGGGCTCTGGAAGAAGAGTTTTGAAAGTGGATTATCTTAGCAAATGGATGGGTTGGTCACCCCCTGCACAAAGCAGAGATGATTTTAGATTGAGGCAAGATTAAAAGGCCTAGATTAAAGAGGGGAATATGTGAAATAGACTCAAAAATTGTTGCCTGTCTTTCACAAGACTCTTTTGTGGTTTGTTTAATGCCAATGCTAGCTTAAAAATATGGTTTTGACTAGAGAAATTAGGATAAAACCCCACTCTGGGTGGGGGAAGCAATCATGTTGTTTCCATTAAGGTCTTAATGAGACCTAAAATTGTGTAAACAAAATGAATGGAGATTTGACAGCTTACTGCCTGGCAAATAAAGGAGCCTACCATTTCTGTTCTTGCTTTTTCTTGCTTTATTCATGTTTTGACAACTGGAAACATGTCTTTGTTCTCTTCTTTTAGGCACAATGATAAACTAATTATGTATTTTGAGAGAGACACTTTCTCTATGACTTTATGTGTAATTGTAAATCTCATGCAGTATTTTTCTCCTGATACTTTTGTTGCTGCTTCTGTGGTCTAGATAAAACTTTCACCTTCAGAAATTATATAAGTTTCCATTTCAGTGGGTTTACTTGTGAGGTTGTGGATAAATGCTTTTGCTTTTCTGAATCTGGTGTATTTGAAGCCTGTTTGTTGGGAATATAAAACCAATGTGGTTCTAAATCTTTGCAGACTCTTACTATTTGATTGATAATACTTGGATTTGTAAAGCAGTTCCTTCATATCATATATATGCAATTTATTTATTGTTTTTAGTTTTGTCACTTGGTTGACTCTGAACTTAAAGACAAATTTAAGAGCCAGCAATATTTTATGAAACGTGAAGCTCCTTGAGGAGCACTCCGTTGCTCTACCATGTAGCCTCTGGTTTTCATAGTTGCTTATGATTTTCGAAATATTTTAATGGTATTAGTTCTCACTACTTCTTTCTGACATAAAGTAGAAAAATAATTAATAATAAATGTCAACTAATTAAAATATTGTCATAAGTTCTGATTTTTCTAAGGAACTAACATAATACATTTCTAGAGATTATGGCAGCGTTTGATTTGTCCCAGAAGTCAACAAGTGATAGCACTGAATTATTTCAGGAGTTCTCAATCTTTTCTTATTGCATTGTCAGCATCAAAGAACTTGCAGATTATTGTTGAATATTTCCATTTCTGCTTAAGGTCTGACAAAGTGTCGTCTTAATTTTCTTCTTTAGTTTGCTCCCATCATTTTTTGTGCCATTTCAGTAGAAAGTGCTCATGTATGTTTTTCATTGGACGTGTGTACATCTACATCTTGGTGCTTCTGCATTTATAATGGAAAGAATTCTCCAAAATTATTTTAGAGAAGCTAATTGTCGTCAACAACACAAGCTTCCCCAAATATTGTGGCATTTAGCTGGAGTTTGGGATTAACTTTTAGTAGTTGACTTTGTCATTGAGCTGGGGTAGGTGAATGTCCTGGAATGACACAAACATGGTCTTCAGTTGAGGATAGTCTCTTATTAAATTTATAGCAGAACAAGAACTGTGTATTTGAAAGGGTTTTTTTATTACTATTATACTCCTGCTGCAGGCTTCTTCACAGATACAATTGGGATAAAAATACTGCTGTGTCTTATTGAATTCTTGATGTAGTTACGCAGTTGGGTAGACCCAGGCAGGAAAAAGTACACTGCCTTTTTATCCTCCTTTTGTCTTAAACATAGTGCCCTTGTTTCTAATGTGGATGATTGAAAATACAAAGGTGAATGTTCTGGTCCCATGAGCTTCACTTTCTTGTTTTTAGTGTTGATTCCCAACAACCTGCACTCCTTCCCACTTCACAACCCCTTTCAGTAAAATATGGTCCAATCTTCTGAAACTTAGTACGTTGTGAAGATTCTTTTAAATTAACTGTTTTTAAAAGTGAGGTGAAACGTGCCTTAATTTCAGTTCTTGGAATAATTTATGAAGTGCTGACAGGCTAAGAGCAAGTAAAGAGCAGGGGTTCATAGCAGAAACAAGTCATTCACCACCTACCTTCAACATTACTGTTTTGTTATCATTTATAAAGCTGAGAGGATGTTTGCATCTACATAATAGTGAGGATTTATAGTTTCCAAGTTGTTAAAATATCACAATGACATGAGAATGTATTTTTCTAATGGCATTACTGTTATTGAGAGGTTTTTGAGGTTTACTGAAGGAAAGAAATTTGAGTTGGAATGTATTGATGAAAACTCAGGGATAAAGTAAAAGTGGTCATAGAATGAAAAATTCCTTAGTTGCAATAATTGTCAGAATAGACTTGTTGACATCTTATCAGTTTTTCCAGAAATATGACTAAACCAATATGATGCACTAGTTTGTTTAGTTTTTGTTTGTCTGTATTTTTTAGCAGGACTAAGTTTAATCATTTGAGCAATCTGCTCCTTCTGTCTACAAAGCATCATTCTTGAAGGGAAAATGTTTTGCTACTGAAACCAACACTTACACCTTGGTTTGAGTACAGCTTAAAGATGTACATATTAAAGATGTGATGTAAATAGTACATATCCCATGTCCTCTGAGGTTGTTTATATCTGTATTTGGTTGAGACATGGGTCTTGGGACTGAGATTGTGGAGAACCCTGCAAAAATCTGTGGTTAGACTACCAGATTGCCTTCTCTTAAAGGCTTGAGGAAATCAAAGTCAATTATGTCTCTGTAGAAGTTTACTCCAGTTTGTAGTTGAGAATAGTATTTGCTCCCTATTTTTTTTTCCATTTAAAAATATTTTAATAACCTCAGATTGTGTGGAATAAAAGTTCTGAATGTTAAGAATATTAGATAGTGTCTGAAGTGAGTATGTCTGAATCATACTGGATTGTGCTCATAGTTGGCTTTGTGTTGGTGGATGGGTAACACTGTCCTTCTGAACATTCTTGTTCTATATTAAAAACAATCATGTATTGGTTGAAGTATAGATCAGGATATTACCAGACTCTAATTAGTGGATTCATTTATATATTCGTTTGCTGGAGAGAGTGCAGAGAAAGGCAGTGAAGCTGGTGAAGGACCTGGAGAATAAATCTTACGAAGAGCTGATTGAAGGAGCTGGGACTGTTTAGTTTGAGGAAGAGGAGGGTGAGGGGAGACCTCATCACTCTCTACAGCTACCTGAAAGGACATTGTAGAGAGGTTGGTGCTGATCTCTTCTCACAGGTAATTAGCAATAGAACAAGAGGGAATGGCTTCAAGCTGCTGCAACAGGGGAGGTTTAGGCTGGACATTAGGAAAAAACTTTTCACAGAAAAAGTGGTCAGATACTGGACCAGGCTGCCCAGGGAAGTGGTGGAGTCACCATCCCTGGAGGTGTTTAAGGGTCGTTTAGATGTGATATTGAGGGATATGGTTTAGAGAATTTTGTAGAGTAGGGTTGATGGTTGGACTCGATGATCCCAAGGGTCTTTTCCAACCTGAATGATTCTATGAAAAATACTGTTCTGTGACTATTTCAACTGATCTATTCTGAATTTTCCTGAGCAGCTCATAAATGCTTAATATGTTAATATCAACTTAAATATTCTAATATAGATCGTGAAGTGTCACTGCAAGCAAGGTAATATATTTATAGTCCAGAACTTTTGTGGAACACAGATTCCTGACCCAGTAATCTGGAGCTGTAGTTGTAACAGCTGGATATTAAGTGCTTTGTGGTGGTTCAATATCAAGAGTTACTGACTATAAATCACAATTGCTCTTTTGGGATGTTCCAGCTTCTCCTGCATGTGTGAGAGCTTCAGGACTGATCTTAAGACCATGAAACTTTGTCTGAGCCTAGTCAGCGTGATGTAATTCCTTTTGAAAGGTGTTTGCTTTCTTCTATTTTCTTCCTTCCAAGCCAAACGTGTGACCATGAGCTTGCAGAGTGTGAGGTTTGTGGCGGGTAGTGTAGCCCCTCTGAGCCTCAGTGAGCCCTTGTGTCAGACTGGCGGAGGAACACTGCCCAACGTGCTGGGAGCCTCAGTTACAGTTCTGGAAATCCCTTTTAGAAACCTGTCAGAAAACACAGTGTGAGTGCAAGCAATTAGGCTTTTCTCCCATTTTTGTAGGTGACCTCATTTCCGGTAGGCCACACAAGAAATATTTGCTGCTTTAGGTGAGTTCAAGTTGAAGGCAATTTAAAATGTTTCATGGCAGTGGTGATGGAGTCTGTATGTTTTTAACCATGTGCTGTATTTTCCACATGTCACTTACTGCAGCTCATTGGAAGGGAGTTAAGTGTGTGAGATCAGTGTGAGTTTTGCCATTTATTTCAGTGAGATCAAGAGTGAGCTGTAAGGGACCAAGACAAAGCTCTTTGGGCAGGTGCAGTCTCTGCAGCCAAATGCAGGAGTTTCAGAGAAGCCCAGCTTGTAGAATAATTTTGGTTTAACTTGCTTTTATGTTATTTTTACACTATATTAAACCATAATCTTTTCTTGGTTTAATATCCCTACTGGTTCATTCTGTTGAACCACTTCACCTGTATACAAATCATTTGTCACTAACAAGAAAAAGGGTGGTATGAATCAATGCCATTATTATTATGCATAGTGTTTGAATTCTTTCTGCTGCTTTAAAATATCTTTCTGCTGCTTTCTTCCATCATAACACCTGCAATAATTTGTTTGAACAGACATATATTCACACACATACACTTAGAACTGAAGATCATTACTTAAAGCTGACCAAGTTACTCTGATAATATAATCACAGGGTGATAGAATGTGGAACAAGAAATTAATAGAAGAAAAAAGGGAAGAAGGGAGAAAGAGCAAGAGAAGGGAACCTTAGAAGAGAGAGAAATATAAAATAATCCAATTAAAAGGACTGGAAAAAAGGGAACGTGGAGAAGGGGGAATCCTGTCTAAACTTCTCAAACAGCTTTTCTCTTAAGGAAAGAATGAAATCCTGGTTTATTGGATTGAGGAAATTGAGGATGATGTTTCAATGAAACATAATTATAAACCACTGTGTCTGCTATATGCACATTGTGGAGTTTCAGAGGAGGGAGTATCTTAATCTCTTTTTACATGATACAATTTCTGATTTATTTTAACATGTAGCTCATAAGCATATGTATTGTTTCCCTTTCCTTCTATCCTCTGCATGTTGTTCCCTCTTACCCATTTGCCCATGTCATATGTATCCTGGTGGCTTCAGTGGCATCAGGACTGTGCTGAGTTATAACTCAACAATTAATGCCAAGGCTGCTGATAAGGTTTTTTTGAAAATGCAAGAAAATACCAGTTGCCTTGAATGACTGACCCAGAATCTGTATTTTCATTCCCAAAGGACTTAACGGTTAGAAATGTTTGTATTCACTTTGGAAGTTGTTTCTATTGAATGCAAATATTCAATACTGGGGCTTTTAAACAGCCCAGTTAACTCTCCATGATAAGTTAATGAGTTTGCTGATCAAGGGGAATTTGGGACCTGTTTTCGAGAAGCACTAAGCATCTGTAAATCCTGCTGAATCTTATGGGGACTGCAGATATTCACTATTTCTGAATTGATGTCTTAGAGTAACTATTAAGCAAGGGACGTCTTCGCTTTTGAGAATTAACTTTCATCATGTTATTTTGTTCTTTCTTTAAGCAAATCCAAACCAGCTCCACAGATTTCACCCAGTAAGTCTGTGGGAGGAGAGTTTTGTGTCGCTGCAGTCTTTGGATCATCAAGGTCATGGTTTGCAAACAATCCTGGGCTGAAAAGAGAAAAAGGTTGGTAAACTACAAAAATAGGACTTGCATTCAAATTTAAATTACCTATTTTATTTTCTTGTCTTGTGGTAACTTCAGAGTAGATGGTGTTTAACTGAAGATTTTGTTCTTATAGTCAGTGACAATGAAGATTTTTGGGAACATGGTTGGGGTGATTTTGGTAAATAGAACAATTTACAAAATTTTTAATTAGTGAAATAAATCATTGATCTTATGATATAATGACAAAAAACAAACTTTGATAGTTCAATCCAAGAATACTATGTATGAAGTTTCACTGGAAAAGACACCTTTGCTAAAGCAAATATACAGACATTGTTAACAATGGGTAATTACCTGAACACATCTTGGTGAGAAACAGTTGCACCTTCTCTTGTATGAGATATTGATGTTTTTCCAAAACAAGGGGGAACTTGTTTGCTTTGAACAATTTTCTCTTGGTCTCTCTAGCCCTTCTTTTAATTCACACTTTTGACTGCAAGCATAGGAAGGCAAGAGACTTAAAAGAACAAGGTGTTTATTATTTCTGTAAGTTTGTTTTCTGTTTCTGCTGTGCTATTACGATAAGATTTTATTTTTTTTTTTTCTTCTGGCAAACAGATCAATCAAAACAGTTTGTAGTGGAGTCGTTGTATATCATCAGCTGTTATGGCAGCCTGGTGGAGCACGTGTTGGAACCACGTCCGCTCAGCACCGCTCCGAAGATTAGTGACGACACACCTCTGGAAATGATGACCTGCCCAAGAGCCAGCTGGACTTTGGTTAGGTAGCTCATGCCTTTTTCTTCTTTTTGTCCAGAAAATGGTCATGATTGCTTTTTTGGAAGGGCTGAATGAGCTGCGTCATGATTTTCACCTGTATTTTTATCTTAAAGTTTATCATAAAGTTTTCCATTGCAAGAGAGGACTCTCAGTAGGAAATTCAAGCCTACATTTCATATAGTTCTGTTACTGCTTGCCTGTCTGAATGGGAGCCAACCATTTAAATACTTTAAAGATGTGGAGATACATGAAGATGTTTACATATCAGTAGAGATCCTTATTAATTGGTGATCTTAAATGATCAGATTGTAATTTAGATTTTTATGTGAGGACTAGAAACAATTATTTTAAATAGTGTTAAAGTACAGAATTCTGCCATGAGACATGGGTGAGATTTCCATGATGAAGCATTGCAAAGAATTAGGCAAGTTACCCTGTAAGTAGCTGAAGGTAGCATTTCTAAGGACAGTTGAAGAAATTATTCCTGACATGTGGAAGAAAGTAAACAAAAATTGATGAGAAAGTGTTGTCAGTGCTTTTGACGTTTTAAAATATTTTCCTATCGATTTTTCTTGGCTCCTGTATTCCTTAGTGCTGCTTATGGCTGGACTGGATTGATCAATACTTGATTTACCAAGCTATTTAGGAATGGCCCACCCTAATTAAAATTACAACACAGACTTCTAGACCATTATTGTTGAAATGAGTAGGTTGTAATGGAATTGAAAATTCTAATTGGATCAATAGTCCATAACTTTACACAGCTTTATTTTCACAGTTTGAAAATGACTTTACAGTATTGAAGCAATGCTAACAGAACAGAAAAGTTCCCCAGTTTCTGTTGTGTGTTTATATAACGTCAGCATGACATACAATGGTCCTAAACATATTTACCAAGTTAATCTAAACCTCCTTCATCCTTTTTTTTACGCAATACATGCTGCAGTCAACAAACAAGTATTGTCTCTGCCTCACAATCTGCCCAATTTGGTCGTGCTGCTCAACTGCCTGTGGTGCATTGCAGTGTTTGAACAAGCTAATTTAAATAATTACAAACATTTTGTGAGCTTGTATAGATAATTACATGTGATGACAGAAACACTGATTTACATTCTCTGTATTAGCTTAAATATTAATAGTCTTGTGTTTTACCTCAGAACTCCTCAGTGGAATGAACTCCAACCACCATTTAATGCGAACCATCCCCTGCTCCTGGCTGCAGATGCTGTACAGTACTACCAGTATCTTCTTGCTGGCTGTAAGTAGCTGACGATTTTTTGTCTTATGTGCATGTTTTAAGCCAAGTGTGACTTTCTCAGTTGGTTTTTCAACCTCCATTTGTTTCAGTACATGTTCTATCTCAGAACAGGGCTTCATGTAACCAACTATATTAGTAATGGTAGAGTAGCAAATATAGTTTCTTCTTAATATGGGTCAGAGTCATGAGGCTGTCCCATAGCCAGCATGGGAGTGCTTGGCAGGCCTTGAAACTGTGACCCACTAGATCCCCTGAAGCCCTCAGGGTTTCTTCACCTCATTTCTTCTCATGCTTTTAGCCATTTCCTCTTGTGAATTCAGTACTCAGTGACAAGCGAGTGCATCTGCATTCTCCCTCTCTCCTGGAACTCCTGATTGCTGGGCTACTTCCAGCCAGTCTCCAACAGCTGCTTCCCTTGGGAGCCCTGGCATCACTTCCAGGGACAGTGCCCACATGCCTCATCCTGTGGCTTCTCCAGCCACGTTGTTTGCAGTGAGCAGTATTCATGGCATTGCATACTCAAACATTTCTATATCTATATATATGATTTATTATATACTTAGATAAACCCATGTGTTTTATACATTTTTTTTAATAGATAAATGAGTATTTATGTTCTTTTTCCTTTTGACAATTCAAAAAAGAGAATAATATTAATGGTGAGTAGCAAGCCTCTCTTTTTTGGTCTAGGCAAGATCAAAGTGATGAAGTTTCACAAGGGAACAACTCTTGGCATATGTAAAGGTACTCGTGGGGAAACTGGACCCCTGCACAGTTGTCAGTGCAGGGAATGCCAGCGTGTTACGTGGCACAGGCATTTTAAAGTGCAGAAAGTGGACATCTGGGCCAAAAGGCAGAATGTCTGAATGTGACTGGTAAAAAGTGTCACTGGTGCCAGATTAGATCTGCTGCTCCTACCTGTCCATCTGCTGCGTGCACTCCCAGCTCACAACGTGGAAACCTGCTGGGTTAGGGTCTTCCTTTTTCCATACTGCATAGAAAAAGGAAGAAAACTCAAAAGTTAGAAAAGAATTTTAAAGAGGCATTAATAGTGTACAACACTATGTTGGATGTGCCTTTTGGCTACAATTTTTTGTTGGATTCCTGCATTATTTTACTTTGACTTACAGGTATGAGAGTTCTGCTTTGAGATAAAAGGTCGTTGCAAGGATATATTTTGATTGTGTAATATTTTGCCATCCAAATACAGATCATTATTTTCAAATCAGTATCTCTAAAATTAGGTGTGCAAGCCTATACTTAAATTTTCATATATATATTTTGAAACATTGAGTAGAATCAGGTCCACAACATATTTCTAATACATATCAAAGCCTTTAATAGATGCTATTAACTATAAAGCTTAGATCCAATTTTATATTGTAGTTTAAGGTAACTGCTGCCACATAGTCTGCTTATGTTGCTGATAATTCATATTGATACTTATATTTTTATGCATTGCTTATGCATCTGTTGCTGATGATGACATTAAATAACTTTTATGGTAGGGAGGTAAATACCTGGTAGCTTTTTCAGGGGAAACAGCCATACTGAGTAGTCTTAAAGCAGTCTCCCAAACGAGCTTTAATTCACAAACACAACCTATGTTTGTCAGCTTGCCTATTTGGGCCAGATTTCTCCCCCCACCTCGCCCTTCCCAGATTGCCCTGGTTTCAGATGTCTTTATCATCTAGATCAGTTTCAGCTATTTTGCCTGCAAACTATCAAGTGTATCGATAAATAAATTGTCATATGCAATGTGTAGTTATTGCAGTATAGGTCCAGGAGCACAGAATGCTCTCTGGAGAACTCTGGACATCATGTAAAAGTAGTTTGTCTGCTTTTTGATTTCTGAGGAAATTAAAAGCAGTGTATTGCATAGATACAGCGTGAACAAAAGCTGTTCTGTGAGCATCAGTGCTTATACACACAGGCCACATTTATCTCACATACCGAGCTCAGGGGTGGATGTGGTTCACTCTGTGAGTTTCATTAACAGCTCAAATACAACACATTCAAATGTTTTTCTATGGGAAACTTTTTTAAAGGAAGAAGAATGAACAGTAGCTCAATTCCAACAAAATAATGAATTTGTATTATTTGAATGACAGTGAAGAATTTTGATTCAGGTTTTAATTCACGTAATAGAAATTCATTAAGCTGGGTGTGGGATGTAAATAAAGATAGAGTAATAAACTCTAAAGACAAAAAGGAATCTAGAGCCATAGTAAAAATGGCATTAGCAGGGAAATTTGTGTATATCTGATCTTCTTTGAAGTTTTATTTGTCCTCTGGATTTATGCTAGCTGAAGCTACCCAGTGAAGTTTCTGAAAACACAGAATCAATCCAGGATTCACACAAAAGAGCCCCAGACACCTGTTAGCTCTCCCCTTTAAATACATGCTAAAGCATAGTTCTCTGGCTCTGCTCACCTGCAGCAGTGTAATGGGCTGAGGTTAGCTGAAGCCTGTGGTTTGATGTGCTATCGCTTCCGTCAGTAAGTTTAATTGCCAGCAAATGGCTAAATAGGGGGTTAGGGTGAATGTTACATCTGTCTGCCACGTTAGTGGTAAGAGGAATTCTGGCGCCGTTTCAGGGTCACTATTTGTATCTGTCTATCAGAGGCAGAATACAGCAGTTTCTCTCAGTTTCTGTATAGCATTTCTGCCAATTGTTTGGCTCCATTAAGTGTGCAGGGGAAATAAAAGCCTGAATGACCAAGTCACAAGGGGGTATGGATAGACCCTTTCTTTGTCCACACTCAGAACATTGCATTAGGTCTCATTATCCATTTATAATAAGTGACCTTTGCCCCCTGGGTCATTGAAAAATACTCAGTATGCTTTTTAGCACAGAGTACCTCTGTCAGCAGACGGACAGAACAATGAAACGTCTGGCGGGCTGCTTGGAGGGCTCTACTGGGCAGGTTCTCATAAATATGCAGTTTGATGCCAAAACACAAGTCCAGAATCTTCCTTGATCTCTGAAAAGTATAAAGTAGGCCAGTGACTTCTTGTGATACAAAGAGAATATCCTAAAAATACGGTGTTTTAGCTGTTTACACACAGTTCAGCTTTTAATGTTTTAAAAGAATCTTAAGGTTCTGCTCACAGCTAATAAGGAAGTAACAAGGAACCATTGTTTGCAGAAATATTTCATACAAGTGTCTAAGACCTTTATCCCAAGGGTATTTGTCAGTGGATTAGCACAGCTGTTTCATTGCTTTGAGGTCATCTGTGACATCTGCTGCAGAAACCTGGATCGCAGTATGCAGTTCCTATCTACCTGAGCACTTTATCACGGCCACGGCTGATGTAGAGAGGTGAGAAAATGGGTAGCAGGAGATTTGGACCTTTCTGTAAGTTCATGACTTGGAAGTGAACTTGCATGTTAAATCCCACAACGTGCCAGCCTGCAGGACGTGTCCATATCCTACTCCTAATGGTTGCAGGCTTTTGCAGTTGGTCAGAGTGAAAATATTCAGTCCTGAGAATCTCCTTGCCTTCTGTCAGACCAGATTTCAGACTTCTTTTTCCATAGGAGTTTGTCCTGCAAAGCCCCTCGATACATTACAGTCCTCAGTGCTGAGCCTTAGGTGGTAGATGTTTCTCTCCTACCCTTCTCAGGTTTAATGCACAATATTTTACCTTATTTGTGTCTCTAGTATTCCCTCTTTATTTACCCGTGTTCTGAGCAACTCCCAAGTCTAATGGCAACAGAGGAAGGAAATGTAAGTCACAGTTTATACTTCCTAGATGTGTTTTCCTATAGTGTAAATACCATCACCTGGTACAGTGAGACTGTCCCAGCAGAGCTGACAGCAGGAGGAGAGCTGTGTGGGGCACATGGGAAGATTTCTGCTGCCCACGGGAGCTTGTGATGCAGAAGACTTGGCTTTCTTCAGAGAATTGCCAAGTTTCATCAGAACTTATTCTTTAAATACTACTTTCTTCCTGCTGTTTAGCACTTGGGAATTAAGGTGCTTTTGGTAGTACAAACTCTAAGGTGTGCTGTTAACGTGGGCTTTTCATGTCCATGACAACCTGCTGTTTGTGCTCAGGTGTTTTTCTGATGAATACTTTTCTCTCAAATACCATGACCTGGAGTCTTACGTGTTTGATTGACTTAACCCATGATTCCCTTGTCTGATTTCTGTACCTTCCATTTTTGCATACTTGAATTCATACAGAGAGGTGCCTGGTACATAATGGAATTGAAATGAAAATAGGTAACTTTGCATAGCAGCAAAAAGTCTTACATCCTCATTTCCTACTTCTTATTTCCTTCTGCCTTACCTCTCCTCTTTGAAATCACCTTTTCATTGCTCTGGAGGAATAGACTGTAGTTGAAATATTTGAAATGTGGACAGTTCAAGAAAAGAAACTTGAAATCAGACCAAAAACTGCCCCGAAAAAGCATTGGATAAAATGAGATATGATTTCTCTCCTCTGGCTCTGGAAAGGGCACCTTCACATTCCAGGCAAGAGTTTTGGCTCATCAGGACCAATTTTATGGAGGCGACCTGCAGTTGTCAGAAGCAGGCCAATGACAAGAATTAATATATTAACTGGTATGCAGTACTCTTTGACAAATTGCTTACTAAATACATCAAAATTGATTGGACATTCTGTGTTTAAATTGACAAATGACTGCATTAGGGGAAGGAGGGAAATCCATTAATTACAGCTGCCCTCAACCATAGGAAATGTAATCGTATAAATATAGATTTTGTTAAAACAAAAGTCTCTACTTTACTATAGTGTTGCTGGTAAGTGTACTTGCACCTCTTTGCTATTAAACCTCCAATAGGAGGTTTTGAAGACAGATCTTTGCAATTGGCTTTTAAATAATCAAAGGCCATTTCTGTTGTGTTAAAAGGAATGATGCAGTGTTTCTTTATCCCGCTCCGACCACTTCTGGAAATTGTTTCTCTCTCAGAAAAACAGACCTGTAGCTGAGGCTTCTGCTGTCTCATTAATTGTTTATTCTAAATGCAGTGTAATTCATATTGCACGACATCAGGATTCAAACCAGTGCTCTGTGTTCCTGCTCTTTGTTCCTGTGCTGGTCTCCAAATAATGCTTGCAGGGCTGTTACTTATTTCTGAGTAAGAATTTGCACTTGAGTTAGGCCTGAAGATATAATCAGTTTTATAGACTTCGTTAAGGGATTCTTGAAAAGATTAAGGTCTGTATTTATAGCTGCTTTTGACTTTTGGCTGTTACAACAGATTCTCAGCTCTCGACCAACTGTTGTACGTATCTTGCCTTTTACTGAAAATGGCTTTCATTAGAAGTCAAGCTTAGTAACTCTTCATTGTCTTCAAAGAGAGGGGGTTGGCCTTTCCTCACTGTTTGTTTGGGCTAAATGATAACACAATTTATACAGATAATCTCTGTAGCTCTGACATCATGTTTGCAATTCCTGCTGCCTCTAATGAAAGCTCTGCACCCTGAGCAAGACTTCTGTCTCTAAGCAACATTGCAGTTCTTTATGGCCTATTTTATACTCCTTTCATACGTTCCATTGATGGAAATAAAAATTCCATGCATAGAGCTGGTACATATTGTGCACTGGAAAGCAGGGCTGAGAGTAAGAGTGGAGACTCTATTAAATAACTGTGTGAACGTGTGCTGTGAAGACAAATACTATGAAAAACAAGCCACGATGCATGTAGCTGTAGCCAAACTGCTGCTGGCTGAGTTAGATGAAGCAGACATGGCGAGGAAACTGGTCGTTCTGGTCTTCAGGCCTTTCTCTGTGCACAGCAGAGTGTGGTGGTGCTCTGGTGATGGGCTGATGAACTGGGACTGATGATTATATTTAGGTCTTCTACCACTTCTTAATCTTCTACCCCTATTTTTCTTAACAGTCCTCTGTGTGTGCATATTTATAGTGTATTCTTTCTTTCTCACAAATATAAAGGAATATGTATTATGGTGTGTACCCCGCTCTATACATACCTGCAGTGTGTGTGTATGTGGCATGCTCTGTGAGGCAAGAGCAGTATCTTGCCATGTGTATGTTCAACGTCTGTCACAACGGGGCTTGATTTCAAACAATAAAGCTGATCAAAACCAGAGCCCGTTCTGTAACAACAATTACACTGTCGTGTAGTTATGAGGTGTTCAAAGCCTTTTGCTCTGTTTCTGTGACATCTCTGCATGGCCATGGTCAGACATGAGTTTGGGGTAGTTTCAGCAGTTAGTTCTTTCAGCTGCCCCTTATGGTGTCTCTGCTGGGCTTTACTGGTTCTGCAGCAGTACCACCAGCACTTTAGAATGAAGTTGACCAGTTTAACATAATCCGCCGTTGAAGGCTGTCCAAACAAAGCTCCCCGACCTTACCCTGAAGTGGGTGAAGCCCACTTGGGTTTATATGAGCTGCTGTGCTGTGGAGTCTGGACAAGAGTTGGAACGAGCACCGGTCTGTGGGTTAACATTTTAAACTACCATCATTTTTATGTGCTGATCATAATGTTGCCTAAGGTTCTGGCCTTTCAGATGTACCTGTGCACCATGGAATTTCCACAATATTGTGTCGATTGAGTGTTACAGGCTTAAAACTTCAGGAAAGTACACACTCCTCATGAAGAATTGGAGTGGTGGAGGTGGGGATGGCAGAGCTACAGGCGCTCTGCAGGAGGGCAGATGGGGCAGGCAGCGTCGTCTGTGCTGAGTGTGTCTAAACCCAGCCTTTGGGGAGATTGAGGGAGTCCCAGGTCACAAGACGTGTTACGTGTCGATGATTCTGTCAGGTTTTTCCTCTCTATTCTCAGCAGGAGCATTGCAGCAAACCCTTTGTTAGTTGTTAGCACAACCCACTGAAAGATGGGAAGCTGCGTTGTTGTGGTGTTCTGTGCACAAGCAGCAAGCACGCAGCTGAGAGTTCATGGAGTTACTTGGGTACATATGTTTAACTTTATTATCCAGATGGGAAATTTTTTTAATATATTTTCTAGATCCTCAGTTTGCCATTATTATTCTTTCTACTCAAAATTGCCTCTAGCTAGTGTATCATTTCGATGAAATTCTACTTTGTTATTGCCATATCATAAAAGAATACAACGCACTGGTTAGAAGAACTTCCCGGGTCTCTGCATCAGTAGTTTCAAAGGAGTTGTGCAAATGTCCTGTAAAAATCCAGATCCTTGGATTTTGTAAACCCCTGGACAGATTTTTTGGACAAATTTATAATTCCTTGAAACTCTAAGGGCAACATTTCTATGCAGAGAAACCAGTTTCAGAATTTCAGAAAATTAATTCTTCAATGTTTGTCTTGACTCAGATATTCTCTCCAAATATTACATGAAAATATGAGTGTGTATGTATATATAAATATGAACATATGCTATAAGTGATACAGGTAAAATGTTGCAGCAGAATTTTGGCAATTTAAGAAATATTTTATATTTGGAATTTTTTACTGTTTTTAAAACTGTGGCAGATCTTATATATAATTTATATGTATTTTTTATGACTATAGTTAAAAAAATTTCCAGTGAAACTGATTCCAAGCACGCATTTCTCTAACAGAATTGTTATAAGTATTTGGGGTTTTCTGGCAGTAGTCACAGTGAAAATGGAATTTTCAGGTTTGCTTCTTACACTTGGAGGCGTAACAGATTGGAAGCTAATCTGGATCACCTTCCTGTTCCAGAAAAGATGTTTCTAATGAAATTGTCGTTCATGGTATTTTTTTAAAGGAAAACTATATTTCCCTAAAACTGTAACCTGCACTTCCTGCTCCCTACAGGAAACAGGATTGAGTGGGCAAGGGAAGCAAATTTAATTTCTGACTGAGCATAGGATTGATTGGGGTAAATAGGAACAGGGCAGATGTGGTTTCATGAAAGAGCCGCATCATTGCATGTCAGCAGTGGAGTAAATCCTGATACATTCCTCAGCTGTAATTGGTGTTTGTGAAATAATATAGATGAGGTGGGTAAAAATTAACTCTGCGAGGTGCATTGGCAAGGTACATGAAGTGTTTGACGCATACATACACCTGGGCGTGTGCGTGGCTTCATCGATTCCCGACTACTTGCCCATCTTAATCCATATTTTATAAACTAACCGCTGGAAACAGCACCGCGTCTAGGAATTAAAATACTTTCAGATGTGTACAAACAACAATAATGAACAAGGGCACATGCTGAAATCGTTCTTTACTATTCTTACATGGTCATCTGGAACTTCTTAGAGAGGGGTCCATCAACACGAAGGGGTCAGTTTTCAAAGCAGTGTACAGGGATTTAGCCGCGCGACTCCTATTGACGTTAATGGGAGTCAAACGGGTAAATCCCCACGCACCGCTTTGAAAATTTACTACTAAGCCTCTTGACTTCTCACTACATACTTTGATTGTAACAGTAATCCATGGTTAACATAATTTTCCCGACAATAATGTCAAACATACTTTTGAAGTCAGTGAATTATAGAAATAGTTACCTCTTCTGTAATTCTTTAAAGATGGCCATCAGATGGATTTTGCCATGGGTTCGTGCAGTTGAAATTATTCTTTAACTCAGGAAAGAATATATATGTTCTTCTTTGGTACAGAAGCGATAGTCTGCTCACAATCTGAGCATTTGAAGTGTTGAACAGCCTGAAGGTGCTCCATACTGTGAGTGCTATCAGGTTCTAGCTCTGCCTGGCTTCAAATGGTCATTGTACTTGACTGGTTTCCTATGGGAACATTGCAAATGGAAGCTGGAGTGAAGCTCAGTGAACATAAACCAGTGTCTTGCAGTGCAACCAGCAGGAATGGTGAAGCCTGAACACCTAAGTGCAGCGTCTTAGGGGGGAGAAAAAAAGTCAGGTTGTTGACTGTCGGATCAGTGTAAAGTAAGGAGCAAGTAAAGCAGTCATCAAAGCTGGGAAAATCTAAAGAGAATTTATATCCTGATTACAGACCTACCTATTCCTTTAAGATTAAAGTGCTGATACAGAGAATGGATGGTCTATAAAGTACCTAATAAACTGCGGGCAATATACAAATAATGAATGAATAAATCTATAAGTCAATTGGTGGTGTGAAATAACTGTTAGACTGGCTAAACTCCTGGTTTACAGGGGGTTTTTAGCTTAATTTTTATGATGTGCATGCATACAAGAATCTCTGAAAGCCCTAGCAGGGAAAAAAATGAGTGGAGAGACATTCTAGGTAAAAAAGGACATTTTAATTTGCACAGCATGCTCCTGCAGAAGTTTACAAGCTGAAAAATGCATTAAACCCAGAACTTTGTTCAGTAACATATAGCCACGAGTAAAAATGCATAGAGCATATCACCAAACTGCAAACAGTTTATTTTAAACATGGCTGTAAGTGTTCTGAATAAAATGAAAATGTGGTCTTCATTTTTTTGTGGAACTGGAGCTGAGGTCGAGCCAGCAGCAGGCAGAGAGCTCCGTGCTGTCACAGAAGGTTTAGGAACACTTGGTAAAGCTCTGGACACTGAAACTAACCTCTGACAGAAGCAAGATCATGTCTATAAGGTGGAAAAAAAAGTCAACCTGTTGAATTTGAAGTTGCTGCATATAGACCTAAACCAGAACTGTCACATTCTACTTGTCCTGGGTAACACAATGTAACTAAAGCACCAGTAGCTCCAGGAGTAGCACGAAGTAAATCATTCCAATTGTGGAGCTTAATTTTAAGAGAAGTAATCCTGAAGTTTGTTGACAAGCATGTGATTGCCTCAGGTCTCTAAACCACCTATGATCATTTTAGATAGGAACCACAGAAAAAGCATCAACATCAGATGTTAAGGTCTGATTTATATGAAACCAAGGCATGTGTAATATTTATTCCTCATACCTGTTTGCCATGGGTGTAGCTAGAGACTGCACTTGGACACGGGATAGACTTCAGAGTTAATGAATTGGAGAATACATGGTTTCTGTTTCTACTAAATCTTAGAATCTTATTTCAAATTATAAATTTTGTGTATTCAGTTGAACTAGAGGAAAGCTCTGGGTGTCTGCAGGCATGTGTATGGCAAGCAGCACAGAACAAATAGTCTTTGTAGTCTACAAATGCCTTTGTTTGCTCTTAACTTGGACAAACATACATCCCTTAGAGAAGAGCACATTGGGAATTTCATATATAGCTCTCAATTAAATTGAATTGTGTAAAGCTTATTTATATAAATGAGAAAATTAAAACCTTTTGGTTCAAGAAGTACACAGAACTAAGTAAAACTAATGATTTATTGTTCACAAATTAAAACCATAAGTGTGCACACTACAATTGAACTGTAGCATTCCTTTGTCCCAACACTTCTGTGCTGCTGAAAGATGACAATTTATAATCTCTGAATGAATAAAGATTTGTCTTGGGTCTAGGTATTTATTGTATAATTAGCCCCTCTATGAACAAAACCACTGTTTGTTAATTCCAGTATTTGTCAAGCTTGCGGATGTGTCTGGGTCTTGCTCACGTGTCAGGAATGCCTATGCAAATTATTTGAGGTTAATAGAAATTGCTTGTTTTGTTTATTTGTCACTAAATATCATGGCAAGGTCTCAAAACAATGGGTTGTGGTTTTTTTCATACTTAATCGTTGAACTGTGTGAATCGGGTGCTGGAGCTGCAGAGGAATATCAGCTGGGCTGTGTTTCAGCCTTTGTTTTGGCTTGTGTTGAAACTTTTGTCTCCACAGTCACTTCTGTGCAGTTTTCCTGGCACTAACAGTTACCACACAAATGACTGCGCTTGGAGTGCAGGTTTTTTCAGAGCTTTGCCTTCAATAATCTTTCTTCAATATAGTAGTAAGGTTAACTCTAACTGCAGAGAAGGGGGTCTGTAAACATAAAAAAAATTACCTTAGATTATGGGTGAGCACCTGCAGCTTTGATTCCGAGGGTAGAAAATGAGTGTTCAAGTCATGAAAGAAGTTGAAGAACAGTTTTCACTGAGATTCTGTTTTTCCTTAGTTACATGTGGAGTGGTTCAGTAGAGCTCGTCAGGGCAGAGGGACAGGAATATATTCCAGATTTAGAGTTGATGCAGATCACTTTTCACTTGAAGGACAGAGATTAAAGGTGCTACTATTACTTTTGAGCAGCCCAAAGATTGCTTTTGCCCCTTTTTGCCAAATCTTTGTGGCAGAGCTCAGATTCTTGCTGTAGGTAGCACAGGAGTTTTTAAAAAGTGACCTTGAATGCTTACTGATGGAGTTTTTTGCATGTATGAGCAGAATTTAGAAATTCATGTCCTGTTATACTGAATAAACAGAAGTTGTATATTCTAATTCTCACCTTAGATTTTTAATCAACACTCATTTTCTTTGTACTTTTTCACTCCACAGGTAATTGTACAAATTTCCACGTGTCTGTGTATTGCTATATTAAACAACCTCAGTTACATTCTGATATTTGATATATGTTTGTTCCAGATGTTGGTATAAGAATAGCAAAAAGTTAAAAATTGGCACAGCTCAGACAGAAAGCATTGAAATTATTATGTTAGGAAGGTATAGAACACCTGCAATTGCCAGTAAAATATCTCTGTGCAACAAGGGCTCACTTTATTCTTGTCCGTGTGCCCCATTTGTGACTTTTTCACAGAGAAAGAGAAATTACTGGAGTGCAAGAAAAAACTCTACTTGCTGCAAAGCTTTTGAGGAATTTGAATTTTATTTGCTATCCTGCATTATAGTGAAATTCTTCAGAATTTGAAAAATCTCTGTTATAGCATAAAAAGAGCTTCACTGATGTGTAAGAGGCTACCATAATTTCCAGTGTGAATTCAGATTTTCAAAGAATTAAGCTGGAAGATAAAAGATTACTTTCGAGCTCAAATTCCTGGAAATGTCCCTGTGGGCTTAAAATTAATCTCGTTTTGGAACTTGATACCAGTGCAAGAGGTGCATGACCCAGAAATGAAGGCAGAATTAGGTTTACATTTTTAAAACGTATCTGTTCCTATAACTTCAAGGACATTTTTAATTTGGAAAAAAATGACCATGTATATGTGTAACCAGCAGAACAGCGATGGCAAATCTCCAGCAAGGATCACTTGTCTTAGGTGGTTGTATCTTGGAGAAGGTTGTGTGCTCCCACTAAGGGCAGTGGGAGTGGAGCTGCTTTGCCTGTGGTGAGCCTGGGACCATCATTATGGGATCCTGCTATCAAAACCAGACTCTCTTTAAATGCCTGCTTTTGTGATAGGTGTGGTACATAAACGCGATTTTATTAAATAGCAAAATAAATTACTGAGGTTTGACCTCAGCTAAGGCTTTATCACTGTTGCCCTGCTGGTGAACTCCAAGGCAGAGCTTTTCGTGGAATTCAGCATGTCGTCACTTTTGGGTAGAAAGAGTTAATGCTGCTCTCTGGAGCTGGAAACGTGTATGTGCAAAGCTGGGATTCCTCAGCAAAAGGCATACAGCATGGGACCGAAACTATGCTGAAATTTGAATTTCTTTCTCACTGCAAAGCCATCCTGAATCTCCAGTAAAATGTAAGAGTATTACCAAGGGAGAAGCAGGGTGACAAAGCAGAGTGGGTGCTGCTCCTGGGCTAGCGTTTTTGCAGCTAGGCACTGAATAGCAGCTTCCCTGATCTTGACAGCTCTAGTAGTTGCCCCTGGGATAGAAAGAACAAAAAAATTCAGAACAGTCCATAAAGTTCCTGTTGGTTTGAAAGCAAAACCATCTGCTAGAGCCATGAAGAGTTTGTTAGCGGAGTTCAATAACAGGAAAGCCTGCAGTTGATCAGCTGTGCCCTCAGAAACAGGCATCCCTGCACTCAGATGAATTTATTGTAGGGGAGGCAGGAGATATGGGGGAGATTAGGGCAGCAGCAAAATGTGTCAAAATAATGGTTTTGTTTCCTCAGTTCCAAGTATTAACTTTAGCAGTGTAAGGAAGAAGCATGGGGGGGGTTTATAGTTTCATATTCAGATATTTACTGTGAGTCCTCAGCTGTTTGTAATCGAGGAAGGTATGTGTATGACTGGGGGTTTGATAGGGGCTAGACAGACACATCCGTGAGCCCCTCAATTAGATCTGTCACGGTTATAATGAAGCAGATGAAGGTAATTTCTATATTATCTTGAAAAGTGATGAACACACACACTGCTGAAATCACGCCTGCGCTCGCCGAGGTGTGTTCATACACACGTGCAGGCACAAATTGGATTGATTTCAGTGCCTGTGGCAGATGCGTGGTATCTCAGGGGGAAAACTCAACACGTCGTAAGAATACATCCTAATGTGTATAGCACTTTGAATAATTCCTTAATAAGTTGGGCCCTGAATTGCATTTGGTATATTGCAGGTTTCAGGATAAGGACCCTCTGCAATAGGGAGGTGTTAGAAAGGGCTTCATAGCTGAGGTCTGATACCAACGTAGACAAACAGGATGCAAATCCCTTTATTTCATATCATGTATGGATTTATGAAAACCCCGTGCTGTTTATATTACAGAGGCGCCGTGCTGTATTTATGGTTACAATTGTGTCTGCTTTGCCATTATAAACTCCCTATTATTAGGGGTTTACAACATGGCTGTAAAAATTTGTAGTGGATGGAAACTTGACACATAAAGGTCACCCCTGCAATAACAGAGTTTTTAAAAATCAATTTTAAAAACTTTGAGTCGTTTTTAGGTTATGTGAATATAAAAATATTGGTTCTAATTTTAGGATTGTCCGGTACCTTAATGCTATAACATAAAAGTCTCTTGTTTTACCAAAGTAAAAATACCATTGTTGCATTTGCTTCTTTTAATTTGCTTTTGTGGTGTCTCCTCTTCCCTCAAAGTGGGTATGGTTGGTACTGAACCCAGGCCTCCAACAGGCTCCTGACAGTCAGCAGGTACCAGAAAATGAAAAATACCTCCTGTCATATTGTCTGGCACATTTGGTTGCATTTTGCTTGTCCTAAACTCCTTCAGCTTCCTCAAGAGTGAAGTTTTAGTTACAGCAATGTTATGCTACCACCATAGAAAGCGAAGTAGCCAGACAGTAGGCTTTGCTGGTGTGTTTAAATGACTCAAGGACCAGGCATCCTGAAATATTAATATTTACAATGATGAGTCTGTGATTCTCTCCTCAAGGCAGTTGGTTGGCATCTGCATTGGGTGGTTCTGTGTGTTCAAGTGCTTCAGGTTAAAAGAAGAGCCAGTTGGGTTATTGTAGTGCTGCGTGTAGATGCTCAAGTCAAAGAAGAGAAATATTTTCATCACTTCTAATGTCAATATTTGAGCTCTTTCTCTGCTCCAACATACTGTCACAAATTTAGGAAAATATTACCAATGACCGCCTGAAAAAGCTTTTTTAAACCCATTTTAGCAGTAAATCTGATTTTTCCATCTTCTGCTTTTTTTCAGTGGTTCCACCAGGGAGCCCGGGACCGATCACTCGGCACGAGTCGTACGACAGCTTAGCGTCCGACCACAGCGGGCAGGAGGATGAGGAGTGGCTGTCACAGGTATGCTTCCTGGGGAGTGCCGGGTCAGGGGTGAACAGCAATGGCATCCACAGGGAGTAAAATTCACAACTTTCCTCAAAATGGCAAGTAAGCTTCCAGTGGGCCAGGAATATTGCTGTGTGTAAAGCTCACTTCACCCCTGACTTGCCGTGGTATGAGTGTGATGGTCTGTGCATTTTATACAAAGCTATATTAAAAACAATAAAAATCCTTCATCATTGCTGGCACAAGTCACCTGCCTGGGAAGTTCAGGCTGAAGTAGGAAGTTTCAGTTGGCTACAGAAGTTACCTCTCTACCTTTTTCTCCTGACATGGTCCTTTTCAGACACAGATAAAGGAAATTGGCTTGGCAAAATGACAGTGCCTTTTCAGTTGTGACCTCTGCTATATTCACTGCATTTAACATAAAAAAGGTAGATGAACTGGTTTGCTTCCTCCTTTTTCTGGTTATCAGTTACTGCATTTCCTGCTGATAATTCCTCTGTTAGTGCTTTAAAATAATTATACTTGGTGCAATATTTTTGTAAGAGGTTAAATTTGTGTAGTTTTATCCATTCTTGCTTTGTTTCAGTCAATGAAGCTTCTCTTTAAGAATTTGGTACATACTTGACTATTTGGCTCAAAACGTAGGTTCAGCTTAAGAATGTAGGTCATGAATAACACACTGAGAATTAGTTCCTGTTAGAAATAAAGGGTTAGAGTTAAATAAATACAAATTACAATGCTCTGGATTTAGCAAGACAGTTACAGGGTACCTGATACATGGAATTCATCCTGACAAATTAGGTGGGTTTCCTTTGGTTTAAGAACAGTGTTGTTATGGGAGTGATGCATTAAATGTGTTGCTGGGGTGTATGGCATAGATATGAAATATTCATGGATGTGATTTGCTTCTCCCACTGGTGAATAAATCATACACAGCATTTTCCTAAAATGAGAGGTTAGTTTTCCACTTGTACCGGTCCGGGAGCTGCATTCATGGGGGAATCTATTCACCTGAATCCACTTTACCTGGCCAGAATTTTCAGATGTGGCTGCACACTGAGACATCTTATTTGCTTATGCTGTCTCTAATTTGTCAGAGCATGAAGATGGTGAAGCTACTTGGTCAGTGTACTCAACAGGAATGTTATTGCTGAGCTCATCAGTGCCAGGATTTCACCTGTAGTTTTCCACCTTTCCTCTCCAGTGCTGTTTGTTTTGCTATTTTAGTGTTCTGGCAACTTTGTTATAATGGGCAACCTGAGGGAACAGCGTAAGGTAAAACCTACACTATGGGGGCTGGTTTATCACTAATTCTTGGAAGATATAAGATGTCAAAACAACTTAAGCCTGCTTGAACTTCATCGCATCTAACCCTCTAGAATAGTAAATATATTTATAAGAAAAACAAGAAATCCCAAGTGATGTCACAGAACACAGATAACTCAGAGAATGCTTCTGGAATGTTTAATTTTTGCTAAGTGAAGAAGACAATGATAGCTCTTCTGAGCAGGAAGATGCTACATTCTCCAAGCAAGCCACTTTAGATTAAGCCTAAAGTGCAAGTATGTTTTTCGAAATTAAAGTGCTGTTATCAACAGTAACAGCATGCAGTGAAAAAACACTGCCCTTCACTTCAACTTTTCAATTAGAACAGTGGGTAATGTGTGCTGTCAGTGTGAAGTAGATACAATATGTTTGTCCTGCACACAACAGGAGAGTGAATAGGAACATCTGGCCGTAGCCTCAGTAAAATTGCAAAGGCATCTGTTTACCTCTCGGCTCTGTGACACTGATGGTTTCAAGCTTAAAATATACAGATTACTTTATCTGTGGCCTAATTTACACTGCTACATAAAAGCTACTTGCCTCAGAAACGTCTACAGTCAATCTGAGTTACGCCAAGATAAATGCAAAGATGGAAATAGTGCTAAATAGGCTGTGCATTTGTCGTCTTACGTTAGCAGAGAACTTAGAACATTAGCCTGTATTTAAAATGGCTTCTTAAAGAGTTGGGAAGCACCACTAGTACACATCTGTCATGTATGTACAAAAAATATTTTCTTTAATTTCCTCACTAAATTGTATCTTTGCTGTGAAGCACAGATCAATAGGAATTTAATAGTCTCTTTCTGTCATCTCCAAAGTACGAGTTCAGCAGGGCTTAATGTTTCATTTCATACTTTGTTTTTATTATATTGAAAGGCTTTTTTTGATTTTAAAAACTGTATTACAGAGACTCGTGCTTTGTTTACCCTTTTGTTTACAAGGCCAAATTTTGCTGTTCATATAGTTTCCAACAGTGTTACAATCTTAAATTTTCATGGTTGTTTGCATTCCTGTAATTGGCTCATTTAAGGGCTTGCCAGGATTGATACTCATCAGGTTTAAGTTATCAGACAATTAAAAAATATTTTGGATTGCTTCATTTATTGAAATAGCATTTTTTGAAAGTTCATATCTAGGTTCTCACCATGAGCCAATATCTAGAGGAAAATCTGAATATTTGAAGTTATTGCTTGTTAGGCACACCACCCATGTTCTCTGTGCCTTTTGGAAGGAGGTGTGGAACTGAGAAGTTTCTGTGTCTCTGTGTATATCTGCACATAAACATCCATACAGATACACATCTCGTGTACACCCATTTCACAACAGATGTGTGGTTATCATTGTGAGCAAACACCCTAATTCTAGGGTTCTAATTGCTGGAATTTAGGTTAAATGAACATATATGTGTGTGTAGCTGCCCTTCTGCACTCCACATGCTACACATACATGTTTATTCTTTTTTTGCACAGGAATGAGGGTGACCTGGGCTGCTCAGTGCCTCCCAGCACACTTCACGTTACTCTCTGCTGCCAATCTTGTTGCTTTCCAGCAAGATGGTCTCTGCCAGCACTATCCTCAGATATGCCAACAGCAATTAGGAGCTGTGATTTGAAGCACAGTTCGCACTGGATACATGTGAAGCAGCACTGTTTAATGTGTGAACTTTGAGAAGGCAGCTGTAACAAAGCTGGAACAGCTTGCTTTGAAAAAGTGCATCCCTTGACCTGGTCAGGACTGAGGTTATCTCTCCTGAGGGGGAGGGAGACTTTCCATTCCTCTCTCTACTCCGTGTAGATGCAGATGGAAACGTGTTCCTTTGTTGCCACTACAGGAGTAGCTTTTTAGCATTCAGGTTATAGCATGTATTTCATAATGGCAAGTGGATGAATGAATAGGGTCAGATGAAGGAGAACTTCTTTCCATGAGGGTGACAGAGCCCTGGAACAAGCTGCCCAGAGAGGCTGTGGAGTCTCCTTCTCTGGAGACATTCCAACCTGTCTGGACACGATCCTGAGCAACCTGCTCTGGGTGACCTGTTGGAGCAGGGAGATGGGACAAGATGATCTCCAGAGCTGCCAGCTCTCCTCTTTCTCAGGCCAACACCAAACTCAGCACATCCTTCAACGTAACTTCATCTTTTATTCTTCATCTGTTTGCTCTTCTCTGTCTCAAATCAGCCAAGGGGGAACACACCACTGAGGGAGAGCTCAGCAAGCTGCCCCCAACAGGAGCTCTCTTCCAACTGATCAGCTCCTTGTTGCTTCTCACAAACTGGTTCAGTTCCTGCTTCTTTTTAAACTGATTCACTTCCTGGTTGATGTATCTCCAGCCTCACCCACCACCCCAACCACTATCACCTGGGAGCAGTTGGGGCCTCACACAGGTGGGCCAGGTTCTGCCTCTGGGGCCTTGGGGAACAAAACATGTTGCTGGGTTGTGACTCAGCCATAGGTCAACTCCAACTCAGGGCCCACAGCCCAGGCCCCAGCATTTCAGATAGCCAGGATAGACTGTCAGTTTAACACCTGGGATGCAGCGTCCTCAGGCAGGTGGTTCATGGCCTTTCAAGGCTGTGCAAGAAGCTCTCGGTTTGGGCCAGAGCACCCTTTCTCTAGCAGAGATGTTCCAAATTTTTCCTTGTTAAACATTTCTCTGAACTTATGGCACAAAACACTTTTCCTGCTTGAGGACAGCAGGATTCTGAGGGTTCAGTGTATTGAGGGAACCATTCATTACATTAAGTTGAGTTGTGTATTAAGCATGTCTCTGTATTCCCTTCCCACAGGTCGAGATAGTGACTCACACCGGGCCTCATCGGCGCCTGTGGATGGGCCCTCAGTTCCAGTTCAAAACTATCCATCCCTCAGGCCAAACCACCGTCATTTCATCCAGCTCTTCAGTGCTGCAGTCGCATGGTCCCAGTGATACCCCACAGCCTCTGCTGGACTTTGATACAGATGATCTCGATCTCAACAGTCTCAGGTAAAAATGGAATCAGTTTCCAAGCTGTTTCACATTTGTTGTGTGGCTAACTTGCCTCATGCTTAAATGAGGCCATCTGTGTGGAACGTGTAATTAGGTATCAACAAGTCCTAGAAAAACCTGTGACTTGACAACAAAAAAACTCATCTAGGCCAAGCAGCTTAGATTCCTTTCAGCAGCCCCTTCTTGGGTAACTGAGAGTGAAAGACAATACAAAGTCTGGTGGCCTTGCTCAGCATCATCTTGGCTTTCACAGTTCCTGCATTGCTTAATAAATTCATTTTCTCAGACCTAAGTGGGAGCTTTCTGCCATAGATTTGGATGCTGACTATGAAGTGGTGAGTGTGTTGAAACACTAAGTGAACTTCTGGAATGTTTTTCCTCTCCCTGTTTTTGGGGTTTTTTTTTTCCTTTCCTTTGCTTCCTTCCTCGTAATTCTTTTTCGTGTATTTAATTCATCTGGTTTTGGATATTGGTTGATTTGGAATTAGGGGTAGGGGGCAAACCTAGGGAAGGGAAGGGAGAGGGTGAAGGTAAATGGGTTTATATTTACTGGTAGATGATGATTCTGCAGAAGCACACTGTGTTTGTTTGTGTCCTCTCCAGTAGCTCTCAAGATTTAACAAGTTTCCATGCTTCTGACTCTGCATGTGATTTGAAGTCCAAAGTTCTGTGGTATGGACTTGGATTTTTTGGGACTTTATCTGAGACTCTTATGACTAAAACAACAGAGATGGGTAATATGACTAATCCCATTAAAACTGGGCAGATTTTTCCTTGGATTCAAAATATATGGTTTTGAAATTTTTTTATTTCTCCTTGCATGTAATTTCCACCACAAGTGAAGCTATAGCTGTCAAATACATCAATTTTTAAATTGCATATATGTATACATATGCAGAAGTAAAGAAATTGTCTTAAAAAGAATATAGATATATGTTACAAAAGAAATAGATAATTACAAATGTGTCTTTTCTCCTAAACTGACAAAATGCTGCTGTTCAGGAGGGTGATAGAGGCTTTTTAACCAGTTTGTCTCATGTCTGAGACATAGTTTGGGGGTACTCACTTTGTATGGAGTCTCAATCTGTCCAGATCTTGACTCCCCAAAGCAAACTAGTTTTCAACAGTTGGCTGATTTAAAAAGAAATGGTTGCCTAATTGGCCCAGCTGATTGAGGTTTGTTTTAATTGCAGCCTCCTGAGCAGTGGTTCTGACACAGGTGGTAACTCTAACTTCTTCTTTAGGATTCAGCCAGTCCGGTCAGACCCGGTTAGCATGCCCGGCTCCTCACGTCCCGTCTCTGACCGCAGAGGAGTTTCAACAGTGATTGATGCTACCTCAGGTAGGAACATGTTGATTTTGTGTTTTCTTGGGTATTCATGGCATTCCTCAATCTTGTCTTTTTATTGTCTGGTAACTTGTTTACTAACCATTGCCATATACTTGAAAGAACATCGTGGTTTTCAGCTGCACAATAGGGTAAGTGCTGTCTTATACAAATACTTAATGAAAGCTACCATAATGATGATTTTTGTTTCCCTTTTACCATTCAAATTTGAAGTCACAGCATCGTGGTGAGATATGAACAGGATATTTACATTAAGTTTAACATGAGCTATAGAATGCTAAAAACTGCCTAAACTAAAAAGCAGGACATTTGTGAATGCTAACCCTGAAATGCTTTTATTAATGAACGCCTAAAGCATAGAATATTATAGTTCCATCTCATTTATAAAATAGCTTTCACTGAAATGTAATCATAAATGTAATTGATTTCTGTGAACAGTCAAGAAAACAGGATAGTTTATCTGATGTTTGTGTAATAGGCACATTTTCACTACTCTGCTCTAAAAGAGTGTGTAAATTTAATACTACAGTGCTTTTGTTAATATCAACATAGTAATATATATACTATAAAGTTTTCTTCTTTTTTTCTCAGTGCTGGGGTATAGTCTGTATAAAGAAACAAGGACAGCAGAGCTTTATATTCTAGTACAGCTGGATAGCGTCTGAAGGGTCCACACAGCAGGATTTTGTCAAATAAAATCTCTCACAAGTAGAATTATTAAACACACAGCATTAGTCAAACAGTCAAGTCAGAGAGGATTTTAATCTGTAGCGATTTGAAAATCCCTGGAGACTGCTGATTGGATTGAGGTTAAACTGTAAAAAGAGACTGTAACACATACAGAACCTGGTTTCTAAAGGTTGTTTTAAAGAGAGTTAAAATAAAAGCTCCTGTTCCAGACTCTGTTTGCTATTGATGTAAATGCTGAGTCCAAGGTATTGCATTGTTTGCCAAATTAATTGATCTGGGTATTACAGGATATTTCTTAGATGTGTTTATAACTGAGTTCAATAGTAACTATGTTTACTTTGGATATCAAGGAGTGTCATTATAAATTCAATTTTCAAATGCTTAAGACTTGTTAAATTAATTCATGGTGAGCTTTGGTAAACATCTGATGGTGGTTATTTAAAGGAAATTTTATTTGTTTTACTACATGGCAGAGTAATTTTGAAAATAATTGTTTGATACGGAAGAAAACATAAATGCATCAGTTCTGATTTTTTGGACTAGTTCATCTGTGTCTATTACCCCTAAAAGGTTACAAGCTTGAATTATGGGAGTGCTTCTGCCTGTGTATCTGACACTTGAGATTCAGAGTGATTAATGGCAGTGCTGCTCTTCACTATCAATGTGGCCATGCCAGCTGATACAGATAAAGATATCTGGGCTATCAGGGTGGGGTTTTCTTACCTCTTGTGTATGAGCAGAGCAGTGCCTTTACCTAGAGCAGGGATGTGTGATAATTCTGAAATATCACCATTCTGTAATCGTGAGACATTCTAAAACTGTGTTATTCCATCTACAATTGAAACAATGAACTGCACAGGACTGTACCTCTCCTGTGCTAAACAACCTTTCCTGAAGTGTGGATGGGGCCTTCATATGAAATGGCTCTTGTGAATGTGATGAAGCTCTATTGGTAATGCCTTTAACATGTGTGTCCATATTAAAATTGCCAAAGTCGATTGCATACATTGTTATGACACTGAAAATATATTTACTGTACAGCAGTGACTCAGTTTTGTTCTAACACCTCATAAGTTTCTTACAAACAATATATGGATTTTGTTAGGGACATGCTGATAGCAGTATTTTATTTAACTTCACTGCCAGACAGTTTGGATTTGAATTGATTTTTGATTCAAGGGCTGTACCATCTATTTGCAGTTTTTGTATTGCCTGATCCCCATCCTTTCCTATGCAGAAATTTAGGGTAGGTATGCCAGATGATGTGTGATGGTACAGGGGTGTGAATTCTTTTATGGAATAAAGGAAGTGCAAGGAAGAAACACACCCTGGTTTTTGAGATCTTGTGTTCTTCTTGTAACAGAGGCTAGCAAAGGGAATAAGTGTATTTTATACTATTTTCTTCTCTTCCCACCTTTGAGATGTGCACAAAATGACATTAAGCTCAGCTCTGAATTTAAAGGGGTTTTTTTAAGTGCTGTTCATGTACCAACATGGCATTTTTTCGTGTTATAGTCCACTACTGTAAGTACTCTCATTTCCTGCTATTACCAAGGCATGCCCTGAATGACTTAACATTCTTTATGGAAAACAAATTTATTGGAAATATACGGTTTTAGGTTTGAAGGATTTTTAAGTAGGTCATAAATTTTTACGGGCTAAGCTGAACCAGGAAGTGATTCTGCAGTTATGACCCGTGCATTCGAGCCTGTTGCACTTTATGAAGATGCTTATCTGGCTGCTTGATTGCCTGTTGCTTAGAGATACAACCAGTGTGGCGCCTCCTCTTATCTAACTCCATCACTTGTTCTTCCTATCAGAAGATTTCAAATACATGTTTATCATCTGCCATTATTCTTCTGTTCTCGATAACTTCCTTCCTTGCTCTCCCATGGTGACAACTCTGTTATCGCATTTAATAAGAAATCTTTGTGACTGTTTTAATCATGATTTCCACATCTGTAAAACTGTGATATTCTAATGACTATTCTCTTACAAGATCATTTGCAAACAGTCTTCATTTTGGAAGGACAAAATGCTGATACTGTTATCAATCATGAAAATTTGCCATGGCGTTTTCAAGGTAGATGGCTGCGTCTGTAAAGATTACTTGGATAAGTTAAAATAACACCTATTTCAATATGGTTATCTCAACTTGACTTAAGTTCTCCTAAGATGTTCTTTGCTGTTTTGCTTTTTTTTTTTTTTTCTAAGTCAAATCTTCAAGAAAAGTTTGCAAAAATGTCGTCACCTAAAGCTACTGAAGGTTTGTCCCTCAATGCACACATTTCAGTCATATGCATCACAGAGAATATACCCTCCAGGATTAAACACACTGTAATTCCAGATGCTGTTCCAGATTGGCAGTTAGAGATGTTAAAGGGATGACACTGAGTTTAAGTCTTTATAAAGCGGGAAGCCCTTAATAATAATGCAGCAGCAGAACCACTACGGTCCGCACAGTAAAAGCAAACTGTCTGTACCAAGCAGGCTTGTGTGTCTGTATGTCTATCCTTTCTGAGGAAGTGCTGAGGCTATTGTCTGGTTGTGTTGGGCTTAACAAAGGCGAGGTCAGTCTCAGTAAATCAGGTTACATACAAGACTTTATTAGGCACCAGAGATGGAAGAGAAACCTTCCAAGTGGCCTGTCTGCAGGAGATGCTGCAGCTGAGGGTAACACAAGCAAATCAACCAACCCTGAGACAGCAATATGTAGCGTGACAGAAAAAATATTTGTTGTTGAATGGCCTGGCTCTGTTTCAGAAAACCACTCTATGGGTATGACTTGAAAGCTTCACCTGTATGCATTGAATGCTGTTCCTTCCTTTGATGTGATGAGTGTTAGATATGATCTTCAGGTAGCTGAGGATTTCTGCAGAGTGATGGAGACTAATTTAGAAAATAGAAGCTTGGGCTAGACATGTAATTGAGTATTTCCAGGCACTTTTCTGAATTTTCATACTATAATCTGTGGAGGAATGATGCATGTTATATATGTTGAATACTTGAAAAATCAAACCTGATAGAAGTCTACTAATAAATAATGCAGAAATTAGCGTGTAGGGAGGTTAGGATGTGTGTGCAGAACAACAACTCTGAACTTTCAGAAATAGAAAACCTCTAGAGGCAGGATTTTGTAGCAATTCTGATGATGGTGAGTCTGCTCACACAGCTGCAGTGAGTCTGCAGGGGCAAGTGTTTCCCCTAACCTGGAACAAATGTGTTGAAGGGCCCAGGTACTCAGGTATGCTCAGTCCTAGCTGTTAATTCAATCCTGCTCAGTTAAAAAAAGTGCATGCATCTGTGTCTGTGTTTATGAAAAGGCTCATGTGTTCCCTCATACAAAGAGGTTTTTGACACTTATCCATCAGTCAAGTAATGGTTTTGTTGCAGTGTCAGCAGAGTAGGGAAGTGTTGACAAAGAAGTTGTCTGATCTCTGTTTTGCATCAGCCTTTTCCTTTTCCGAGGAAAGGAGGAGAACTCCATTTCTGGCTTGCTTAGGACAAATGCAGAAGTTATACTGGGAAGACTTTTAATGAATAAAATTAAATTATAGAAGAAAAAGGTGTTAGGCATTTTTTTTTTGTCCTTGATTCTATGGGGTGGAGGGGAAACCTTTGTATTCTTTTTTAAAACCTGGCATGCACTGTGCTTGTTAGGGATGTGTGCATCTTTTTTTAATGAAGATTGTTTGTTACTGTTTGTATGAAACTCTGGTGATACTAAGCTCTCTTCTGGTTACTTCAATCAATGCCCACTTAAAATTGGCTTGTAATTTAGCACTGCCCTCTCTTTGTGTGTGACTGGCTGGTCATGGACAGATAGCTTGTTGCCTGCAGAGGCTTTAATGAACAGAAGAATTGACGTGGGTTTGGAGGGGGGGGGGGGAAGTTTGCCTCCCCTCTGCCTGTGAAGGATCTTTTATTGTTCATCACCACACCTGTGAGATAGGGACCATGGGACAAATTTTTTACTGTCCAGCAATGCTCTCACTTGGAATTTAATAAACACTTCTGCTGTCACACCTTAAACCATCTGAGCTCTTTTCTGTTGTATGCGCGATCAAATATTTATTCCCAAATGCTGTACACCAGAAAGTGCTGCCTTGGAGTAGTGGAGATCAGTTATTCAGGTAGTAAAGATGTGTGAATGCAGCTGGCAGATGAAGTCACCAACATTATGAATTCCCAGGCTGTCCTTACTGCCACAGGCAAGAACTGACAGGACTGAGCAGTCACTGGTTTCCCATTACGGGCACTGGTAGGGCCCGGGGAGCCCTGGCGTCACGGATACTTGAGCTGCCCGGCTTGAGTGGAGCCGACCAGCACTGGAGGGTCCTTGTTGCAGAGAGATGTAATCAATATGGTCTGGAGTCCTTGACCTGAACCTGTAATTACCTGCATGGTATTAAAGGTAGTTTGTTGTTGCAGATAGAGATTGCGCTCAGATCCTCCGAGTATAATGCTGAGCTTTGAAGCCAAGGAAGAGATTTGGCCCTTGGTCTATTCTTCACAGCAATTGAGAGGTTTTAATAATGGTCATATAACAAGCTGTTCTTAGGGGGCATCACCTGTTTAGTAACAGCAAACCCACATACCCAGCACTGCTCGTTTTGTACTTCTGTGTTTCTGTCAGCTTAAATTTAAAGGAGTTTAAGTTATGGTTCTTTCCTGGAATAAATTCTGAGCCAATTCTGTTAATATCCATTTAAAACACTTATGTTACTACTTTGAAAAACATTTTATGTGTTATTCCTAGAATAGTGATGGAGTGTGGGATATACTCAGGGGGTTTTTGTGCTCTCAGTGCAATCGAACACACTTGCATGTGCTCATGCTCTCTCCATCCTATTTGTTTGTCTTGCTAAATACGTGTATGTGTGTGAGCTGCATAATAGAAAATTCTCAGAATTTTCAACTTGATTTATTTCATCTAATTTGAGAAAATGCTATCTGATTTTTGAAGAGAGCCTTAAGACAGAACTGACTTCAACAGGCTCCAAGATGCCAAAGCAGTATACATGATTACATCTGGAAAGAGCTATGCCCTATAGACTGTGGAGATGTGAAGAGAAATTAAAATGACCTGACACTACTGACTGGGCACTTGCTGCTGGATCATTGCCTGGCTTGGGAAAAGACTCAGCTGCAGGGATACATGGAGTAGCATTAATGTCTTGAAACACTGGTGGGTGTTTTCTGTAGGCAGGAGAAGTGTACTGGAGAGGACAAGCATGGGAACAGTGACTGAAAGGCAGCAGAATCGTTATATAGTGATTAATTTTTGCCCTCCTATGATGGTTATGGGTGGGTTAGTCTGTCAGTTCTGGAGAGACTCACTCTGCTCAGCATGACACAGTGATGTGGGGTAGCTGCTAGTGACAAAGGAGACTTATTCCTCACCCGTGGTTTAGCTGAGGAGCCTCCTAGTAACTGAAGTAATTAATCTCTTCTAAAACAATTGTGCTTTGACACACAAGTGTCCATCGGCTACAATAAAATGGTGCAACATACAAGCCAGTTTCACAGCGGCAAGTGAAAATCAAACCTCAATAATTTCTAGACAATGCTGTGTACGGTTGAATTTTACTTTAAGCAACTTCAGTTACTCAAGGTGCTTAATCCCCCAAAGGCTGATTACCTTGTTCATCTTGCTAATGTGGTTTTTGATAGTTCACGGGGGACTTTGACAAATGAGGAACCCAGCAATTTCCACGTTGATGTCATAGCTAGATGAAAGCGTAACTGTGACCTAACGAACACACCATAACCAAGGACAAGGTAATGGGGTTTTTCTTCTTATACAAAGATAAGTTGCAGGCAGGCCTGAGGGGCCACGTTAATGGTCACTGGTGCAGTCCTCTGGTGCTCAAAGACAGTTGTTCTCATGTCACACAACCCGCTCAGTGCGTGTACCCATGGTCCATTAATGCAGACAGTGGAGTGTCTTATTCCTTGAGTGTTACACGCTAAGTTTCAGTCAGGGAAGCCACCCTCAGTTCATATAATGGTTTGACAGCTGAAAAATAGCAGTGTGCTACAGCATGGTCCAAGCACATAAACACCTTCTGTTTATTTATGGGGGGAAAAAAAAATCCAAAATGTACAATAGGTATTCTGTAGCTAATGCAAACGCATTCTGAATGTAAGATTGTCTTATGTCTACCCTTTAATTGTCCTTTGTTAACAGTTGTTAATGTTCTGTGTAGGTAGCTTTAAAGGTCTGAATAAGTGGAAAGTGTTGATTCTAATCATATCTGACACCACAATCTTCTATGGAACAACACATGAGCTGAGATTCCCGACGGGCTCCTGTAGGATACAATATTTATTATAGCTTGAGATCTAAGAGCTCCCAGCTACTGTTAAACTTACAAGAGA
Organism: Brachypteracias leptosomus; assembly: GCA_013401335.1. Classification (NCBI taxonomy): domain Eukaryota; kingdom Metazoa; phylum Chordata; class Aves; order Coraciiformes; family Brachypteraciidae; genus Brachypteracias; species Brachypteracias leptosomus. The sequence continues at coordinate 1,305,741 of VYZX01012191.1, forward strand.
TCCAGAAACCTCAGTGTCTGTACTTGTGTTTTTATAGAGCGCACAGAAATAACACACCAAGCAGTATTTGCAGAGAAGCCTGCTCATTGACATTTCTGCTCTTTTTATGCAGTGCTTAAAGGAATCATTTTACACATCTTGATATTTTTATGAGTTTGTGATATATTCTAAGCTCATCAGTTAATCTAGACAGTTTGAAATGTTCTTAAAACAGTCTTAGATGTACAGGTTAAGAAAAATATTTGAACGTCCATCTGCAAATGAATGTTAGAGCAGTTGGTATCATTTCAGGGAAAGCTTTAATTTAGAAACAATTCAGATTTCAGACTGTGTGGTCCAACCCACTGCTCATGATGCCAAGACTCTACACAAGCTCTCTGCACAGACTAGACTGAAATAGCTTTAAACAAGAGCATCAGTCCTCACATGTGGTTTGTTGGGGTTTTTTTTAATGTGATGTCAGCATATGCACCTATTTTCCCTGTTGTTAATCCAAAATCAGCAGGTTTTAGCTATTGTTCATTAGCATGTAATATGGATGAGTGAGCAGAAGTGTGGTTTTAGGTATATACCATATAAAACTGAGCTCTGCAGCATGTTAAATTAGCCAGGCATTTGATCTATTTTAAGGCAGATTTTAATAACTTTGAGGGTGTTATAATCACAACCTTCTCACCCTGTCTTCTCCTTGCTGAAGTAAGGATGTTCTCTGCTGGAGAGAAATGTTTATATCTACGTTGAAATACAGCCTTTTGGGCCTTACTTGTATATATTTTATTATATCAGTGACGTAAGGGGTAAAAAAACAGATGGAAAATATTTTGGTTTTCTTAATTATTCAATCCTGGGCAGTACCCATTGGCTTGCAGTCATCTTGGCTCCTCCCCTTGCCTTGGGCCCCATCCCTGGCATGATCGCAGCCAGTTTTTAATAGCGCTTTATCTGCTGCTTGCATTGCTTTTAACTTTCACTGTTTTATTAGAACCAAAGCTAAATTGGGTGCTGGTTAGTGCTCTGGCTCTGGGAGGAGTGCTGCAAAAAGCCAAAGCTGGTGCCAGCGAGGAATTGCTGCAGAGAGCAGCCGGCATGTGGGGTGAGCAGGGAAGGAGAGCAGAGGGTGAAAGGAGCCCATATTTGTCACCATCCTCTTCCTTGGTGGGTTCTCATGTGTGAGTTCAGAGTAACTGTCAGTGCCTCCAGCTGTGGGGGGGTCTGCAAATGGGGGATCTCTTAGAGGCTTGACCGCTGCTGGGGAGAGCCTGCCTGGGGCTCGCCTCCTTCCAAAGAGAACGTGGAGCACGTAAAGCCAAGTGCTTCATGCACATAAACCTTCTGGTGCTGTTCCCCTTGTAAAGGTGAAAACAAGCAGGTCACAGTCAGTAAATGACAGAAAGCAGGCTTGGGATTATTCACATCATTAGCACAAGATTTCTCCAGATAAGAGAAGTGGTATATGAGCCTCTATTGCCCTGGGGCTGTCTTTGGTTTACTGCGCAGGGCGTGGTCTTTTAAAATGGAGCAAGAACAGGGAAAAGAAAAAGGTGGTAATATGACTAACATATGGTTCTTGCTGGAGTTTGGCCACAGCTTTAAGGCCTCAGAGTGGATTCCTGGGGCCTTCGTATGCTATCCCAAAACCAACACGAAAGCCTTTCCAAATATATTTTATAAGCTCTGTGATTGTAATAGTCCTATCAAAAATCCCATGTCCCCAGGTCAAGTGAGGTGCAGGCCCTCCTCTTCTGAAATCCCGGGCTTGCCAAGTCTCTCCTGCCTGATATTTCCCTCCAGCAACAGCGGGCAACCATTTGTGCCTCTTGTGCCACATGTGTACGATACCTATGGGGGCGTCCAGCACAGCTGCTTTCCCTTGAGCTCACATCTGCTCGCAGAGCGGGACCGACGCGCGCTCGCTCGCCTGGGCTTTTGTCCCAGATGCAGCTGGCCCTGGCTGCACACAACCCACCTGTATTTCTGGATAATTCATAGAATTTGCTAGGCTTTGGCAGAGGCCAAACGCTTGCTTACAGGTACCTGGTTGGGTTTGAGTGTTAGTTTTGGTGACTGGCTCTGTCCTTGTCTTCTGCGTGGCTTTTTCTTTGCTCCGAGTTCCAGTGCTATTGGTGTGAGAAATGCAGTGTGGGAACTGGAAACTCTGTAATTTGTAGCCTCTTTTAATCTTAGGACCCTACAAATCTCCTGAGTGCAGCACTCCAGGAAAGATAAGCACCTAGGTATTTTTGCCCTGTTGCAGGAAGGCTCTTTCTAGCTCTGCTGCCAGGACAATTAGCTGCATTTGCATTAATTGAAATGTGCCTCTTCAGACCTCAACCTATGTTGTTTACCACAGGGATGCTGAGCAAATCACTGTGTGCTAACACTGTTTGACCATCACTTGAAGTAAATTTTTAAAGTAAGCATAACATTCTCTAAACTTGACTTGTGATTGAAAGTCGAATTTAGTGAGTGACCATAGATTGACAAGGCTGGTTGTGTTGCTGGGGGATTTTTTACTGTGAGACAATTTGAAGAAAAGAAACACTCTTGTGTTAGAAACACCAAAACCAAAAGACTATTTAAGCTTTAAAAAAAAAACAAAAGCAAAACAGCAGCAACAAACAGTGCACAGTGAAATGCTTACATGGAAGTACATTTTACCACTGAAGTTAGATAAAAAATTCACTGTATCATAAGCGAACCATTTCCCCCTTGATTTGTGTCCAAAATATGAGGAAAAATCTTGCAGATGCATTATGCATTTTACAAAAGAACATATGCATGCATTTAAATCATTTACATTTCGTCTTTGCTTTCTCTTATTTTGAACCCATATGATGGTGAATGACAGCGTGTTTGGAAAACCGAGGCTGAAAGCAAAGTTTAATCTTTCATGCACAGTAAGCTAAACTGTAAGCAGTGCTTCACTATTTCATGATTTTATTTCAAAGTTTTGATGGTGCCTTTTCCAATGAAACATATGACTGAAACTTTGGGAATCGGGCTTGCAAAAAAAATTATTCTGCAGTTGGTTTGTGCTAGTTGTACAGTGCCTGCTAAGAAAGCAAATCCATCCTTATTGAAGCAGGTCCTTAGGAGAATGCACAACCATGTCCTTAAAGATGCTCTGGATCAGGGCTCAGGGAGACTATTAATTGTTGATCGTGAGGCATTATCAAATATTCCTTGTGCTATAAAATCCTTTTCCATGGTGGGGAGGAGGGGAGGATAGAGGGGCACCAGCTCTACCTGGTGTAAGCCCCTGACATGGGTACTCTTCAGCACTACCCTGCTGTATGTTAAATCAGCAGCTCTTAACTGATCTACTTATATAGCAGGAAGCTGAAAAAGAATTTGAATTGTGGGTCTGATATTTTGTTTAACACCATCAGCAGGCACTGCTTCCCCATTGCTGTGAACAGACAAATAAAATTCAGCTTTATTGGCCTAGTTATAGCCTTTTAGTAACACTTCAATGAAAGATTGTGCATGCCATGAAGTGCTGAACGCGTGCTCTAAAGTGATGTAATGTGACTGGAGTACATTGATATGTCAGATGGGTAGCAGCCTCCAACGCAGGTGAGGGTGTACACTCAGTCCACCCTCCCTTTACCACGGGGCTGGGGAGACGAGGGCAGCAGAAGAGCCAAAGCAGACGTCCCCTAATGATGCTCAGGAGCGGGGTTTGTCACCTTCTCCTCAGCCCTGGCTGTGCCACCCTGGGGCTGGCTCCCCACAGAGCTGCCCGGTGGTCTCAGCACGACACTGTGTCCCATGCACCAGTGACAAACCCCGAGCTTGCTCTCGTTGCACCAGCAGTGGTTTGTAGCTTGGGCTCCATGCCACGCAGAGACATAAGCTGTGTGCAGATACTGGCTGGGCCTTGATGGGAGCTGTGAGGCTTGGGCCCATCTCCATGTGCAACCACCTGGGATTTGTGGGGTTGTCAGTGAGGTTGGCACATGTAGAGGCCACAGGGTGTGTTTGTAGATGTAGATTTGAAAGTTAGCTATTCACACAGTGCCTCGTGGATTCAGAGCTCAAAATGCAGAGTAATTTTCATCTCTTAAGGGGCTGCAGAAATTTTTCCTCATTGTCTTCACCTTCCAGGCTCTCTGTAAGAGTTAAAACCAGAGTTCTTCATTTATTTTGCTAGTGAAGATTGACTTATTGAGGATATCACGTGGAGGACCTGTAACTTATTTGTATATCCATCTTTCCATGTTTAAAACCAAGTCAAGAAACTAATGAGGTTACAAAAATATTGCTGATCCTGAAGCAAATACAGTTGGAGAACATATGCTTTGGTTTTACATTTCTGCCTCTAAAAGGTGACATGTCCCGTGTTTGTCATTTAATTTAACATTCTATATATTTTTAAACGGCTGTATGATTTGAAATCTCCAGATGCCATGCTTTATACTAAACAAGGTTGACAGTTCAGTGATGTGGAAGGCCATTATCTCACCTTTGTGCTTCTAAACTACAGCCACTTGCCTTTGCCTGTTCATAATGCATTTACTGCCTTACAGCATAGGAATTTTTAACACCTATTGAAAGCATTAATTAGGTATGCCATACTGATGAGCACTTCAAGATAAGTGAAAAGCAAGAACTGATGCTGTTCTTCGAGCTCATATGTCTCCCCTTGCTTCTACTGGGGATTCAGTAAGTGACTGATGAACTGCAGTGATAAATGCTGATGGGGATACTCTCCATTTCATATTGTCTTGCTCTCAAATTTCACAATGAACAACAATAACCTGTATTATTTATCTAGTACTTCTGTGGTATCTTTAAAGTGCCACTGAAAAGTAAGTGTGAGGTGGTCACGTGCCAGTGGTAGCTTAGTGAGATGTTCCTCAGGTGACTGGTGTAAGCAAGATAATCTGGGCATCCAAACCACACTGTGGGAAGACAACTGGATTTTCACACGTGCCATCAAGTCATTGCCCTAAATGCTGTGGTCACTCACAGTGACTAATGTATCCTAAAGGAATATGACTTGATCAAAAAAATGATTTAAAGATAAAATAGTAGCATTGTAGATGTTTATCCGGAGGTCAATTGACTCAGAAATGTTACTCCCGTTTTAAAGTAGATTTATTGCTGCTATGTGTTCTCTCCTGGTGTTTAGTCATTAGTGAAAGGGATTTGTGTATATCCACAATCTTCTGTTAACGTAAAAGCACCATCACAAAGTCTTAGCAGCCAAGAATGCAAGCTTAAAACAAAAGGAAGTTCCAAGAGATTCTTGCTGTTTAGGGATCAATATAATCCCATTCCCATAAATTGAAATCCCTTTAAGAATGTACAAATTCCATGTGTTTTGTCCTTCTCAAGGGAAATTGGTTTCATTTCTTCAGATTGTTGTGGTGTAACTGCAGAGGACGAGGAGTACCCATGGAAATGGAAGTCCCCCCCGTTCCCCAGCTGCATTCGGGCAGTGAATCCCAGGTTGTCCCCGACTCTCACCTCCCCTTGTTCAGCGGGCAGCTCGGTCCGTTCCCTGCAGAGACACGTAGCCTGTCTTGATAAACAGCTCTAAGTGGCTCTACTGCTGCCAACTGGTGCTATCTATAAACCAATAAACCAAAATTCAGACTTTTGTATCCTATTACCGTTGTCCTGAGTCAGCAGGTCTCGTATAGAATCATTTTTCTATAAACTTGGAAAATGGATAATCATTACTTGGACTGTTAAAGTTCAGTAATACAAGAATAAGTCATAAATATGTCACTTGTATCTTAAAAGCTAAGCAGCTAGAAACTCTCCCTCTTGTCTGGTCTGGCCTCCAGTGCCTTTGATCACCATTTTCTCCTCTTTCTCAGCACCACGGCTAACTTCTTAGCTTTCCACATTTTCCTTTGCCGTTGTGACAGTGTTCTGCTGCAGATTACAGCTGTGCTTAGGCACCATAAGGTTTATATGATTAGTCAGCATTTGGTTTCCATATATAGCAAAAGTACGTCTGGAGAAAATATTCGTATACATATTTCCAGGCAATAGGATCAAAGACCTTTCTAGGTTCTCAATTTTAATTTATCTCTTCTTGCTTGCTGTATAAGGAACATCAAAAAGAATCCGTGTTTGCAGGAGGGAAGGGAGCCCTTGGCTGCCTAGCTTTGGGAGCACCATTCATCCAGGCCAGCTTCAAACCCTGCCCTTTATTCCTTCATAGCATCACCGAGCTGTGAACTTTGGGTTTTGTGCCTACAGGTTTCTATCCAGGTGTTGACTCCTTCCTTTTCTTGAATCCTGTGACCTCTCCCATTCTTCTTTTCTTGATACTCAGAATTACCCCTTGTCTCCACTGGTCTAAATCGCAGCTGCTGAGCACATCTTCCTCCTTTGGTACAACATTTTCTGTAGGATTTTCCTGGTAATTATCCCCAACCTCTCTTCATGCTCATAACACCTCAGAGTATTTGCTTCTGCACAAGAAGCTCATCCTTCAGGTGTCAGCTCCCAAAACAAGCAGGAGGTTTCTGAAGCTCTATCTGCTGTACGTGATAACTACCAGTGCTTCCAGTTAGGTCTGTGCAGGATGTCTGTGTGTAGGTTTATATTATCATATGAGGTGCTGTATTTATGTCAGTATTTCTCACAGCTCAATTAGATCATTTTTTTCTGTATCTTTCATTAGATTCTTACAGCAACAATTTGTAAACTTTTATGTCTTTGCTGTGCAAATAATTTAATTGTACAAATCTATAACATTTTCATATGAGGGAATTTTCTGAAATACTAGCAAGTGCAGTAAGCCAAGACATCTGAGGCCTTTTTGCATTACATTTTTTAGAACAGCCTCTTTTTCTGCTGATAGAAGATCTGCATTAAGAAAAAATATATATAATTAGTTTGATTTCAGTCATCTACTCAACATTTCTAAGCTACTTGCCAAACGATCCCAGGTGTGGGATTGCAGCAGGTAATTTCCTGCGCTGTATTTGTGCGGATGATTTTCTATGTTAGAAGATGATATCGGCTCACCTGGCCTCTCGGTGACAGAGAAATCCTTTGTTTATTCATTTAGTAGGCAGATTAACCCTAATGAATATGGCTTCCTGGAAATAGATACAGGGGACAATAGCAAAGTGAGGAGTGGGGAGAAATGGGGCAAATTCCCTTTTCTTTCTTCACTTGTAAATAATGGTAGCTTTCATAGCAGGGTGTTTTAAATCAGAAAGGAACGCAAAATATGTCAAGCAGATATTCTTGATTTTAAAGAAAATCTTCTATGGTTCAAAGAGGTACTGGGGCTTTCTTAGTAAGTCTAGTGCAATTCTGCTCTATTGAATCTGTTTGAATGCTTTGTCCAGTCAAAAAGTAGGATATGGTGGGCACCTGAGATACTTGCACTGCATGGAACTTAAGTCCTCATAGTTGGAGGAGCTCAGTGTGTGTTTTATGTGATTACTCTTCACTGTTTTGGAGTATAGTTTATTATTATTTCTGTGAATTAGGGGTTCATAATGTAACCTTCCTTCGAAGTAGATCACAGATTGTGCTAGGCAAGCAGAGAAAAGTGTTAGAACCTTAGTGGCTTAAATAATTTCTATTTCTTTTTGTTTTATGTGAGTAAAACTGTGGAGTGGTGTGTCAAGGTGTGTGTTGTGTTATCTGAGTAGCTGTATTATAAAGAGATAACGTTCATACAGGGTTAGGCTGCACATCTTAATGTTTTTCATTCTCTTATTTTGAGCTGACTCAGAAAGCTTCAGGAAAGCATTGCAAACAGGACAGTTCCTTATATTCCTGTTGCATGACGTATGCAAACGTTCTGCACAAGATCTGTGTGAGGTTTATGGCAGGTTGTACCATTGTCACTTTTATTTAAATAAATGAGGAGTAACTTCTCGTTGTTGACGTGACATTGGACTGTTCATAACACAGTGTGAGAATCCACCTGGGAAAGTAGTGGTGGTGAATCCAGAGCCCTAAGAAACTGAGGGAAAGATGGTCATTGACTTTAGGGGTATAAATCAAGCTCATCATGGTATTTACATGCGGATCCAGTGCAGTATCACTCAGTTTGTTTGAACAGCATGAATAAATTAACTTATTCAAGGCCAAAGAGGGAATAATGTCACGGTGAATTAAGTTGTGTGTATGTTAGTATTTATGTATTTTTAAATGCATACACATATTAAATAGTATTTTAAATTAGGGGAAAACATTTCCGTTCACTAGCTCAGATCACTGTTGTAAGCTACTAGTCAAAGTGTGGACATTAGTACAATGAATGGTTTTGCTGCGTTTGAGAGAGGAGCAATTTCTTGCATTTTTATGTGACTGGTACTTGAGATACATTATTCCCAAGACATGGATGTGTAGACACAGATGTGAAAATCTCTTAACTTCCAACCAAACTTTTCCAGATCTTATCACTATAATTTATTCTTTACTCTCTATAGAGTAGAAAAATGTCTTCTTTCACATAACTTTATACATTGGAGGAAAAGGAAAGTTCTCTTCTACCACATGGTAAGGGTTGAAGATAGGATACTGTTGGCTTTAATGTGCTGACTTTTGTAGTTGCCTGTAAAAACTCTAGAGTTTCAGAAGGGAAGTGAAAAAACAGAATTTACCTTTCCACAAAGAATAAAAGTTTCCATTGTTTCTTGGTTGCGTTGCTGAAAGTATAAATGTTCAGGAGCAGATAATTTTTCGAAAGTCTACATCTATATGTGGGGATGTGTATATGTGCATCAGACAGCAATAAATTAGAAATGAATTTGTTTGCTTTGCATGGAGATTGTTTTATCCTTCTTAAAGCTACTATTTATATAACCTTTAACAAAACAGAGAGTAGCCAAAGTATTTTTGCAAGCAAGAACTGTGTTTCTGGCGGGTGTGTGGAGCAAGTTAACGCAGTGAGATCGTGCGGTGCAGCGAGCGCTCGGCGGGACCTCACCACCTTCTCATGCTGACAAGCTGCCAGGGATTTTTTTCTTTTTCTGCATGTGAAAGCTCAAAATAGATACGTGTCACATTAGGTGTCATTAAAATAGAGCTTGTGATAACTAAATAATAAATTTAGCGGTACCTAATTACTTTCCAAAGATGTTGACACAGTTGCCAAAGGAGAACGTCGCCGCTTTGCCTTTTGAGTCCGTGTAGACTGTCTCTATTAGCGGGGTTTTTTTTCCGTTTAGTGAAAACCAAAGGACAACAGTCATTATACGATTCTGTACTTTAAGTATTTTCATAATCCAACATAAATTGGCCCACCCAAGGATTATGTCTGTCTTATAAGGATGTGTTTATATAGTCATTGGGTGAAAGATTGCAGAAGTTGAACCACTAGTTTTGAAAGTCGAGCCAGACCAGGAAAAATCAGGATACAATTTGGCACTTATGGAGACTAAATGATTTCCTTTTTAGCTGCTGATTTCTACTGGGAAATGTATCCTTGGACTGAAAATTGCATCCGGAAAAATGTTTATGTAGTGTTTTTCAAATGACTGATTATTCCTCTAACCTTTAACACGCACTGTGTGTGATTTTTCTTCCTTATTAACTCTTTCACAACCAAATGAATTATTTCCTTCACTGTAAATAAAATTAAGTTAATATTTCAACTCATGCAATATTTTAATGCAGCTAAAGACAAGCCAGGGATTTTATTGAGACCATAACACAGGGAAATCCAGCTCGTCTGTTCTGTCAGTGTCCTGGAAGAAGAGTATCCTGCTATGACAGCGAGGCAGCGGAGCACACTAACTTTGCATCCTGATTACTGCAGAGAATGAGAACAAAAATGTTCTTAACATACCATTAGATGTAGTTTTCTGCCAGACAGGGGAGATTTCCCCAAGGCGTGTGTCTGAGGTAGAGAGACCGTGCTGCCAACTACTGGCTGTTGTTGCTGAATACAGTGTGTTAATTCAATGTAGTCTTGGGGTTTGTCAGCGGGCGAATTGTTTGGAGCAGCTAGGATAGAATAAGCAGGTTTAGAGCAGCTCCACAGATGCATGCTCTGTCTGGGGTTAAAGTGTTTTCAGTGGTGTTGTTTTCACATAAAAACACCATAATTCACTGTAATCACACCGGTTGGTATCCTCACGTAGAACATCTTCCTGGGGTGTCTTGTCTTGCATGCAGAACCTCCCAGATGCAGGATGCGGGTTTGCATACGGACTGTGGTGTTCCCTGCCTGTGCTGGTCTCTGCAGCAGCCTCTGAGTGAAGAAGCTGCAGGCAACCTTGTAAACATCACAGGGTAGGATGTAGCTCTTTAAAAGGCATTTGAAGTGATCCTGCACTGAGTGGATCACACGCTAACAAATGAGCAGGTCTGAAACCGTAGTTCCCATTTTGGCAGAGCTGTCTGTAAATTATGGTTAATGTTTTCCTATGTAGAAACATGCAGAAATTCAAGGTTAATTCATCCAGTTTCTGTTAAAAGTATCACTCAGCCCATCACAAGTAATATACTTGAATGAAAAGGGATCGAGGAAAAGCATAGCAAGAGTAGTTTTATAATCGCTGCTCCTGATGGTCTTGTCCAGAAGGACAGATTTGTGTCCTGAGAGAGGAAGCAGAGTTGGGAAGAAATGAAATTCCAGCCCTGTCAATTGTGATGGGTTCATGCAAAGATGTCCACTTCTCCACGGCTTCCTGGGGCCCCGTGCTGGTAGCAACATTCATGATGATCAGAGTGATCTGTCTGTCCTTCTGACACCACAGCTGGGGGATTAGATGATGAAAAATAAAAGCTGATGTTCCTTGTGGCAATAGGATTGGTCATTCTTGGCGTGGTGGGGATAAGGGGAAGTGCCTGGCAGCTACTATTTTCTTTCATCTCTTTTTCCAATTCTTTTTGATTGTTTTCTCCTGCAAAGTTTTGTTTTCATGCAGTTTGGGGAAGATGTGTATTTATAAGCAAAGAGAGGATGCAGCCCTGCTTACCTCAGATAGCTTTTACCAGGAGCAGCTATCCTCAGGCAGCCTCTTTCATTGGAGGTAATAATGGCTTTAGGAAATTCGTAGAATGTTAACAGTCAAATGTCTTTTAACTACCTATCGATGGAGTGAAATTTGGCAGATGACAGAGGAACCTTGCGTTTTATTTCTAAAGTCTAAATAGCTTGACAGCAGCGCAGAGTCCCTTGGATTTATGAGGTCTGAATGTTGGGGTTTGGGGTTTTTTTTTTTTTCCTTTGGAACCCAGCAGAGACTCTGATGGAAACTGTTGACCCTTCTTTGTGCTGTTTCTTTACTGTCTCGTCAAACATCTGGAAAACAGCATGTTTGCAGTCATTTCACAACATAATTTTGCATTTACATCATGTGTTATCTGGTAGAAGTTTTCTTGTTTTTTCAAGGCTGGGGGGGGGTGGTGGAAAAAAAAGGGAAAAGAAAAATCAGCAACTCGAAGACTGCCATAAGGTCAAGTGGTGATGGTGGATGCTGCCTGTACTAAACATATGTTTAGCTCAGAAAAGCTAAGGCAGTTCCCAAAAATTTGGTAACCATTATAGTACTTCCTAAGTCAGTTCCGGATGTCAGGCCCTGAGTGGAGGGGGAAGGGGCCGCGCCGCGTTTTCTCCGGCTTTCCACGAAAGGGCTTTAGCCGGGCAGCTGATGGAGCCAAGGAGCAGAGCACGCAAGGCAGAGCTAGACAGGAAACGCTTCTGAAAGGGCTGTTTTGAGAGAGGATCATGAGATCAGGCAAGGAGCTGTGAACTTTACATGCAACCAAGGCCAGATAGCATTGCACCAGCCACCTGAGGGCTTAGAAATAAGAAAGGAAATTAAAGGATCATTTAAGTGGAGTGGGACCAGACAACTTAAATGACAATTTTCATCTTTGAGAAAGGAACAGTGAAGTATATTGAATTCTTTGAAGTAAAGGAGCACGATTGATGTAGAGAATATTTTTGTTACATTCCATGCTCTGGTTTAGCAGCTCCTCTAATATAACCCGTCTCTGACTTTACTGAACCACCTATTTATAGCACTCGAGAGATTTGATTTTCAAGCAGAATGTCTCTCCCTAAACTGAACACTGTATGCTCCTCTTAATGACCTGAAATTAGCTACTTCGATAACTTCTACATTCGAATGCATGTTAATTAGTAAGCATAATTAGCAGATTATTTACTTGTATTTTGATTAGCGTGAAGTAGTAAATGTTTATGTGTTGCTCATGGTAACCCCTTTAAATGTAATAAACCTGGGTGTGATCCTAGAATCCTTCAGAAGCTCATAATGAGTTAATAGCAGAGGTTACATCTCTTTCCTTTCCCTCTGCTTAGCATTCAGGATTAAACCCTTGGTCCAAAGCTACTCTGTCCCAGTGGTGCTCTCTGCTGCTTTATGAATGGTTTGGCAGAGGTCACACACAAAGCCATACAGGTCCTACCACTCCAAGTCCTGAGGAAGACAGTTAATAATCTGACAGAGGCCCTCTGCAAATAGGACTCTTGAAAAGCAATGAAACCTATGGCTGCTAAAGCACAGGACCATTGTCCTTTCTTAGTTTAAATCAGAGTTAAACCCAGAATCTGGCTTAGCTACATCCATACATCCTGCCATGTAAATACCAAACAATGAAGCATATGCAAGGACCTCAAAATTTGAGCCATGTAGGAGCATTAGCAGGTGCCCTTCTTTACCTCCCAGCTATAGCTGGATCTGCTCCACAGTTTCTATAGTCCAAACCCTCAAGAAAAAAAACAGAGTAGACAACAGCAAATAATTCTGATTAGTTGGTTTGGGACTGTAGGTGGTTTTTCTGCAGTAATGCTCAGATTTAATGCTGGAGTCTGCTCACTGGACGGATGTGATTTCTGGACCTTCCTGAGCTTTGGAAGTAGGAACGGTGGAAGATTCTTCTTTTTGCTGCGGTCTTTCCATGTATGACCATAATCGCTTTATCTGCATGGGCCAGGTTTCCAGGTACCATAGAGATGAGTCTTAACAGGGAAAGAATTGTGGATGGCTGCAATTGTGGTTTTGGAAAAGCTTGCTCTGGGATTTTTGTTTAACAGCTATTGGATGGGAGGGTGCTTAGTTTGCTAATTTGGATGCCAATACTTAGTACGGTTTTACAGCTCTCAGTTATTTCATAGTGGTACTGGCATCCAAGCTACTTGGGGAAAAAGCAGAAAGGTTTTGGGTGTGCATTCACCTTTTTCCTGTGATGTGTTTGGCCAGCATTGACGCAGACTTGGGAATTTGGACAATTTTAAGGAATAATAGTGACTATTGAAATATTGTTTCTGCAGTCGGAACATTGTGCAGTGTTTTTAAAGGGATCAGACGCAGGGAGATCATCATGAGTACAGATAACCTATGAGGATATTTTCCTTCCGAGATGACATCTGTTTGGTTGTGTTTATAAATAACCTTTTAAAACAAAAGAAATGGACAAAATACTTTCCTCTTCTGTTGCCATAATATAGAAGGTGTCTTGGAAGTGCCTTATCTTCTCTCAAATTCCCTTTCCTCCTCTTTCAATTTCATAAAATACTGATCTTTTTCTCCAGAAATTGTAGGATGGCAGCACTCTAGGTATCCATTACCAAGTTTGTTTCCTTGAATGCTTTCTAGCAGGAGGTAGAAGTGAAAGGCACTGAATTAGTCGAGCTAAGCTCAAGGGTGATAGCGCGTTTCCTCTTTATCAATAAAGAACCCTTCATACAGTGAGAACAATTTGTGTGCAAGAGGCTTTTAAATAATTTCTCCAAATGCACGTCCTGCTAAGCCTAGAAGGTAGTGATGGTTCACTGACTTATTATTTTTATGTAGGCCGTTCTTCCTTGAGGCCACTGAGCCTTCAGGTTTCTCCAAGCCTTTAGTGGTCTGCACTTCGCTGTTATTCTTTCCCTGAGAGTGCTGATTAGTGACTTGCGGTATGGATGCTGATTTATCGCAGCCGAGAGTTGCCCCTTGGGGGCTGAGCAGAAACACTCATGAAGGAGCCCTGATTAAAAAGAGTGGTAATGAAGACAAATGTTTCAGAGGGAGTCAAGAGCAAACCAGGCCTTGGCATTCCCACTGCTCCTCTGAGCTTTTGGAGAGGAGGTAACAGTGGCCAAAGGAAATATTTCCCCCTTGTTGTTTATTTCTCATGGCACTGGAAAAATTTTTCTTTTCCTCCTGGGTGTTCTAACTCTCACTTGTTAACTGCTTTTCATGCAGGGTTGCAATTAACCCTTGGCAGATACTTACCATGTTCCCTTTATATTCACTCTATACATAAAGAAGTTTTTATGTTTTGACCTGTTAACCATTTTAAGATTCTTTAAACTTGACAGTTTCATCTAATTTCTCACGTCATTAAATCGTACTTTATTTTCCAACAGTCCATTCACATGAGGTTTGGTGTTTGTTTGATATCTTTAATCATCTTTTTTTCCACAGTGCCCTTTTTAATAAGGAAAAAGAATGACAAAAGTAATGCTTACAACCAAGTTCTAAATCCAAGAGAGGTCAGAGAGTTCCTATCTAGTGTTGGACATTTAACTAAAGACAAATTTCAAAAGCGTATTGGTAGGATCTAGATGATCTGACACTTCTATTGACTAGGAATTCAAAACAAAAATAAATGTAATAATTCCACCCCATTGTAGGGTTGGGTTTTTTTTTTTAAATTCTGTGGGTTTTTCCATTTTTAAAGATCAGCAAGGGCTATAATTAGTGTATGAAGTAAAAAGCTGAGTACATGGAAAAACATTCCCTGACTTTATTGGTCTTTGTATGATGTGTGCAGGGATTAGGTGGGCCTGTTAAAATCCATCCTGATCTCTGCAATTACTTTCTTGTCAGATATGTGCTCACGTGAGGATGCTGTTGATCCAAAGAGGAGATATATCCACTCTAGGAGTGTTCATTAAAGAAGCACCTTTGCTGTCTGCATCCTGACCAGACATGGTGCAGGAGCCAGCTCTGAGCTGGTATTGCTGCTGGAGGCTCTTCCTTATAAGGTGCAAGACATTGCACTTGTCCTGGTTGAGTTTCACCAGGTTTCTGTGATCCTGTTCCTCTTAGACCCCAAGTGGTAGCCCTGCTCCTGAGCACTTCAACACATCCTCCCAACTTGGAGTCATCTGTAAACGTGACCAGAGTGTGCTTATTGCTTCTTCTAAGTCAGTGATGAAGATGTTAAAGAGGACAGGTCCCAGGACAGCCCCTGTGTTACTCCACTTGCTACCAGGTAGAGCGTGACCTGTTAATCATTTCTTGCTGGGCTTGATTGTCTAAATATGATAGGTAAAGCCAACAAGTACAGTGCAGTTGGGAAACCGTGATCTCACATCTCAGGTGAGTAAGTCTGATGAACACCATGTGAATGTGGGAAGCTCTCCTGAGCCACCCTTACAGCTTTCCAGCAGTCGTCTCCCTTCCTTCAGGAAACAGTGAGCTGAATGCTTCCTGAGCACTGAGAATGTGTGGATGGCCCCTTACATTCAACAAGAATGTCAGGGTACTTCACAAATGTTAATTTTCTCATAAAATGTTATCTTATTACTTGCTTTCAAACAATATTCTAACCTATCATGCAGAAAGGTTCTTTTTCCTTCTAAAAGATTGTGGTAAAGAAACAGTTCATCCAAGAAAAGAACAGGGAGAAGAGTTTTCTCTGATTGACTGGTCTCGTTCATGATGCACCTAAGAGGTCAAAGATTGTTTTGAGAAAGCATTTTAAAGGATGGGTCTGCGTTTTCTCTCTGTCTGAGAATCTACTTGCAACTTCCATAGTAGTTCTTGCAGTGTTAAATAAACTCGCTGTACTAGAACATCTAAGGCTACAATTTAATCAGTCTTACTTTCTAATACTTTGAAAGTATAAATGTTTTCCAGCAGTAGGTTTGAAAAAGAAAAAAAAAAAAGCCTAAGGTTCCTTACTATCATTTTGTCAAAGTGAATTATTTTGATTGTTTTGTATGGTAATGACATAGAATGAAGCAACATTGAGGACTGTGCACTTCATGATAGGTGAAAGATTGTGATTTCGTGATGGATTTTTAAATTGTTCAACTATTTAGCTTTGAAAATCCAAATGATATTGGAAACTTTCAGACTTTGCTAAGGAATCTCAAAGGCTTGTAAAATCTTAGAAGTAACTTTTGAAAATTATTTTTGAAGATACTGTTATGTACACGTCAAAACCCCATCCTTTTGGCTATGTGAACTTACCTAAATTTACTCCACAGTTATGGAGAATTCAGGAAATATTGATTATGTATCCCTAAGTGAAAAGTCCTAGATTTTTTTGACAGTAAAAATTGAGGTCAAAGGGGAGCTACATCTCGTTAGTAACAGTGTCTCAAGCGTTGAAAGATGACAGCAACTGGTGTAAGCTTCAGTGGCACCAGCCTTTGTCTCTGAGCCATTGCACTCTTCAGAATTTTGGAAATTTTTGTTTTTCAATCTGATTAACTTGTGGGTGTTGGAGAGCTAGTTTGAGGCTGGCGTTGCTGCACTAGTCAGATTGCATCACCATCAGCTGCCCACTAATTATCAGGAAATTTATAGCTGCATTAGGTAAATGTCACTTCACTGCAGTGGCCTGGAATAAGAGTGTTTTCTGCTCTGAATTAGCACCATCGGCACGTCTCAGTGAGAGCCTATCCAAGCAAGCTAAGGGCTTTATTTATGCACAAGCATATTAGGGTTTTAAGAAAGGGTAGCTGAAAGATGTTGTATTGCTTTTTTGAACCGTAACATCTCTCCATCATAAATGTGTATTTATTTATTCATTAGGCATAATCACATGTAAAGTGTTTAAAAATAATTTGCTAATTCCAGACTGGCTAGATCTGCAATCAGCAATGTAAAATTCTG
This sequence comes from Brachypteracias leptosomus, assembly GCA_013401335.1. Lineage (NCBI taxonomy): Eukaryota > Metazoa > Chordata > Aves > Coraciiformes > Brachypteraciidae > Brachypteracias > Brachypteracias leptosomus. Next base: position 1,322,534 of record VYZX01012191.1, read on the forward strand.
TTTATACTTAATCTGCAGGAACCCTTCAGAAAGGTAATCCAGAACGAGGGTTACTTGGTCTGTACTCAGTAAAATTCTGTGTTAGGTGATGTAAGACTTCTGCAAATCTACCTCAAATGTTGCAGAATTAAGTTACATCTCCTGGATTCCTACTGAGCAACTCAAAAATTGAACAGTAGCCTCTTTGAGGTTTTGGGCAAATAGTTACCACTGTCTTTAAGTGTGGAAGCAAAGACCCACAGTTGTCCATACTGATGCAAAAATCTCTCTTGAAAAAAAAGCTAAAGGCTTTGGAAGAAACTTCAAGGTTAGAAAAAAAAAGTATACATTAAAACAAAAACCAATCCACCTTCATACTTGAGTTAGAACATGGAAATGAGATTCCTGATTCCTCTCAAAAGCTTGTCCAAAAGACCATCGTGACATTCATCAGGCTTCGGGAGGATGCCAGAACATCTGAAGAGTTTGCCCCTATAAATTCTTTATAAATACCAGGGTGAATGGCAGCTGCTATTCTATGACTGACAACATCACCACAACTACAACAGGCTCTGAAAACAGAAGGCCACGTAAGAAATGCTGACTAAATTCTAGACAAACTTATCCTTGACATCTGTTTTAAGGAACTAAACAGCTTTAGTGGTCCTTTTGCATTTTTTTTCTACCATAAAATCAACCATAAACTTTTGAAGATTCATTTTTTAAAAAACCCATGCGTGCCTGAGCTGTGCTGGGTATTAATTTTTCAGGTAGCTTCTAATTCCCTGACTTTTATAAAACTATAAAGAGAATCTTTTGGCTTTCATTCACGGTGTTTTACTTGCTTGCTTTATAATAAATATGTGCAAATGAACAGAAGGGATGTTTAACTCCATTTCTGCTGGGCGATAACCTGGAATGATCTCTATTTCATATGGGCTTTAGATATCCTCGCAAAACACTTCCTTAATTACACCTCCTCTCACAAATAATCCTGTAAAGCAAGAAACCAAAATTGCAGGCAAAGTATTCTTTCTGTTTGAACCCCAGTGCACTCCTGATTTCTGGATGTATGTTTGTGCAGGAAAGGCACCCACCACGTGCTGCCATTACATGGGAGAGTCACTGGAGTTAATTAGAAAGTAGAAGCGATTTAAAGAAAGTCGCTGTCCAGTATTAAGCACTTTGGCTTCTGGTTTTGCTCTTGCTTCTTTTATGGTTCAAAGTGCTAGAGAGCAGACAAAGCCTTTGCATCCTGCATTCAGCCTTTCTTCTGCGTTACTAACACAAGCGTTGGCACAGGCCAACAAACCACTTACTTCAAAAGGATCTTTTTATTAGACAAGAGCAGATACTTACACATCGTAGTCAGAGGGATATAATTTTTACAGAAGACAATTTTGCCTGCAGGTCTGTTTCAAGGTTGTATTGAAGTTGATTCCCTTTGTTCTTCATAAGATGCAAAATCCCCACGACCCCCCTTCTGCCATACCTACCAATTCCTGCATGCAAGTGGAGGACTGAAATTCTGGAAGTAAATTCAGTCTTAAACAGGTTTATTGCAGGCTTTAAAACTGTCCTGTGAGAGAGGACTTCATCTCTTCCCCCTGCATAGTTAATGGTATAGAGTTCTTGAGTTTCTATATGTAGTGTGCCTCAGTATTTGATTACCTTGTCTTGTGAGGGATGATTTTATTTGGGAATTTTGATTTTTGGCTCAAGTGGAGCAAGATCAAGCCGTAAAAGCAGACATCAGTCAGCTGTACCGTGTAAGCAGCTTTATGTTGACATCTTGAACATGGTTCTGATGATCCACATTACTTACTGAAAAGTCTGTCTTGCTTGTGGTGCTTTGCCAGGTTCCAACAAGCAACCAGGGGGAAACTCTGTTCTCTACAAGGCTGTATTTAACTGTTGGTGTGTGATACCTTAGTTATTGTAGTGAAGCTGTATTTGACTTACCATTGTGCCAGATGGATGCTGAGGGTAGGGAGGAACTAGATGTGAATCTGCTGTTTCTCTGCATCATTAATGCCAGGCTTACCAAAGTTTTACCTAAGTGCTATATGCAAAAGTAGGTCTCTTTACTGGCTGGAGAAGTGCTGAATTCATCACAAAGTTGAAATTCTGTTGATGTACATGGGTATCTTCAATCATATCCATCCCAAAGTACTTGGATTTTTTGCTAAAGTTACTATATTTTAAAGCTGTTATTTGGAAAGGCCTTGAAGTCTTTACATGAAAGAACTCAAGAGCTGAAATAAATAAAACTAAAGGGTATGAGATAGAGCCTGCTGGAGATAAAAAATACTGTTACTGTATCTGTCTGTAGCTATAGATATATATATGTATACATATATACATGTATCTTTCCTGTTTACATTGCTTGCCTTGGAAGCAGCAAACACACCTCCCTGTTTAGTAAATAGATACCATTCAGAAAATTTGGGCTCAGCAAAGGCTAAATTGCTTCTTTGAATGCTGATGGATTTGCACCAAAACTTGGCAAAATGAATTGTGTAAATCCTAGAGCAATGTGCTGACAAGCCAGGCAGAGGTTTTGAGCAGCAGCTGGCTTAGTTCCTTCAGCATCAGCTGCCTTTTCAGGGCCTGTCCTTGGCCCTTAGCAGTAGAGATGATGAGAAGATGAGACCCTGATGGAACAGAAGGGTGTTAAGGTGTGTGCATGTAACACACAGCTTTTAAAAGAATCTCTAGAAATGAGTTTTAAATCCCTTCCTTGTGTTTTATAGTCTGTTGGATGTTCAGAATGATATTCAGCTTTGTTGCCAGTGGGAGAAGAGTTGGCAAAGTCTAGATTGCAATTGCCAAAATTTACCCTTCCTTGATTCTAGGGATGACCTGTCCAAGGGTGGATTCTTCTTCTAGCTTCTTCCTCGCTATAGCTCTCAGCTTGGCCCATCTAAGGGCCACATTCATGTTCTTTGTGAACCAAGATCATTCTCCATTCCAGAAGTTAAAACATTCCTGACATGGAAAATGGCTCAGAAGGTTTCCTTCAAAAGATGTCTAATTACTGCATGTATTGACAGCTCTCACTGTAAATGCTGGTCTCCAGGGAAACAGGAAAGCACAAGGCGAGTGCTGGGAGAGGGAGATGGTGGCTTAGGTGCAGATATTGAAGGGACTAACCCTTGAGATCCATTCAGCCCCCGGCTCCAATGGCTGGTTAATGTTTTGTAGGCTGGGCAGGTTGCTTTTCTGGAATGCAGGAGTGTTGCAGACACCCGTGTAAGAACCAGCGGAGAGCTTCTCATCTGCGATAGTAAATTAATAAACAGCCAGACTGTTCTTGCATAAAACTTTTATACTAGTGCTTTTCTATAAGAAATGACCTTATATAATGAGGTATGTTACAGTAGTATGAATTTATAATAAATATATATATAATGGAGCATTTGGATATTGCATGATTTAAAATCTTGTTATGTTCTAATTTGGAAGTGTTCTGACAAACGCTGTCTGGGTAAAAGATGCTTTTTCCTCTAAATTTAACCTGATTGATCATTTGGCAAATGTGTTATTGCTTTGCAAATGGAACACAGAATGGATAAAATAGCTCCTCGTACAAAACAAATGCAGTTTTGATGGCAGTGATTTATTGCCAGATTTTACCATGTTTCATGCAGAGCTGCCCAGAATTAAACATGGTACTTTAAAAATACTTTATGCAGTGTTCCCAGAACATACATAATTTTCAGCAACTTTACTGACAATTGCTTTTTTATGGGCCTTGATGAAAGCGAATGACAACCTTTGTATTCCCTGGAGGAGCATCTATATTTGCAGATAGAGCTGCTGTTGTGATTTTATTCATGATCTAAGTACAATCTCACAATTTTGGACCAGTGGTCAAGGTTGAGGTGTGCAGTGCAGGGGAGGGCTTGTGACATTGGAGCCTAACTCCTGTCTTACACCGTTTGTACCGAACATGGTAGCCCAATTTTGATGGGATCCTTAGGATGGCTGCTCCCAGCCTGGCATCCTCTCCCCCCAGGGCACTGCTGAGGTGAGCCCCAGTGTGTTGCTTACCCACCCAGCTCTTAAATCCTCATTAACCAGCTTGACAACATGAAAGGAGGGTACAGAACACTTGTATTTGGTTGAAGTTCTGGGCACCAGTGAGCTCCTTAGAAAAGAGAGAGCCAATGTTTCAACAAGTGTCACAGACACTTTCTTTATTTGGAAGGCCGGTGCTGGAGCAGATCCCACTCCACACAGCAGCTTGGTGAATGCAAATAATGAATGTTAATCCAGCCTCATTGTTCCAGGGTCAAACACCCAAAAAAAGAAATCAGTCAGGGTGACAGGGTGGTAAATAGTGTCTGTTTGCCTTGGGTATTAGGTTGGGGTCTAGCTCTTTTTAGAGCCATCGTTTTAGCGTGTGCTTTTCATTCTCTTTTGGAGTGTGTGTAAGAGAGCAGACATTCCAGCCCCGCTCAGTCCTCCTCCTGAGGTGAGGACTTCTGTCCTCTATTTGTTGTTATGCAATATTGTGCTGCTTTCAGTGATGAAGTAAAGGGGAAAAAAGCATCTGCCAATGAGACTGTGATATTTGGATGATTTATCTCATTCCTCTTCTGAGTAACCTAACTTTGACATTATTCGTGAACTCCAAGCCTTGCTCACGTTGTTCCTGCTAGTAGAAAACATAGCAAGGATGTAGTGGGTAATTGAACCCAGATGCACCGAAGGCTGCTCAGCCAGACTGTTATTTTAGCCTACACTAGTAGGTTTTTTAATACGAGTTTGACCTTGCTTTGAAACATTCTCAAAATACCATACTTTAATATCAATTTATACACTCTTGCTTTAAGATGGGGTAGAGTCATCTGAAAAAGTAATGAAACACTTTCTACCTGTTAATATAGGAGATACAGAAGGAGTTGTGGAGTTAATTTATGTATCTAAGGAACGAGTTTTACATGCTGACTTTCTAATTGGAGCCTTATCATGTGCCTGTAGCTGGGATCATTATCATCAGGGAAAAGGTATCTGTCAGCTTTTATCTGTGCCAATTGTATGTGCCCACCTCTGCAACGTTAGGCAGGAGGGGTTTGGGTGCAGAGTGATACAGAGATCTACCCACAGTCCATTTCAGTAAGTTATTAAACAGAGTTTAATAGCCATGGTACATATTCATCTTAATTATTTTTAATGGGAGGTAAATGTTTAGTGTATGTGCTCTGTGAAGTTGAGCTGCGTTAAACAGCTTAGAAATGCATTCCTGATTGGAAAAAAAAAAACCACCCCACTGTGTTTCCCTGCCAGAGTAGTAGTTTGATTTTTGACATACATGTAGTGGACTTTCCATACCCACACTGTATTTCTCTAAAGGAGGAGCTGCTTCCAGCAGTACAGAGCAGAGCCACGTTCCCCTCCTCAATACAGGCTTTGTGAGTAACAACTGAGCACAAAAAAATCTGATGTATAATTAAATTTCCTGAGAAGATAGTGTACTTCTCTCTGCTTAAACAGAGCTGCTCTTCATTCGTTACTGCTCTGGTCAGGTGGAACCAAGGTTGCTACCTTCCTAACATGTCTAATTATTCTTTGTTACATGATGGCAGGGAGTGAAAAGTTTTGTGGTTGTACATCAACCACTTATAGTAATAAAGACACAAGGGTTTGTGGTAGATTTTGAAGTTAAGCACTTAAATTGATTAATTTTTTTCGCACTTAAATTAATTTTTTTCAATTTCACTCTAATTTAGGGTTAGTTCTTGGCGAAACAGAGAAGGGATGTTGAAAGGGAGTGGGGTGAAGTAATTCAGAGCCCTTGGGAAGGTGTTGCTATGTGGACCTGACGTGGGTTCAGCTGCTGTGGATGTCAGACTGGCCCTTTGCTCCATGTAAAAACCAAAGCTTTAATCAGACTGATGGTGGCAAACTGCTCTAGACCTGTTTGGCTTTGGGCAGTGCAGCTTAAAATGTAGAAAGCGAGAAATTAAAAATGGTTTAGTGTTTTTCTTTCTGTTCTCTTATCAGAAATGTTCATTCAGACCCTAACAACTGTTAGAACACGATAACAACTTCAGGCCAGCTGTCAAATGTTTACCATTATCAAACCTCTCCCTAGGGTAAGATGCGACTTTGGCTCGCCTCACCGGCAGTAATTTAATTTTTCCTTCGTTCTGACTCGGAAATGGCAGCATTTTTCAAAGCTTCCTCCCACTGATGGCTGAAATTTTCCTTGTGAAATGATTTCCACCAGTCTTGAATCTTTCTTGCTTCTGCCGTCTTCACCTTTACTGATGGTTCTGCAACTCATCACCAGCTATGCAAACTGACAGTTCACATCCTGGGGCAGCAGCCGGGTCTGGCCTGCAGAAAGGAGCAGCCTGACCAAATTTACGCTCACAAGATCTCTTAATTCACAAAAGCATTTGCTCTAGTTCCTGTTCTCTGCTGCAGGGGCTTTTGGGGGGGCGAGCAGGAGAGCGTTGGGAGGGGAGAGAGGCACTCTTCACACTCTGCTGAGTACACAGGCTTTCGAGATGAAAAACAGACGGAAAGAGACATTTCCAGCCATCTTGCTGATCTAGGCAGGGGTTCACTGAACTGTGCAACATAGCACCAGACCCATATATCATTTAATGTGCTAATTTCTTCTTTCTTCTTTTTTTTTTTGAGTGAAGGAGTTTCTCATTTTGTTGACAAGCATATTAAAATTAAAAGTGGAAACAGTTAAGAGAGAGCCTAAAATGTAAACTCAATACCCACCAGTTACTTCCTCCTTTGACATTTCAAGCAATGGAGAGATCTGCTTAGTTTTGAAAAGCCTCTGACAAATGAGAATAGTCAGAATAAGTTCTCTATTTGGTCTGAACTGCACGTAACATCATGATTTTATTTTTTTTTTTCCCCCCTCCCTCACAAGCTGAAACATATGGCATATGCTTGCCCAAATGCTTCCCCTTCTCGCTCTGCAAGACAGATCCGAAACTTTTGTTACATTCTTTTCCTAGACAAATATTTTGTTCCTTCTCCCTTGCAGCCACTCCCTCCTACCCAAGGCAGTTTGCAGCCAGAGGAGAGTGATGCTTCCCCGTAGCCCCACTGCAGCAGCCCTTAGCACAGCCAGGGTGTGCTCGCTCAGTAGCAAAAGGTCATTCAAACACTTTTTTGGTATTCTTTGGCTCTCCGTTGGAAGCTTCTCCTAAGAATAACCCATTTTACATTTTTTGTGATTACTTTGGAGGAAAAATGTGCAATAATACCAGAATGGAAATGAGGGGGGGGGGGACAACATTCCAAGTAATTTGATCACACTCCTGTAGTATTTGCTTTGGTACTTTCCTATCATTAGCTATCCAGTTGCTTAAGGAGCAGCTGCACAGTCTGGTAAATTAATATATGTTGTAGTCAAAAGTTTAGACAGAAGGAAAAGTTAACTTAGTTTGTACTAACATAGATCCTGATCTCGTTAGCTGGTATTCTGATTGAAGGCGGAGGAAGTTTTAGCTCTTTTGATGTGTAAAGTAGTCTTGTCTCTCCATAATGGTAGGATTTTACAAAATATATTTTTAATTTTTTTATTATTTTTGTCCCTGCTCATTGCAGGGGGGCTGGACTGGCTGACCTTTAAAGGTCCTTTCCAACCCAAACTATTCTATCATTCTATATATATTTCTAATGGCATCTCGCGTCCTTAGTGTTAACTCTACTTGTATTTTCTGTTCTCTGAGCTTTTAGGCATTGTGAGAAATATATGAAAGATTTGCAAACAGGGGCAAGGAGGGGTCAAATGTATTGAATATGTGGATTCCAGCAAGCAGAGCACCCTGCCTTAGAAATGTGAATTAACAGGAGGGCTTCTTTCTGCATATACTTTTGAGAAGCACAAAATAGTGGTAACTGGTTGAGGTATTTGTCATCTTAATAAACTGACAAAATGGAAAAATAAACACAAATCTTATCAGTCTGCATTTTTTTGTTGGGGATGAAAGTGTTTGAAGAAAAATCATAAAGGAATCCATGGTAGCTCAAGGAGGTTAAACTCAACAGTTGTTTCCTTTGAAGTGTATGACCATGAGGTTAATTGCCAAAACTGCTTGTGGAAAAGGTGGTAACAATTTAACAAGACTGTACAACTGCAGCGACTCAGATGAATATCAGGTGTTTGCAGATGGGTTTTTTTTTTTGCCTAGCAGGAAAAAGGGAGAAAAAACCAGAATGAGAACCAGGGGACAGAGCGGGAGAAGAAAAGCCCGACTAAACAGCCAATAATTCCTTGTTTGCTTTGCCAATGAGGCTGTAATTGGCCGGGAGGTTAATCGCAGCCTGTGGATTGGCGGGAGGCAGCGCTCGCTCCGCACTCTTGGGCAGGAGAGGGCGATTATTGGAGCTTTCACGTCTCCTCTTCAGGCTCACGACGACTCTGATTTATTAATCCCAGCAAGACTGCTGCGAGGAGTTTACAGTTCAAGGCTCGGGTTTTGTGTTTCTGCTGCTCACAGTCAAGTTTATCCCAGAATTTATTTTTCCAGCGCTGGATCAGTAGGTTCATTTGTCCCTTTCTGGAACTGCCATACTTCTAAATCTTTCTTAATTTAGTGGGAACAAAGTCTTTAAACACGGAATTCCCCGAAGCCCTCCAGAAACCCAATTAGGTCAATGCAGTATCGTAATTGGAAAGCTGAAATCCCTTACCATTAGTTACAGTGGGTAAACAGAGATGCAAAAGTGTGATATAAACAGAAGACGAAAAAATCCTTTTAACGTTGCTTTTCACTTCAAGAGGGAAACCCTTTACAAAAAATATCACTAGGGTACTTTAATTTTGACATCCCTTCTCAGAATTCTGCAGTGCTTTTTTCCATTGTTGTATTTTATATCCGTAGCAATTTGTGGAACTTGGAAAATGTGTACAAAGTACAGCTTTCTTCAAGCTTTTTTCCTGTAGACAAAGAGTTGGCAATGCCTGAAAACAATGAGAAGGAATCCTTAAATCGTTAACTAAACTCTTTTGAACCTCAGAGAAAGTTTGTATATGACAGAAAGCTCTCTCAGCAGTCACTAAATCCCTATTTACATAGATTTCTCTCTGTCAGATACCCTTAATGAACTGCAAGTTTTATTA